>OY735208.1:38587689-38610189 GCA_963457665.1 Thysanoteuthis rhombus | reverse complement strand
CTTTTTCTTCACGGTAAAGGGTTGAAAGTATTGGGAGATTTTTTTCTTCCTTTAAGGTGTCCAAATTAAAGGCAGACTTTTCCCTATCTTAAGGAGTCAACAATGAAGGGAGGCTCCCTCCTCTAAGAGGTCAGAAGTGAAGGAGGCTTATCCCTAAATTGGAATTGAATTAAAAAGTTACAAGAAAAAAAGCATTTTAAAATGTTTTAGAGGGAGGGGGGCTCTATTTATGATGTAGCTATAGTGCAAAACTGGATCCTTACTTTCTATTCAATTTACACACACACACACACACACACGCACACGCACACACACGCATATTCTAGCTGAATAATCTGTCCATGTAACAGGTATTCAGCTAGTAAACAATATATATTAAGAGCAGTAATGATAGAAGTAGTCTTTAGTTGCCCAAATTTTTTTAGATAGGGCCTTTTTATTATCAATAATTTTTTGATCATTTATTTTTCATTTCATTATTGTTGCTTTTTTTTCCTTATTCAAAAACTCACATCATTTATATATCCAGTAACTGTTCAGTAAACAGTATGGATTGGAAGCAATAATAATAGAATAAAAGATAAACCAGTCAATAATAATAATAATTCTTGAGTTCAATCTAGTCAAGTTTTGCATCCAAATTTTGGTAAAAACACTTCTACTTTTTGGCAGAGACACACACATATGCACACACTCACGCATGCACACACACACACACACACACACACACACACACAAACACACACACACACACACACACAAGTGATTAATATACTCTGTTTTCATGGTGCTTTAGTTATATGAAAGTTCTGAAATAAAAGCAAGTTCATTGTTCCAGATCAAGAGAAATTAGACACTGAGTTGGTTTTAGTGCATTCTACTGGCAAATATATTGTGCTACAGTGTGTAATTAAACTCTATGATAGTAAGCATCATGTAAGTACCCAGTATATAAAAATTTGGGCATCCATGCACGTATATCTGTTCTGTGTGTCAGTATATGTCAGAAAACAGTCAGCTAAAACAAAAATCTGCCAGCAAAATAGACTGAACGAAACTAAAGGGGGTCTCATGATTCAATCTGCAGGATATTTTGATTCAAAAGCAGTATGCATACTGCTCTCCATCAGTGCCAAATTGAAATTTTATTAGCCCTTTGGTCACAGGTACCGTAAGTAGCCAGTAATATTTTCAAAGGGGAAAAGAATGTTGAAGAAAAATTAAATTCATTTCTATAAAGTTAGCAACAATTAGAAAATTAAACGTTCACTTTGCATAATTTCATGGAAACAAATTCCTTTAAAATATCAAGAGATTGAAAGTTCTTGAGAAAATCGTTTTCTGTTGAGATCAGATCAAGACAGCTTTACTCGTTCTTAGATGTTATAAACTGCCATATAATGTATCATTTCTTCTTGTTGAGGTATGTTTATTACAAATATATGTATGTATTATTGAGAATGTATAATTTGACAGAAATGATAATAAATTTTTTATATTACTTTGAAACTCTATATTTAAAATGATCTCCCATTATTACACAGTGACTATCATTTAGCCTAGACAGCGTGAATAGAATAAACAATTAAAGAAAATGGGGCTTCTGGTAAGAAATCAATTAAAAGATATTGAAAGTACAATCATTTGATGTTGCTTGCAAAAGAGTCAATTTTATTATAAGAAACCCTTCAGAAAGAACATGCGAATAGGATGAGCAGGAAGAGGAAGCTACTAATTATTAAAAAAAATATAGCAAAAATCTGAATATATATGCGTATATACCAATGTGAAAGATGTAAGACTTTAAATAATTGTCCACCAGAAAATATCAAGTTTGAAACAAAGGATGAGAGTAGCCAAAATGAAATACTTTTAGTTAATCAATATTTGATCAGGAAACAAGAAAATGCAGCTGATTTTTGTGATCATTTCAGTGTTTATTTGCATTATCTTCATACTTGAAAAGATAAGAAGAAAAAAGATTTAAATCATCTTACTTCAATACAGAATAACTATTAGGCAGTTAACAAAAGTAAAAATTTTTGCTACATTAAATCAATGCACAAAAGGATGTAGCATACAGTTCACTTCAAGGCAAATGATACAGATATTATTAATAGAATTAGCTGTCAGTCGTTTGAGTTTACATTAGAGATGGTTCTTGAACTAATGTTCTCACAGAGATGTGAATAGAAATTAAAATACCAAGAGAATCGACTACTTATATTGATTGTCTACTGTTATTATTCTCAGAGTTACTGTTGATATGTTTTGAAATTTTCTGATAATACAAATATTCTTTCAAATTTTTGTTTAGCGAACAATTTCTTCAGCAATAGTAGCCTTCATTTTTCCCCTTGTTCTTCAAGCCAAATAGAAATATTCTTTGCATATACTGGATATGTAGGTTGCCTTTTTCCTGTATTTTGAGCATCTATTCAAGTCAATATATCCTGTTGCTATACAGTGTCTTCTTTGTCACCTGACTTATGCTGGTAGACTAGCTTTGGTATGAAGTTTGTTTATGAAGTATCCAGCCATTTGATATTAACAAAAAATAGCCAACCTAGGCAAATCTTGCCTTAGTCCCTCTCAAATTACACCCCTCGGGACCTCACTCACTCATCCAAGTTTTGTACTTTTCAAAATAGCATGGGATGAGAAGAATGGGCGAGTTTGGTTATTGTAAATGCAAAGGTCACAAAGAAGATAAACCCATCCAATGGCATCTCACTGCAGAGAAACCCCATGGGTGTTCATGCATGCTCAGTAAAGTCTCCCCTCTGACTGATTGTGAAGTTTTATTATGATCATACTCCCAGTTCTCAAGATATTCAAAATGGCTGGATACTTTCTTATACTGGATCTTATGCATAGCTACATTTCTGAAGTACCCTTTAAGGAACAAACTCAGTTTGTCAATTTTGCACACATTACTATCATGGGTGCTTCCAATGGGCTTTAATTGCAGAGGGACAACTCTGACACAAAGCCATTTGAGAGCACTCAGCAAGAAATAAGTTCACTTTCAATAATTTTCAATATATGCATAGTAACCTTTGTACTCTTATGATTAATGTTTAAATCCAGCAACTTTTCTACAATTTATTTGAGGACATTGATCAATCAAGGTCCTCATGAATTCCTAATATTAACCCCGTCACAGACAAAATAGATTGAATTGCCAAATAGTTGAAATCCAACCACTGATTAATGTGTGAGAGTTAGGCATTTTTTATAGGAAAACAGAGACAATCAAGCTGAAGTGACTTTCTTTTGGTTACCTTTGACACAAATTTCTGCCTTATGTGTACTCTCCAAATTACCCAGTGATAAGAACAACTCTCTGATGATGTGTACATTCATGCAACCTCAAAATACAATGAATCTACAATTATAATTCACCTTACTACCCATGAACCCATTAATAATTCTCTTGAGGGACAAAATCCATCTATTCCATTCAAAGGTAATAAATATGAACTAACATCAAACTTTCCAAAAGGGTGGAATATATTAACTTCAGACAACTCTATGTTAATTTTTCTTCAAGGTGAATTTTGCCATGTGTAAGAGTTGAAGTTGAGCAGAAAAAATATGAGCGAAAAGGAATGGGATATTCTTCACAAAAAAATATTGTTTTTCACGAACAAGATTGATAAATGAATAAGCCAATAAAAAGAGTGAATAAGATTCATTTTCTTTTGGGAAATTAGAACGCCAAACTCCCACAAGTAACAAAATGGTAATGGACGTGTAGTCTTATAGCAAATGAAAAGCAGTGAGGGCTAAAGTCTGAATGTTGTCAATTATATGATGTTTTGGAATAATTGTTGAGTCGTAATGGTATTTTATCTCACTGTCCTGTGTTGAAAACTATCTGATAATAGTTTGTAACATAAGACATTGAAATGATCCTACTAGAAAGTCAACATCTCCCGATGCATATCACTTTCTGAAAGCCCCCCAAAAGAATCTTTGAAAATGTATCCAGTTTAAAAAAAAAAAAATCATCATTTGGGACTTGTCTTGAATAGTGCCATAATTTTTTTTATCTTTAGCTCAGATTAAATCAAATTCAAATATTTTATTTGGATCTGCCTTTATGAAAAGAAGCTGAGTCTAATTTCTTTAACATGAATACATATCAAACACAGATATAAAAAAATAAGTAAGGTAAACATTTTAAAGTGTTATAGACTTAAGTCTGAATTTCTTAGATTGAGTTTATCTTTCATCTTATCATTACTGTCTTTTTTATCATGATGCTTAGGTTGTTTTTATATTCTATAACATGGATTATAAATAAAGAAGCAGCCTCTGACAAGATTTGAATTCTCATTTCTGTCCTTGGTAGCCTGTCTAAGAATGACAATGCCTTTCTCATTTGGCCACAGCAGATGAAGTTCAAATTTAGTCATATAGCTACATTCATTCTCATCTGATTTTCTCCACATCATATTTCTTATACTTAGGAGAAGTAATAGTCTAAAGTTGTCTAAATTTCTTAGATAAGGCATTATTATTGATTTTTTTGCTATCTTATTTTTCATCTTATTACGGTTGCTTTCTTGTTATTACAATGCTTACGTTATTTTAACATTCTATGACTGCTGAGTAAGCATGATGGATCTGAAACAGCAACAATAACAAAATGAGTGGTAAACTAGTCAAAGTTTAATGTAGTCAAATTCTGCATCCAAATTTGTTTAAAAACATAAACTTTTTGGCAGATACAATTACACACACAGAAAACTGATCAACATACCTTGTTTTCAAGGTGACATTACTCACATGAAGAATAATTAGGAAAAAAAAAAACTTAAAACAATCCAAAGACAGAAATCCTGAAATAAATGTCAGTTTAGCAGAAGTCATTCTTTAATTATAAATATGTTTCATGGTCCATGCAAGAATTTTGTCTTTATGTTAGTTGATGACTTTATGAATGGTTAAGCAGACAGCTCCAAGAATGGGTGGTTACAAAGCGCAAACTAACTGAGCACATCTCTGACAGTGGAAGGTAACAAGATGGCTGATAAGGAGAGCCTTATGGAAAAGATAATTGAAGGCTAGCAGCTTTAATGGATGGGCGTGGACTATGAAGTCAATCACACAGCAATCGACTGACAGCAATCGAATTGGAAGACAGCAGATACTAAAAATATACTGCTGCCACCAACCCTCAGAATAGTCGTATGAGGACAATGTTGCTTCTTTTTTACCTTCTGTCCATCAATATTTCCTCATTTGCCTGATATTTAGATTCAATGAATGGCTTCGATAAACATACAGGGTTTGAAAAATGTGGCATGTGTGTTTAAAAGTTGTTTTTACAAAAACTGAAAATAGAATTATTGCACTAAAGTAATATTGAATCTAATTTATCTTCTGTTCATTAATAGGTTCTGTCTGTCTGAAAGGGTAAAATAAATTGCTTCTTTGGAAGCATATAATTTGAAAAAATCAGCAAAAAAAGCATTGCTCCTAAGGCAATACTGAATTCATTTCACCATCTGAAAATCAACAAAAACCTTAGTAAACCAAATGGATTTAACAAGCTCAGGATCTAAAAAATACTCTTATTTCATCCAATAAAACAAGGAAATAGAGTAAAAGTAGAAGAGTTGTTAACCCTACTTCCTTCATTCCTTTGTTACGCCTTTACAAACCAAGTGATCTGCTTGCATAAGATAGGCTCTTATGCTTATAATTTTCTGTAAGGAGTGTCTAATGTTGTTGCACCGATAATTTCTGTCTGAATTTCTGTGGTGAGGAATCATTATCATACACAGTTCAATTTGAACTGTTGTCCTTATCTTAGTTGTATTCTTCATATGCCTGCCATATTTTGTTATGTTTTCAGAATTTTGAATTGACCCCCTTATTCAAATAATTGTGAAACAACCAAGTTTGAATAAGTGTGTGTAGTTGCTGCAACTGTTGCAACTTCCAATAAGGAATCTTTGATTCTGATACCCTAGTAACTGATTGTAAAATTGTGTGTTGCACCTTTAGTTTTCAACTGGGAAAGTCTGAACTTCATTATTTATTTTGTGGTTTGCCTATATGAGGAATGTACTTTGACTTTAGTGTAGTATCATGCAGTATAAGAAGGTAAGAGTAAATCATAACTGAGAAATTGAACAGGCATTATATCACAGGAGCCAATTTAGAATGATTCAGTCATAAAATAATTTTGTACAAAGGATAATTGATAAATATCTTAGCTTCCGATAACCTTTAATTCAATCATAGAAGTAATAATTATAAAGACTAAAGAAAGGTCATCTCTTTGGCCTGACCTCTTCTTTTAGTTCTAAGAGAATGGAGCCTAACAAGGATAACAAATTTTCTTGTATCAAGGTTTATATTTTATTCAAACTTTGTTGGTCTATTTCCATAAAAATAATGCAATTCAAATAGTAAAAATAATGAAATGCTTTTCTATAATTTTCAGTTTATAAATTTAGCAAATTACTAAATCACTATTCATTATAACCATGGGTAATGTTATCAAAATCAGTAGTTTCCAGATACTTTATTTAAAATGAAATTGAAAAAATTAAGACATAAATTTCATATTCATTTCTTTAATGTTAAGTTGTTTATAATAATGAATTTAAATGCGTATCAATTAATTTATGACAATAACAATAAAAGTAAATTTTCAACTGTAACATAATAGGGGACCTAACACTGATTCTTATAGGAGTTGTGTCCCTTGTATTCCAAAATTGTTGTTAGGAAAAAAGGGAGAAAAAACCCCTGGAAAAAACAACAATCAAAAATGGAAAGTAAACAAAGAATAAAACACACATTCACACAAGCAAGCATATACACCAAGAAACATGGATAAAAAACTAAACGAATATAGAAATTGTGCAGTCTCGTTGATACAAGATTTGTTTTTGGTAGGCAAAAGCAGGTAGAACCAAGGTGAGAGAGGCAGCAGCAATAGGAGCCAAGTAGTCAACACAGAGATGTTGGAAGTTGTAGAGGAGGATACAGAAGCAAGAAATATGAATAATGAGCATCTCGCTAACAGAATATAGGAAGCGATGGAAGACTCTTTGCCTCTGATTCAGTCAGGAATTCTCTCTTTCTTACGATCAACTTGAAGGTTGATCTTGGACTTTTATGAACCATCATGTTGCTGTAACTTTGCCATTCAGTAGACAAGTTTTGTCTCTCAATCTCTATGGTTCAAAGCGAAAATTATCACCGACTTTTAAATGAACTTGTTGACCCTCATCTCAACAAGGCTAATCTAGAGCTAGGAATGTTTTTGCACCACAATCTTTCATTCCACCATCTTTTTTTTAATACATTATGCAAACTGTTCCATTCTACTTTAAATCCACATTGTTTATCTTTCTCTAAATATCTGTTTTCTTTTATTTTTCTGCATCCTGGTACGCATGCAATCAAACTCACATTCTAACATTATTCTAAGATAAGAATTTCCCTCTCTCATCTAGCACTGTTCTTCTTTTATAAATAACCTCAACCACTTGAAGCCATGATGACATATCTCAAAAAAGAAAGACATGGCATTATCGATAAATGTAAATTGTTTCAATTTTTATATCCTTTGCTGATTGTTCTCATCTTAAAGACCTTATTCAAAAGTGATCACAATAAGTGGCTTCCTCTTTACTAATTTTTATAGATCTGGAACAATATCATTTAGGCTTAGCTTTGAATGAGGAATAATTTCAAAATACCAGGTTCTGTAGATAAAAACAAACATCTTCTACAGCACAATCTGCATTTGGACAACTACTGTCCATGTTTTGTAGTTCTTATAGAGATTTTTACCAGTTCTTCACAGCACTCAAGTGAATTAATTTACACTAACCGCTGAAAGGCTTTTCACCTGGTTGATTTGTATTTGTTTAATACACAACGCACAAATTCATTATGAATCACTGCTTGCTAGCTAGATCTGTCAAAGCTTCACCAAAGCCCCATTAACTACACATCTCAGGAACATGATCCTCATTCTTTCCAAGGCTGCCTCTCACGACACCGATCAAGGGGACTGAATTTTCTGTTTTGGAACTAAAGTTGTCCATATCCAATTCTGGTTGCCAACCAAAGCTGAAAAGATCAGTCTACCCTGCTATTTCCCATAGCTGGGCTGGAGAAGAGATGGATTCATGCCTTTTCCAATGGAATTATCATCATACATAAACTCCAAATTTTTTTTTTAAAGCACTAATCTCAAACCAAAGATATTCTTCCTTTCAGTATTGGAGATATTTACTCAGTTGGCTACCAAAAAAAGGATCAAACTTACTATCAATAGCTCACAAGATTAATCAGCAAACCATTGCTCCAGAGTAGGTATTAGACTTTTACTTGCAAATCTCTGCTATTCAAAGAGATTTTTTTTTCAAAGCAGATAGATTTCATGATGAGCTACTTATATCCAACAGTGGAATATCAAACTTCTAGTCTATTTGTTGCACTAATTACTGTAAGTGCTATGATTCTGCTGTAGACAGGAGTATTTGAAAGAACTTCTCTATGCAAAGGATAACTAAAAAGAGACAGATATAATCGGGGGGGCAGGCATTGCAAATTAGTCCATATGCTCACAATGACATAAACTAGTCTCTTCCTTGAAGAATAAATGTTTATTATACACCAGTTCATTGTCACGTTTCAGCCATTGTACCCTCTAACCTTCCTCAGGTGCCTGTTGTATTCAGTAACATTCTGGGAATTTTAGATTGAACCCTCAATTCAATCCACTGGGGTAGATTGTTCCCAATTTGCTGTTTGTACCAGAGGATATCTCATATTAGTTAATTTGTGCTTGTGATGCCACTTCTTCTGCAACAGAACACATGAATTTCACTGCCTGTCCTAGGGATTAAACTCTTAACCACCAGGTAAACTGCATGTACTTAATCAATGTTTGTATCCACTACCAGTTCGTAGTCTTCTAAATTCACTTCTACTTTGTACATGAGGTAAAAAATGAGGCCAGTCTAAGGTTAGTAATACTTTTATCTTATTTTTTGAATTAGAGAAGATATACTCTAAGTAATGCCACATGATGACTAATACCAAAATAGTTGTACTGAATGATACCGCAACTTTGCTTTCTCTTGTGTTCAGTGATGGACAAATGCCAAGACTTTTAGCTGTTTGAAAGATAAAGTTTTCATGACATTAATTTAAGTTTTGCAGACTAAATTGTTTACCTTTACCAAGTAAATATCCACTTGATTTAAATGAATTTATCTTAAGTTAATTGCAATTTTGAAATAAAAAAAAGCACAGCATTTTTTGAAATTTTTTGAATGAAGCACTATTATCTTATCAGGATAGTAGCTGTAAGAAATAAGAGGATTATTTATATATGCATCGGTATTTCTGCTTAAGATCAGAGTGCTGCTCCCCAGTCCTCTGCCAAGGATCAAAGTGTAGTATATATGTGCCCTGCCTTGGATCAAGAGTAATATCTGTATATTCATTGAGGAGTGCAACATGCCAAATATATATATATATATATATATATATATATATATATATATATATATATAATATATAATATATGGATGCATGTTGCATTTCTATATTCAGATTACTAATTTTTTATTCCATATATTAGTGCTTTTTATTACAACAATCTAGGTCAATATACTCTTCAACTGCTATATCAAACAGTGCAAAATCAGAAATGAAGAATTACATTCTGAGGAGAATTGAACTCACAACCCATACCTCGGAAACCCATCTTTCATTAAACACTTTGGCCATGGAAGCTTTCATGATGAACCAAAGCACGATCTGTAGTCACTGTGCCCCCCCATCCTCTCCAGTCCTCTACACCATCTTTCTTTTGTTTTCTAGTAACACTAAAGTTATTCTTAGAAAAAGTTTAGATTAAGCATTTGCACAAAAACTATTTCATTAACAGTTTTACTTGTGTGCCAGATGAAGCTAAGCTTAGTGGATACTCGTATTCTGCCTTTTGCCTCATCTTAGAATAATGGTTAACAAGCTAGTCTCACTGTCCACTACTGACTTTGATCCTCACTGGGTACCCCAGATTTTCTGCCCTGTGTCTGACTAATTTGAGTTTAATTATCATAAATTAATCAATTATGATAAAGGATCTGCAAAATTTCCTCTCTAGTTTGGATTAGTGAAAGAAAGATGGAAAGAACAAAGTTTTGTGAATGAATACTTGATAATCATATACTGAGGAAATTAGGGCACAGTGGAACTTGGGGTACAGTAAATCATCCACCATCTCATTTTGTGAAAAAAACTTGCCTGCTTGAGCATTGTTGCACAGTGTGCAAGCTAAGCAACCTAATTTTAAGCCAAAAGTAATATTCAGAGGTATTCTCACTTTCATTATAGAGCTGCAACTATTCAGAATTTTCCAATTGTGCTATATGTGGTGGAATTAAGATAATAATATGATTATTCCTAGTCTAAACTGTGATCACTGTGCTTGCTCTTTTGGAAGATGCAAAGAATTTGTGAGGCACAGTGAATTTAGGCATTGTAGGTCATATCTAGGACTGAGCCACTTCAATACTTTTCCTCAAAACTGATCCTGTCAATTCATTTCATGTAATTTACAAGGAAAAATAACAATCATTTTAATTTCACTATTGTATCATTCTTTCTTCTTTCCTTGAATTGCCTTTGAGACTGACTGTGTGAGTGTAATTTAGTGTTAAATGTTTTTTTTTAATATGCCTAACTTTTGCCAATGAAAGTTTGAGAGATTTTTATGATCACTTTTTATTAAATAGTCTATAATAAAAAAAGTACTTAGAGAAAACGTGTAGTTAGTTTCACTCTAGGACTTCTTTGGATCATTCGATCTTAGGTTGATTCTCTGTTTCCTCGGTGATGATTCCCTGTGTGCTAGGGCTGGGGCACAATGAATCAAAAATAATAGAAAAAACAAGAATTTGCAAGCTGTTGACTTGGAGTGATATTACTTTCTTATCTTCATATAACCTATTTCACAGCCAACAGAGTTGATTTTTCTATTTTCTTTTTCTCAAATATATTGATAAAATTAGCTTCTATGTTAATATGTTTTTCTGATCCACTGTGCCCCGGTTTGCCCTATATATTTAGAGCCATGTCTGTCACACATATTATCAGTGGCAGTCACTGGCGCCTCTCTCATCTTACTCTCTTATTGAACTACCTAGACTTTTTTCACCCTTTTCCTTCCAACCCTCTTATTAAACAACCCAAATTTATTTTCTCCCCTCTCCCTTCCTACCCTCTCATTTAACTACCTCTCTTCTCATAAGTCTTCCTTCCTACCATGATATCAATAGCAGCCATCAGGTAAGCCTGTGGTTGTACCATCAGTGAAGCACTAGCATGGACTAGTGTAGTCTTTGTAGCCTACTTGGTAAGGCAGCTGTCACATAGACGGACTTCCCAAGGAAAAGAGATATTAAATCTTGCCAGAGACTTATTCTTTATTTCCAATCCGTGTTGCTAAGTGGAAACCATAAAACGAGGGTCTCAGATTTCCGATAAAAGGCGAGTAAAATTAAAATGAAAGAAATACAAGTAAAACTAGAAAACATGCAGAGAACCTATAACACTACCAACGTCATTGTCAGGGTAAGTAATTGAACATGTATCTATCCCAGTATTCAATCACTTCTTCCAGAGCCAAATGCCCAATCTTCCACAAAATCTCATTAAAATTCATAAAGAAACTTTGGAGATATCATGTGGAAAATCATGAGCATATACACAAATGCACAAGGAAAAATGTAAAAATATTTCTCAATCGAAAAATATTCCTGGATCCTCCCCAAATCTAATTACTTCTTTCTTACCCTGTTACCCCACCCTCTCACAAAGTTTAATTCAAATTCATCAGGTACTTTTGGAGAGACCATGTGGATGGAAAGGCAGAAAGATGTGACCGATTACATGTACCTCTCTAACTTTGTCTGTTCAGTTGATTAGTGTGGTTTTGAACTGTATGGAAAATTTTGCTCTGAATCAACAGCTTTAATCAAGGTATACCTGTATATTATTCTGTTTGTTTGTACATTATGCTTTCTGGTTATTCTTCATTTCTTCTCTGGTGTCTTCTGATACTTATAAAACTTGTTGATTCATTTGCTTTAACATGTTATTTAGTTTTATTACTCCTCTCCCCCTTTGATATTTCACTGTTCCCAAAAGTGGGTAAAGAAGGTGACCTGTCAATGGCTGTCCACTAAGAAACTAAAGCATAGTATCTTACAGCAAAAAAAATTTGAATTCTCTGTATATCTTCCATCCTCTTTCTTCCTGACTTGCAATGTAATGAACAAGGGTAACAATCAAAGAGGGTGCTTATGCTTGAGAGGGAGCCAAAGGAACTTCACCTTTACTATAATTCTCATCCATTCATTACTCCTCCCTCACAAATCTGTAGTCTAAAAAGTAAGTCATAGTAGTAGTAGTTGTAGACCACAGAAATATAGAGAGGTAACAAAAGTGATCTATAATAACAGATATCTTACCTCAGCTTCCCTTTGTATGTTATAATAGTTAATGTAGATATATTTTATAGATAATAAATTACTTCAACAAAATTGTTTACTTTAATTGCAGAAATATATTTGCGTGAGTAATGATGATATTTTTGTTGTTTTTTTCCATGAGTTTAGCAATATAATAATGAACAACTATGCTTTATCTAAAAAATGATGATAATGATAATAATAACAACAATAAAACTGAGTAAGCTTGATAGAATATTGCGCTATAATGAGTCAATCCTCAGACTATAAAAAAACACTTACGTTTCATTAAAGATTCAAGCTCAAACTGGCATTTTCTCCAATGAAGCAAAATCAATTAAGATATAAGATAAGATGGATAGCGAATCAAAATTTTGCAAGTATTTGTACTTGTATCTCACTTTCTGTTTAAGAGTTTTGTTAGTTTTATTTTTCAGAAAACTTTTATTCATTTTTTTTTTGCTGGCTGTATAATAGTCGTATTCATTTTAAAAGTTGTTCACTGTTTTAGCTTCTATTATTCCTGGGTCTTGATCTATTAATTTGTTTCAATTATTGACAACTCTTCTTGAGACGATTCCGCTTCTTGGATTTTTCCTACAATGCTCTTTGTAAATACATGTATATATATATATATATATATATATATATATATATATATATATATATATATATATATATATATATATATATATATATATTTATTTATTTATTTATTTATTTATCTATTTTTCTTCTATTCATTTTAAGGCATTTTTCAACTAGAGTGTTGTCGATGCCTTCTATTATTTCTAATGTTTGTATCATGTCTCCTTTTATCTTCCAATCGTCTAGTATTGTTAGTTTTAATGTTTCAAGTCTTTTTACAGAGGGGAGGTTTTTTAGTTCTGGAATAAGTTTTTTTGCTCTTCTCTGGAAGTTTTCTAGTTCTTTTATGTTCATTTCGCAATGGGGAACCATGCTTGCACCACGTATTCCAGTTGGGGTCATATGTATGTTGTGTATATTTTGAATGTTTAATATCAAGGAAATCAAATCGGCTTTCTATTATTCCAGTTATTTTTGCTGCTTTTTTAGTCATTTTTGATGTAGGGTTATAGATTTGGAGTTTTGATGTTATGATTATGCCAAGGTCTCTTTCTTGCTCTGTAGTTTCTAGTTTTTTATCATTCATGTAGTACATATTTTTGTTGTTTTTTTTTTCCTATATGTATTACTTTGCATTTGTCAATATTGAAGGCATGACTGGCATGGAAAATGGCTTTGGTAATCTGAGTTTCAATTTCAGCTGAGACTGTTTGTGTTCATTTCACATTGATATCCTCGGGAAAGGCATGAATCTATTTCTGACTCAAGCTTTGGGTAAATAGCAAAGACAGTTCTATTGGTCTTAAGCACAAATAATGGTGGAGGATTGGGTGTGGAGTTGGCAATTCCACTCCATAAAAACCTGAAATCGCAGGAACATTACCCAGCATGGTGTGATCGCAGCCCTATACTCCACAAAAAGTTTGCAGAAAAAGAGAAAAAAAAAAAACTGAACTCGATCTCAAAGAGGATGTTTTATACATTTGAAAATCTGAGAATATCATCTATATTACATTTACAAAGCTTCTTTTTTTTTTACAGTAATTCAATATTAAAACACTTTTCATCAGAATCACAATATCTTAAAAATGTCATAACTACAATTGTTTTGCTTTGTAGTCTGCCATATTGAGAACCAGAACAAAGAATAGTAAAGCAATCAAAGTCAGATTCTATTCATGATTATTTTCTTTGAAACACCATTGTAGCTAATCTCCTTCAAAAGCCCTGATATTGGCAATCTCAGAAAAAGCTGAATACAAATATTGAATAAATTCTGATCACATTTATTTAAATTGCTGGTCGATATCTGAAGTGTCTGGATTAATAAATATAATTTAGCTTATATTGTTGGTTGGTTAGCCAATCTCCATTTTCCCTCTTTGTAAGTGGAGAGCTCCCTAACTCTAGAGTGCACTTTAGTCCTACACTTCCCTTTATTGTAATCAAGCAGTTATTGTTATCAAAACCAAGACCTGGAATTTTCTATGGTTTTACAAAATCAACTGCATACCCCCTATGCATCACTCAACTAGTTCATAAAATATTTTCTGAGAGATCACTCCTCTGGATCAATCGATACAACTGCCTTGCTGGGTGCATTGAAGCCAGGACTGTTGGGTTCGTCTTGGAACATTTCATGACATAGCACTACTCATACCTAAACTCAATCGTATTTTTTTAAGAGCAAAACTTGAACATTTTGTGTCAGTCTTCACAGCACAAGAAAAACATTTTCAAAGTACAGAAAACTGAAAGATTCCTGTCTGTTACAGCCATCATTAGCTAAACATCATTCGCTGCAAAAAAAGAAGGTGAATTATTTGAGATTCAGATAAAGGGAACACAAAAATTCTGAATAAGTTTTGTACTTTATCCCCTTATCTGAATCTCATAAAAAGATTTTTTCAATTGACACAATACCCTCATCTGAATCATTGCCATAAATCTTCAATATGAATGAGTTTTGTTTATTAAAAATAAAAAGCATTCTTTTGTTTTGTGTCAACATAACTTTTGATTGTCGAAATAGATTAGTTTAACTGTATGTCTACTCAATCTTATTAATAGTACTATCATTATTATTATTATCATTTTTTTAATTATTATTATTATCATTTGTGGCGTCATGCAGTCACATGATTCTACCTTGCCAGCCTTCACAATCTGTCCGACTGTTCTGCTCCATGTTCGTTTGTCCTCTGCTATGGATTTCATATTCTCCAGGTCTTGGAAGTTGTTTAGTTCAAGCCACCTGAAGTAGTTGCAATCTTATAAATTACTCCTGGAATCGTATACAGATACTGACTAGGAGATTTATTCTAGATCATGAACTCCTGAATATTAAATTTGTTAAATTAAAAATTTTTTAATTGTGATTTACCAAAAATTTGTTATTGATTTTGCGTTAAATTTAATCTTTTCATTTGATTATATTTAACTATTTTTGATTATTCCTATTATATCATATTATATTATTTCATTTAATTTTACGTTTAAATTTGTGGTTAATTTTTTTAGTCAAAAACTCTTACAATAATCAAAATTAGTTAAATATTTTTGTGGCCCACTAATTTTTTTTTCCAAAATATTAAATGTGTCCTGAAATAAAGTTTGACTGTAGCTGAAAGGTCTTCAACTGAATTCAGTGTTTATATTTTTAACTGCTTTTTTCAACAAAATCGGAGGAATCCAGTCTTTTTCTGTAGCCTGTTACATCCATAAGGTTGTGCTATCATAATATGAATATTTTTTTAAAATTCAGTTCGGTGGTTTAATAGAAAAGTTTGGGCTATGATCGATACCCAAGCTTTGCTCGCTTGTATTAATCAAGAATTTCTTATCAATTTTTTCATAATGTAAAGTGTTTCATAACAAGAAATGTAGATTTAAAACAACAATTCCATTTTTTTATATCATTTGCTCGATGTGATCACCTGGTTATATTCTTTCCTAAGAGACCCTGTCCCTGAGTGATCACAATAACTGGCTTCCTCTGAATCTAAATTGTTGCACTGTCAAGATATAAATGAGGAATACAAATGGGATTTCTGGAGCCATATTTGACATAAAAATAGACAAGTTCCGAGGCAGATGAAGTAAGTGAGGCAATTCACATTTTTATTTCTTTATGAAAAAGCTATTATTAACAGCCTAATTTGTACCCTAGGGTGACCCTAAATATGATGGTTTGATATTTTTTATTCAATGGACAAAAACACTACAAAACAGTTTGCAAAAATAGATTTTTCAAAAAAAGATTTCTTTTTCTGACTGTGTATTCAAAAATAAAAATGGGGTTAACTGCAATCGTGATAGAAAATAGCATAATTTTGATAAGATAAACATTCATCAAATTATCCTACTTGACAGTGGTGTCTACTATTTTAAAGCCAAGAGTGGGTTCTACTGAACAGTTTTTTTGTTGTTTTCATGTTCTATGCCTGCTGTGACCTGTCCATTTATATAATTATAAAATCAATATACTCCTAGTGTTATAAATATCTGTAGGTTTACTTCCCTTTGGAAGAATGGTATAAGATCAGTATAATTTCAGGAGTATTTTTTCAAACCAAGTCATTTAGTTTATATACGGTACCAACCATAATCAGATAAGTATTAGGGCGCATTAGATGCATTTTGGTTTTTTTTTACATAAATTCACTTCAAAGCATATTCTATGCACACATCTAAAGACCATCTACTATATTATCGATTCACCGTAGTTCCACAAATTGCTGACCAACCAGTTGATTGGGCTACCGATTCTTCTCTCTTAGAGTGTTTGTGGCTATGTAGGTGTTTCTGGGTGCATTTTTAAGGCTATAATCTTGGAAATTTGTATGAGTACATCACTAAGCACCATCTAAAAATATTTCTGTTGTTTTTTTAAAAAAAATGCTTTTTTTAGTCTATTTGGTCATTTTGGGACCAACAATTCCCAAATTTTGTGCTGGTATTTTTTAAAAGATAATTTTAGATAAAAGATCTAAATTTTTAGATAATTAGTTCTGGTATACATCTAAACTACGGTGATTCATTTATGCATAGTATGGATATTGATATAATATTTTGAGTGTTGGTGGTTGGGTTCTCCTTCAACTTGCATTTTACATCATCATAATCAACAACCAATAGTCATACACTTTATGGCTTTATTTCAAGGGATAAACCACCATCCGTATAAATGCTTGAGCCTGTTTTGGGCAATCTGATCAGATATTGTTTCATTTCCTTTCACTTCCCAAAATTCTGCAAGCAGCTTCAGAAACTCTGAGACCCAGTTTGAAAAAATGCTTCAATAATTATTAGAATCTCAATACTTGTATCTACCATTATAACAACTGGAACAAAAGATACAGTTGATTAGAATTGATAATGATATGACAATGATGATGATGATGATGATGATGATGATGATGATGATCGTAATAATAATATCTGTTATATAGTGGAGTCACAGATAATCTTTACAGGTGTTCATAAAATAAGCTTTAGAATAAAGGTCAGTAAAAAATGAAAGTGCTTTCGATACACCCTAATATTTTTGTATCATACATTAAGTTGAGGCTGTCTGTGTACTTACTTATAAAAAAACAAAATCAATAAATATCTGTGGCATAAATATTAGTTGCCTTCGCCATGGTCAATCTTTTCTTTGTCCTGAATTCACCAGAGCCATTCCATTTATCCAATTGTAAAATTTACTGTATAGTACAATTCTCTCTCTCATACTTTCTCTTTCTCTCTCTCTCTCTCCCCCTCTCTCTCTCTCTCTATATATATATATATGTATATATAATAGAAAGCAAATATTATTTCTCTCTTGATAATTTCATTGAAACCAATCAGAGATATCTTTTCTTAGAGCTGAGAAATACAACTAAGAACGCAAACCCTTTTTGCTAAATATCCAAGCTATCAAATATAGAATAATCTCCAACTAGTGTGGCTTTTTCTTACCTCTTACTCATCTTACACACGCACACACCCACACATATATATGTATAAAATTAACTATTTTAACCTCAAACATTTATTTTCATTGAATGTTTTTTGGTCAATCAGTTCATAAAAGAATTAATGCACTATTGATTTGTAATTTTGAATGTAGACCCTCATAAATCTTATTGGCATTTTCAATATTAGTAGCGACTGTCTCTAGCCAAACTTGCAGTTTTATCAATAATAAGTCCTTGAATTAATTTTTTTTTCATTTCTCATCTTATGTGCCACAATTTGTTTAACATCTTTCTTTAAAAGCAATACCAGCAACGTATTTATTCTCATTATTTTTTTTTTCTGGTAAAGCATAATTCTTATTGTTTTGTTTATTCCTGTAGACACTTTGTTGAGCATAGGGCTGCAACCGCTCTGCTGCAGTTTCAGTAGCTGGTAGATTTTACAGGATAGTGTTTCATAGCTCTACATCTGATCCTTCTCATTTACCCAGGCTTTAGACCAGCTATGGTGACTGCCAAGCATTAGGGTTTTTTCTGTCAGAGTAACATTTTCTCAGAGGGACTGCGTTACAGGGCTAAAGGACTCCGATCGCTCTGCTATTTATCCATAGCTGAGAGAAGAAGTATATTCATAATCTTCCCGGAGGCATTAGTGGGTAGTGAATGCAAACAGCCTTATCCAAAACTGGGTTTGCTAATTCTGTTTTCCATGCTGGTAACCGTTACGCCACTTTGCACCTCCATAATTTTTATTAATCCAATAAAAAAAAATTAACTGTAATTTAGTAAATGGTAATACATGAATATTGGGCACAGTACTCAGTTTACATGATGCATGTATAGGAGGTTGGAGGTGAGGTGAGCTCAGAGATGCAAAGAAAATGCGCTTGACGTATAATAAACATTTTGATTTCTGTTTTGAAATGCTTGTCAGGTACAACAGCTCAATTATGATAATAACATCACTCATACCTAAGACAGAACAATTACCAACAAACTATTTCTCTTGATTTACTCCTATCCAATCCGGTCTTCATCTTGACTTGTCCATAGTTTTTTTATTCTTTATACTATTTCATATTTATGCCTCTCATAATTCATCCTCCTGCTCACCATTTTCTTCTGTACTAGAGATTTTACTTTTTTAAAATCTTTCTCTTTCCTGCAACTGGCTTCAGTTAAACAGCCAAAAGATGATTTCTCTTGTTTTATTCTCAATTATTCTCCATGGAAGATTATTTGACTTCAACCAAGTATGCTTCATGATAGGCAATTTTGACCACTCCTATGAGTGCATCTTGATTAATACTTGATGCATGAAGACCATAATAATAATAAACATTATTGTTGTCTACAATGATAGATTAAAACACTACTGAAGAAGAAAAGATGAAGTCACCTTGAAACTAGTCTGTAGATGTGTGAAATGAAACAATGGTCACTTGTCATACAATACCACAATTTTCAAACTGGTTCACAAATAGGAGAGTTACATATATCTCTGAATTTTTGATATAATATTATTATTATTTCTATTAATATTCGGACCATCCTCATCTTGGTTGTTTTTCATACAATGTTTCGGCTGTTGCACTCTATGGCCTTCATCAGGTATCATCTGGTAGGTGTGGGGAAGTAAAAGGGTTCGGTTCGTTACTTCCCCACACCTACCAGATGATACCTGATGAAGGCCATAGAGTGCAACGGCTGAAACGTTGTATGAAAAACAACCAAGATGAGGATGGTCCGAATATTAATAGAAATAGGAGAGTTACACCTCTGCAAAATGGAAGCTTACCAAAAACTGGTAAATGTAAAACAGAAACAAATACAGGAATGCTATTTACATGTATACATCATTAGTTTCCCTTTACTTGATCATTTGAGGACGTAGTCCTCCCACTCAGCAGGACAAGTCCTTTTGATCAGCACAGCATTGGAACAGGTAATGGACTGTCTGCAAATGAAGGCTGCACCAGTGGAGATGTGACCACTGGTGTATTGACTAAAGGTGTGCGGTAATCAGTACCACTTGCTACCATTGGAGTTTCATTCATGTTTCAGGTGTCTGGGGCCAACAGTGAGGAAGACTGTTCAAGTAAAATGACTGGCGGTGGTTTAGAAGTGGAAGTTTCCACAATAACTGGTATGAAAAATTCATCTGACTGCAGAATAATGTCCAATTCAGTATTTCCTGATTTCAAGGAGCTTTTAACTAATTGGTTCACATGACGTCTTATACTCCCTCCTTCAATCTCTACCTTGTATGACAGGGGACCTGTTTTTTTGTACATGACACCTTTGATCCATTTTCCTCCATCAGAATAATTTTGTGCCAGAACTCTCTCCAACTGTAAATGTTCTTGCCTCCCTTTCTCCTCTCTATTAGGCCACAGCTGCAGCAGCTTTCTCAGCCCTTCTTAGTGAGTCTGGCTTCAACAATGAGATCTGCGGTTCATAAGCTTTTCTGCTGGCATTGCACCAGTTCGAGAGCAGGGTGTGTTTCGATTTGAAAATAAAAATCGATTCACAAGAGTTTCCACTGACTTAGTAAAATTAGCTGCTCCCTTTTTTTCATCGCATTTTCTAATGTCTGCATAATCTTTTTGGCGGCACCATTTGTGGATGGATGATATGGAGCCATAGTGATGTGCCTGATATGATTTCTTTTCACAAACTGCTCAAATACTTCACTTGTAAATGCACTGCTGTTGTTACTATAACCTCAGGTATGGACAGCAAATGAAGTTCTCAATTTCTCAATCGTTTCGGAGTGTTTGTGGAGAGGACTATGTAGACATCCAAAAGTTTACTGTCCACATCCGTGATGACAAGAAATATTCTCCTTATGAATGGTCCAGCATAATCAATCTGCAAGCATTTTCAAAGGTGGGTGAGAATTTCACACAGATGAATGTTGCTAGTGCAGGATTATTTTCGTGTAGGACACTTGCTTCAGTTTGACTGCCATGCTGTTCAATGTCCTAATCTATGCCTAGCCACCACACCAATGCCCCAGCCAACATTCTCATTTTTGTCATACCCACATGGTAGAGCTTTGCAAGGACCTGTTTTCTGAATTTCTTTGATACAAAGACAACCTTCCTCTTTTGATGATTCTTCCTGTTCAAATCTAAAAAGAATGAAATCTGTGCCAGCTTCATATTCCTGTGGCTATTCATGCAAAAAAAATTACTGATGCAACTTAGCACAGGATCTGTTCAAGTCCATTCTCTAATTTTCATGGCAGCAATGAGTGTTCTATCAAGATATGTGAATTTTGTCTGGCACATCAAAAACTTCACCATACTTGACTATCTGAGGTATTCAACTAAGACCATTGGCATTTATATGGCCGTTTCATTTCAATGCATAGTTGTATGTGGATAAAAGTAATGTCCAACACTAAACAAGTGCAACAATCATTACTGATCTCGTTTTGACTACCCCAATAAGCTAATCAATGACTTATGATCAGTGTGTGGTGTAAATGGATGCCCACAGTGGTACTGATGAAGCTTCTTGGTAGCATATATCAATGGCTAATCCTTCACGCTTAATTTGCAAGTAGTTATGTTCTGCCGTTGATATTACTTTTCAAATATAAGCCACTTTTTGTTCACAATGTACAATTAGAGGTAGGTTTGGATTGTAATGGACCAGTATATTTGAGTCCATCAATAATTTCTTTGCCAAATCAAAAGCTTTTTCTTGTTTTTTCTCCCACTTCCACACAAAATACTTTTGTAGTATTGGGTATTGTGGCTCAAGCTTATCTGCTAAATTATGTGGATGGCGGAGATTGTATTGTTGCATGCCCAAGGTGCTTCTAGAATGGGTTTGAATATAAAAAGTTAACTGTCTAACTCATAAAAATTGACCTAAAAAAAATCTCTCAGGAAGAGATTTAGTTATTAATAGATGCAAGGATCAATATGACCTCCAGCTGAAGAATGATTATTGTCCTATACACATATATGCATATATGTGTATGTGTAAAGAACTATTATCATCATTCATATATATAAATAAATATCCATACCGGTAGATCAATAGAGATATATAGATATATCGATCAGTTGTCAAATATGTTTATGGGGTATATAAGATATTCAGATAACTTCAAGAAATACTTTATGTGATCAGTTTAAGACAATGAAATTCTGAGAATGATAAAAAATCAACCATGTTTTATCGTTAGTTAATCAGATATCAATTACCTACAAGTCCACATTTTGAAATTATTTCCATACTTTACTTTTTGAAATGGTCTGATGAAAAAGATTTCTTTTTCTTTCATACTTGCCTTTGAGCATATCACGCAGTCTGTAACAATGGCTGAAAACATATAACTTTTCAATGAAGGTAAACAAATCCCTAGGATTTGTGTTCTTCTGTGTATGTGTATATGTGCATGTTAACTAGGGCAA
>OY735208.1:37556975-37972489 GCA_963457665.1 Thysanoteuthis rhombus | reverse complement strand
GATTATTCATTGCTTTGGAGCCCTCTGGTGCTCTGGGTCCCTAAGCAGCTGACTGAGCTGATACTGAGCTAAAGAATGTAGGAAGGAGGAGGGAAGGAGGGTAAGCAAGGAAGGATAGAGAGAAAGGAATGAAAGATTAAGAGAAAGAAGATGCGGAAAAATAACTCAAGACAAATCAATTTGATTTTTTGTCCATTTTCAATTCTTCCCTCAATTAAATTCTCGGAAATATCACCAAAGCTGATGAAACCCATTTGAATTTTTCATCATCCTTGATATTTTGCCATTTAATATTTTGTCATTGTGGTAGAGTCTATTCGGAAAAGTAGGTCCACAAGATCCATCTGGATTTTTTTATTACATGTTTTTTTCTCGATCCTAAGTGTCTATTCTATGATTCTGCATGTAAATAGGCTTAAATGATGTCCCACAGGGTTCATTTTAAGCCCTATATTACCCCCAGTGTGAACTCAAACCTGGACACTGAAAAGATAGAATATTACAAAACTCTTGAAGTAGACAATGTACAGAAACAAATGAACCACATTTTTTCGTATGATTCTGATCCCAATAATTCAGAAAAATCATTATTATTGATATTCAAGCACATGTACACTCTATTTCAGGACAAAAATAATCCAAAAGCAGAAGAAAATATTGAGAAATCCAATTATAGGTTTACAGATATAAACTAGATATCAATTGTAATCTGCTTTTTCTTAATCCTTAAAGAGTCAATTTTATGATTTTGCCTGTTATTAGGATGTAATAATGTTAGATGGTGTTCATTTTAATCCTGTATGATGCCATGTGCAAACCTAGACCAAGATACAAAAAATTAGAAAATCACATAAATTTCCAAGTGAACGCTGTAAGGGGACAAATGAACACGTTTTCCATATAATTCTGGCCCAAACAATTCAGTAAAATGGTTCTTTTTAAAATTCAAACTCATCTAGACTTCATTTCATGACAAAAACCACAAGAGAAAAAAGCAAAGAAAGTTGAGAATCTGATGATATATTGTCATATAAATACTAGATTGTACTGTAAACCCTTATTTTAACAGTTAATCAAGTCTTTTGTGCCCTTAACTACCACTAATCATCATCATCATATCAAAGACTATCTCTCCTATCTCTATCTCTTCCTCATCATCACACTTGTACCCTTCACCCTCTCTAAGTTTTAGTCTCCATAGTCTGCCTCCTTCTCAAAAGCTTCTTTCCCTTTTGACTATCTTTCCTGGGCCAGTCCCTCAACAACAGTAGCGGAGGGGCCATTTTCTCTCATCCCCATTTCCGGGTCATAGGGTTCGGGCCTCTTAAATATTGGTTGGTCACCTCAATTGTAGCTGGCAACTCTGAAGTTAGCCCACTGTACAAGGGAGGTGAGAGAGATTGTGGTAGGAGACAAGCATTCAAGGTCTATCTTAGAGTGTGAGTCCAGGATTTTATCATCACCCATCATTTTTTGCTGCATCTTGGCCAGCACAGCATTAACTGACTCCATCTCAACATGACTATTCCTAATTAACTGGAAGGACTTTAATGGAGCTTATCTGTCACAAGCCACAAAATGAAGGCTGACTGAAATCAGACACCACCAGGCCCCCAAAAGCTTTAAGAATAGTTGTTCATCTACTGCAATTTCAACATCATACATTATTACAGGGGCCATGAGCCCCCAGGTTGGGAAACAGTGCACTTACTCTATTTCATGAATGTACAATGTTTCAGTCTGAGTGACTTTCTCTGTGCTTGGTGTTGTATAAAACCCAGCTATGGCTCTACCCCTAAGCAGCCACTAAATTTATTTATGCCTCAGGCCAGCTCTGGTTAGGTTTTTACACATTCAATATTACGAGTTAGTTTAAACAATAGTTTGAAACCAAATCTGAAAACACTAGTGGTAGATCTGTAAACTGATGGTGGCAAATTCAAAACGTGCTGAACCATGGGAGCTGGCCAGACCACAGAGCATCAGATTAGAGGTGTACAACTTGTATAAATCTACATAGTCACGTAAAATAAATCTCTTCGAAGAATAAATAAGGTCAAAATAGATTCTATTGATGAGATCATTGGCGTTTCCCACTAGAAAACATCTAAAATAGAGTGAATTAGCATCTAGAAACATTTAGATTCTGGAGAATCTACATGTTATTGACAAATCAAAATATAGTGCAAAAAAGGTCAAAAAAGCTTTTTTCCAAAAAACATTTTTAGAAGGAGTGAAGAACTGATGCCAATTTTCAAGTCTCTAGACCAAACGGTATAGCCAGGAGCGTTTGAACACACAAGCACACACATGTATAAAAAAAGGATAGTACTCCTTGCCCCCTTTAACAACTGCAGTTGTGCAATAGGGATGGGTTAAGGCACATTAGGTAATGTAGGTCAAAAGAGTGGTTTCATTAAAATTACACGTGAATAGGTGTTCTGTTCTCTTTCTGCTTCCTTCACCCATTGAAGTTGGTATTAAGTTTGATTGACAGGTATGAAAATAAGAAGTTAACAATTGGAATCAAAAAAGAGAAGTTAGGATTAAAACATTAGTAACATCGAATCAATAACAAAAGGATTATTATCATACTCTTACATTGATTTGTTGAATACATTTTGTAGTGCTTATCAAGAACTGGAGTATCTATAATTTAGGTTAGAATGAAGTCCTATATTTTGGTAGAAGTTTCCAGTGTGCAGATATTAAAAAGTCAATCTTTAAATTCAGTTGAGTTTTGATTTGAATTTTGAATGTTCATAATAGTCTTGAATTGCTGTTACAAAAACAGAGAGAGTGAAGTTATTAAGTCCAAAAATATTTTTGTGAGTGGCAGCAGGGCCTGTCAGGAGGGCTGGAGCTGGTGCATTGCCCTATGGCCCTAAGGGTCAAAAGTCACTCAGAGTGAGCTGTGTATCGGAACTTTCAAGTTGATACAATTATAAAATAGGTTGACTATCATTTACCGGCGAGTGAACATAGTATCATGGGCTAAAGTCAGATGAAAACAGGATGGTTTAAGGCCAAGGGTATTTGCATATTATGCGTGGGAGGGGACAAAAACAGCTTTGTACCGCCTCATTTGATTCCCGAGTGGCAGAACGGCATGCCATCAGCACATGGGATGCAGTGTTTTAATAAGATAGCTTTTAAAGAAATCAATTAAATGACTGTTTTATATACTAGCATATATCGTAGTCTGTGCAACTGAACCATATGCCCCATTCCTGGAAACATTTATTGTACCTAAAGCACTGAAAAAAGAATCAGGGTATCTGGAAATGTCTACACATGTTAATTCAGGAATAAAGGAAATAATGAAAGCCATCTTTTCTTTCTTGTGATGCTTCAAGTTGCATAGTATTACATATTGAGAACTTCATAATTATGTTAGAAATGTTTATTTCACTAATTTTAATGCAAACCTTAGCTTGGATTTGAGTGTGAAAGTTTTCATTTCTAGCAGCAATGTGTCATTTACACTCAATTACAATCAGTTTGCATACTTGACAATCTATGACATACAACTGAAATCTACTAAATGTGTTGTTTGCAATATTGGCTCAGTTTTTACCCTAAAAGTAGCAATTTATCTCTGCCAATTAATTAGAAAGAGGTATATGTGTTCACCCAGGTTTATTTGTCTACACATCATCACCAAAAATTCTCAATTAATTCTACTCACATTTGTATAGAGTGGGTCATGGGCTGAGGAAGAATTGATTAAATTTTGGAGTGGATTTGGGAATTTTTTTTCAATCAACAGATACTTTTTCATGTTTTTAAACATATTCATATTACTATTAATACATCATAAATATTATTTATTCATTTTGACGTTGGTTACACAAAAATATCTCCAAAAATTCTAATGAATTTTTTAACTGATAGATATTTTTTTCATATATTCAAACAATAGTAGGGACCCCCCCAAAAAAAAACAAACAAAAAAAAAACAACAACAACAACAAAAAAAACGAAATTTAGTTATCTCCGTAGCATTGTAGCAATGTATGAACTAATTTTTATTGTTTTTATTCAGTGTATTACATTGGCAGAGGTATGAACTCTGAAAGTACTTTCAAGTTCAGATCTGTAGTCATCGTTTCCTGCCCTTTACTCGTATTTGTACTAAAATTCACAATACGGGATAGAGTAGAAATTTACTTACCATGTTACCAGTGGAATTGCTCAGTGAAATCTGTTAATTTGTAAAATCCGCAAGTATTGATGTCTGCATTTTTATATTCCTATTCTAGCTCGTTCAAACTTATACAAATTATATGCAGTTTGAGCATTGTTCAATTTAGTTAGCTTCTAACAAACTCAAGAGTCGTTTTTTTCGTTACATGATTTCTAAGAGGTGTATAGATGGAGTTATATCAATGCTAGGTATGTCTACTGACCTAATGATAATCAAGAGGCACGGAGCAGCTCATTTGAGTTGTTAAGCTGTTAATTATCAAGATCATACCAGTTATTTAAAACTAACATCCCTATTGAGCTGTAAGGTGAGCCATGAACTAGAATAACTTGAAGGTTAAGAGGTTATTAGCCATGTTCAACTACAATAGGATTTTATCATGTTTTTCTGAGATTTTCATTTGTTTATTTTCAATACCTTTTGAAAGGTTGCAAAGTGCTTGCACTTGGCCTATTTATAGTGTGGTTTGATAATGACTATTACAAAAAAAGGATTTGTACAGGTGTTTACCCATAGGCAGTCATTTAGGCCTTGAATAAGAATTATATTCACCATTACCAATACAATTTTCTATTCATATATACTCATGTTGTACCTGATAAAATTGCAACTTGGTTGGGTTAGAGGCTCATGAGGTAAAGAAATTAGTTCTTTAACCAACAGTATCAGTGTTAATACAACTGGACTAGGTTTATGTCTAGGGGTAACCATTTAAGTGTTCACCTGAAATGTTCAATATAGATACTAAGAATCTGAAATTCATATTGGATATAAAAACGCAACTTTGCATTAGTAGTTTGTAATGGCTATGGGTATAACTCAAGTGGTTAAGCCAAGCCCGTTAAAATCAAAATCATTTTTATAATTTTATGATCTGTCAGACTGTCTGCAATATAACAAACAGAAAGAAGATTCCATGATTGTTATTAAGCAGTGTAGATCAGAAATAAAGGTTACGCCTGGGGCAAAACTCAAATTTGAAAATGAAAAAATACTAGTAAGCAAAAAAAAAAAAAAAAAAAAAAAAAAAAATCAATAACATGCCTGAAGAGTCTGTTGTATAATAAATAAAAAGTGAAGTTTTTCTGTTCATGGGTATCAAAATTGCAAAACATAAGGTGCTAGGAACATGAAATTTGGCCATCCTTTGGCATAGGTACCTTACATTTTAACCAATTTATATCATGATTTTTCACTGAGGAGGACCATAAACATAAACATCTACTTTAGAAATCGGTTTCTATCTACTTACATTTTTACTTTTTCTTCAAAATCTATCAACCCAATTTAAACTACTTTTTTTTCCAAATTTTACTCACAAAGAAATAAAATAAAATAAAAAAATCATTCAAATTTTACTGGATTTTATATCAAATTTTGATAGTTGTTTCAAGATATTTATTTATATTCATTTTTGTGAAAACACGCAAAGAAATAAATATGTAGTTTAGATTGATTCAATAGATTTTTATAATTTTTGTTTATTTTCTTTAAATATACAGGTTACTTTTATATCAACTATTAATTAAGAAAAAAAATTGAAACCAGAAATTTGTGTAAAAATTAAATGAAATTTGAATTCACACTTATGGTTCTCCATAGCAAAGAAATTGCCAATCATTCAAATTGGTCAAAATGTCCAGTACCTCTGCTGAAGAATGGCCTGAAATTTAATCAACAGGAACTGAAGAATATGTACTATGGACATAGAGTATGTGTTTGTTTTTTAACTGGATTATTTTTTGTTATTTTGATGACGATGATGTACTGTTCGAAACTGACTGCTATTCTTGCATACTTATAGGACAGTGACTTGTTTGAAACAATCTGTCTCAAAGTTGTGCATAAAATTTGCATATATGTTTTCACTGAGATCATGAAACACATATATTTCTAAGAATTGAAATAAGGAAAAAGTTGATTTACTATGCTCTTATCCAGAGGAAAAAAAGAAAAAAGATCACTGGATAAAAGGGTTCTTGAAATGATACTCATAAAATTACTGATATAAAATAAACAGATGGCTTTAAAGAATGTTTGTACAGAATAATTCAAATAAAACTCATTACGCATCACAATAATAGATCAGTTTAGAGTGTGGGGTAATTTGAGTCTTCCAGTTAACTTTTTTTAATGAATTCAAGTTGTAGCTGTTTAAAGCCAGCAAATGCACTTGTAGGTGTGAGTTGTTGGTCAGACCAGAGGTTCCCAACCGGGAGTATTGTACCCCCAGGGGTACATTTGCACTTCTCAAAGGGTACATGGGAGTCTGAGAGTATAACCATGGCATACACCACTGTCCAGTTTAACAAACTTGTAACAAAACAGCTGATAAATGCAATCAACAAGGCAAGATCTCCCGCTTTCTTTCATGTTACAAAATGTTATAAACCTTAATCAAGGCCACCCTACTACAATAAAAAAAATCAATGGCTGAATCTCAAAATATATGAACTTGATTTTTGTTGTGTAGTTGTTGAATTTTCCCCTCAAAACGATATATTCAAAGAAATAATCATTGAGTATCTAGATTGTAAGAGGAACATTCATCTAAACTTTCAAAAACACGTAAATAGAGCTCTTATTAAACTCAATATAATTTTATCAATTCAATTCTTAATTTCAAGGGGTACACAGGAACAAATAGGTTGGGAACCTCTGGATGAGATCAGAGAGATGATAACCAGAACATTAGTTCTATTCTTATCGATGTTGGAGTGCATTACCACAATTTCATCTCAGAGAAGAACTGCTTTCAAACCAGAGTGAAGGGTCCTTATTTGTAAATCTATGTCATACTTAGTGGTGGGGGGGTTGATTTAATTGAAACTATCTGATAATCTTAACGAGCTAGAAACCCCACTTATGGGCAGGATTTTAGCTAGTTCCTGTGGAAGGCCTAAATGGGGCTTTCAGACTCAATAAGAGATCATTAATTTGAACTATGTACCAATTGAATCATTCCTTATTCGAAAATCATCTCCATCATGAACTCTTGGATCACATTCGATTTAAATGGGGGGGGGGGCGTCATGAAAAATTTCAAGTACCAATATTTTGGGGAAATCTAGATTTTTTAATGATTTTTTTTTTTTTTACTTGAAATATGGAAATCTTGAAAATCCAAGTACCATGCAATCTTTTGAGAAATCAGCATCTCCTATCCAAGAGAGGACCTCTAAATAGATGATCTTCTTGATGTAAGTCCCACTTTTTTTTTTGCTCCAGAAAATCAGTCAATTTCACACAGCTCATGACACTCCCCTTGGTCTACTTAGTATGTACGGCAAGTTTGGTAATGATCTGAAAAATGCCCCCCCCCCCTCCAGCATGAGGTCCCATTGCCAGTCTTACATTAGTCATATTTGGCAGTGGCTTCTCAATGCAAGTGACTACCATTTCAGGGCATCCTTCCTCAGGACGTTTGACGGTCTCTCTTTTGTCCATAACTCGTTGTAATATAAAGCTGACTGAGAATAGATAAGTCTGTTGTGAGGTAGATTCCAAATTACTAAAGGATAGCTGGAGCTATGGCTACCAAATTGTGTGGTTAATAACGGGTTTTAATATATCATGAAATTTTTTAAAAAATTAAAAAATGAATGAATAAATAATAAGAAAAAAAAACAGAAATCTCAAATAATAAATATGCTAAAAACCTGTTTTGAGGTCCAGTTAGTAACTGCAAAAAAATTGGTGGCCATAGCTCTAGTTGATCCTGACTTACGATTCACAAAATGCTGTCTGTAAACACATAAGTTGACTGACTAAAATATTCTGAAATAATGTAAACCATGTCCACCCCAGTTTTGAAGTGGATAGTAAAAAGAAAGTGAGGGGAAAAAAAAAAAAAAAAAAGTATTCAGGTTCCTTGAAACAACTTAGCTCAAGTAATAATCTCTATAGATAATGGATGATGTGACTTTTTTTCTGTTTGTTTCTGATCATAATACATAAAAGTAAGAGAGAATTTACATTTTGTTTATGAAAATCTCTTACAGTCACTTTTTAATAAAACCTCAAATGAAACAGATGAGAGACAATATTTATTTACAATGTTAATAATTCAACACTTAAAAGCTATCAAGTGTTAGATAATGTAAAGAAACTGAATTCCACAGACACAGGTAGATATTTTGCATTACGGCCTTCAGTATATTTACTTTTTTTTTGTTAATAGAAAAACTAAATACATCTAATAGAAACTCGAATATATTTGATTTTTTTTTTCATAGATCATAACTAGTCTAGTAATAATTATTACTTCAACAAAACAGTAACCTGACAATAGCATGGATACAAATTAAAAATTAAGAAGATTCAGTATAATGAGATTAAATCATTTCTTTCAGAAGTCAGATCAATGAAAGCTGAAGTGTTAGTTCTCTTCTAATGAGTTTGAGATGAAGTTTTTGAAGTGCATCACAGTATTCTCTTTACTCCTGTAATCTGGTATTCAGTTAATCTCAATTAGGTAAGGAATAGATCAGTTCTTTGTCATTTTATCTACATCTGCCAATGAAGTTGGAAGAGGTATATGTATTCACTTGGTATCCATCCATACAATGTATCTAAAAGTTCACAATGAATTTCAGAGAGATTTTGAGGATAGATGGATGATGGGCTATAGAACTATTCAAATTTAGAGGCAGTTACTTCCCCTGCATTGTCGTTATGTGTCTACAACATACAATATATCCAAACATTCTCAGTGAATTCCAGTGATATTAGTCAAAGGGTAGGCTGAGGAAAGATTGATCAAATTTGGGGCAGATCCAGGAATTTTTAGTTACCTTCCATGCATCGTAACTATTTGGGAACAGATTTTCTTCCAGTTCTTAGCAACAATAAGGTTGGCAAAGGTATGTGCTTTCTCAGAGCTTTCTTGTTCCTAAAGAGATATTAGTCTCAGAACTATCATCAAATGAGACAAATTTTTACTTACAGCAGTTGATATCTCTATAATAGTATTTCAACTTGTATAAGAATGATGATCTATTATGTTGAATTATGGGATTGGTGCTGCTGTTTGCAAAGGCTGTATGGCTCAATTAATATTGAGGCAGAATCAAAATAAAAAATGTTTCAATATAAAAGTTACGTAGTAAAACTTATCGATCTTTAAAACCTGATAGGTACCACCTACTGCAGGAAAATAGCAAAATCATCTAGTTTCACCATATTAATTTCAATTTTTATCCAATCTTTTTTTAAATAAAAAAATAAAAGCATGAAATGTATCAGAACTAGTACATGCATATTTCATTTCTTGCAGTAATATTTGCCAAGTTTTATATTTTCATCAAAGTATCAATAGAGCATTATAGAGAAAAATCAAAAAGGCATTATACATATCCTTTTTATTACCAACATAGGTAAAAATGCTCATGGCTTACAATTATATGAATACCATTAGTACATACAGTGCATACATTCCACAATTGATCTAAGTCCAACCAATTCAATTATCACATGATATAACAAGTTGAGTCATTGAAAATGAATATCTAAAAGAAATTTATTTTCAATTTTTCCACATATAAGCAAAAAGTGAAGAAAGTGCCACTTCTAAAGTAATTACGTATGAAAAAATAGAAAAAACAAAAAGGTTAATATGGAAGTGATAGCTTTATTTAATGTTAGAATTTTATAGCAACAGTAGAAATAATAACTGTAGATAGTTCTTGTAGGTATCAAGTTCTTAGTGTAAAACTATTTTCTTTATTGCAGAGTTCATTGGATCTTGTCACACAAGTTAGTTTAGAAATGTGTTTTTTGTGAATTTAGTAAGATTATGTGAGCTTGAGTGAAAACTAGCGATTGCAGCATATTTGAAATCTAGGCAATGTATTATTGTATAAATTTAAAATGTTTTACATCATTTTTTGATTTTATTTCAGTTTTTTTCTCTATCAATGTGCAGAGTTTATAGAGCAAAGTATTCAACATATAACAACAACAAAGACTTGGAAAAAAAAAAGAAAAAAAAAAAGGGAGAAGAAAGAAAGAAAGAGGGAAGCATGTAAGGAACCAAAACTGGTTGTGGAAGAATAACAGATTTTTATAACTTGCTATAAACCTTGAGGAGTTTTGAAAACTTTCCTTTTTTTCCTTCTCCAAATAACATTTATAAAAATTATTTCAATGAAATCACACTGAAAAGCTGTTTATTTTCATTTTTTATTTGTATTGTAAAATTATATGACACTTAAATAATAAACTATAATAAATTAAAAAAAAAAAAAAAATTACCCAGAAAGACAATGTAGTCCATAATGACAAAAGCCGAACAGCATAGTAACTGGGCAAAACTTAGTTGCTAGCTTTATGTTCTTAGCAGGAAAATAAAAATCTATTCATATTTCTGATAAATACACTTCTGTACTGTTCTCTTTATAATAACTAATCCCTTAACCTTTTCAAGACTCCTGTGACAAATACATCCCGAGGTTTCCATGACTGCTGGGATGTACATGTCCTGCAGATATCATTTTAGAAGTCTACTGGGACATTTTCATTCCGGCTTAGTGCCTTAATTTGATAGTGTTGAAAGGATTAAATTAGAAATACAGATAAAAATAAAGAATTTTGAATGCATATTTTAATGTAAGGAAGCAGAAGATAGGAGGTAAATAATCAAATTCTGACATTACTACATAAATGCATTAGAGAGAGAGAAAGAGAGAGAGAGGATTTACTAAAATGTCTATAAAATAAAAAAATTTAAAAAAAATAATGAAGCTTCTTTTTCCCAACTTCTGCTTAAAAACAAGGTTCAAACTTTAAGTAACTGACATATAGCACTGAAATGTTTCATAGATTATTCATGAAAGGTCTTCAGAAGACTTAGCACAAAACCAAACATGCATAGCAGATTTAGTCTCAAAATGTTTACCATCATTTACTAAGTTTTCAGAATTGCCATGTTTACATAAAGACTTAACAAAGAATGAAGTCTGATTTAACCGGATGAATATTTCAATTTATAAGTTTCCAGCAGGAGTCAATAGAAATGAAATGTTTCAAATGAAGAAAGCTGTATTGCTTTTAGCTGAGTTCAAATCCTGTACCAGATTCTATTGCATACAGTAGTTTACTTCGCATTGTTTCTTCACTGTAAAATTCTGGTAATTTGAGCAAGTTCATGCAGGTGCTAGCTGTGGGTAGACGTTCAGATTCATTTCCAGCATTGTGAATACAGAAGACAGGGTAAAGGTCCTAAAATGATAAAAAAGAAAAGTTATTTTCTTCTCCACAAATATTGTTTCAACTAATATTCTACAATTGTTTTATATTAACTGAGTGTATTTTTACAGTTTTTTCCTAATGTACCGTTACATTTTTGAATATTAAGATGAAAGACTATATAAACAACAGAAAATGGTAAATGTTCAACCAAAATATGATTCCTTTGACACTGAACTTTTCTAACGATCCTCTCATGATAATTCAATTTCAAGTTCTTTAGGTCTAAAAGTTACAAATTTAGTTGAAACACAAATTATGGCTTCTCTATTATTGAATCTTTTATCACTCCAGATATGAAGTTCAAAATGCTTGAAAAGATGATAATCTGTACATGGAATGTTAAATGAATATGGAGGATGCTGCAAGACTTCATATTCTAATTCTCCAAGCTTAGACTCAGTCAGCTGAGAGGTGTTGGAGTGAAACTGCCAGAGAATTTGATTCAATTTATGTGGAACCCATTTTTCGAACTTTTTAAAAACTTCCAATTGCCTTGAGATGATGTGATGTGGTCACTGTTGAAGTCCAAGAGCCTCCAGAAAGTGCCTTAAAAGTGGTTTGTGGATTGTTGGCCACTGCTGTTGATAATTCATCATTAATAACAGGTTTGTGCCTTCCTTGAGGTTTATCATCATTATCCATATTTCAAGACCTAAGCTTGAGGAACCAACACCGAGCAATTTGCACTGTAGTAGTCTTCACAATAGATGCTTTGTTGACATTATCAGCAGCATTGTTGTAATTTGAAATCATACTTGAAAATTAAACAAACTTTTGGGGTTGAACTTCCAATAAATATAAACAATATTTCAATTTATTCTGCGAAAGAATGCAATTACATTAGTGAATCTAATATTTCTAACATGAAAATCTATTATTACAGTAATATACACGATAAAAGTTTTTCACTGCAATTGAATATTTTTACAACTGGTTTTCATACTCATACGGTACAAAACTGTTATTGATATGAAATACACTATGCCCCATAGATTTGTCCAGTTTTCCAGTTGTAAAGGCAATAATGTAAGTATAAATTGTCTACAAGTTATTTCCCTTGCACTTGTCCACATAAATTCTGCTCCATTTGATAGACAAAACCTGCGTATTTAACATGATTTTTTTTTCAAAGTTACTTGCTTTACAACTGGAAAAAATGGGACACATCAATGGGACAATTGTATAATTGCAAGATCAACAAAAATTATACATTCAATAATGGTTGCTTCAGTTCTTTAAGCAGATTGATACAAATGAATCACCAATATGGAAACCAAGTGTAGCAAAACAATTCACTTGATAAATCAAGTGCAATGACCATATGAATTACTAAATTACATTTGTGATATTCAATCTAAGCTCCAGAACTTCATGAGCCAAAAGTTTGAAAAAAAAAAAAATTATCTAATTTTAATATCAAAATATTTTTGGTACCAGGATTCAAAATTATTTAAAGAGGTGTCTATGATTTTGACACGAGTTGTATAGCACATTAAATGTGAAATACAACCATGAAACAATTTCTCATGAGAAGGCAGAAGACTAACAGTGAACATTTATAAAACAATTTTTTGTAATATAATAATAGCACCTACTTAAGAGAACTAAACAAATTTACCTTAAAACCAAGCAGTGGTGGTCTAGAACAACTGGTAACAAATTTCAATAGTTGTCGGCGTTGTTGGTCTGTTAAGTCTTGAACAACTTTCCAAAAAATTGCAATCACAGGATGTTCAGCTGTAAAACCACCTGTGATAGTAAAGAATACAAAATTCAGTACATCCTTCAGCACAGTGGTTCTCAGGGTTTCAACTCACATTCCTCTCCTTGCGATGCCAGGTTTTTTCACACACACACACACACACACTTTAAATTATCTAGTAATTCTTTTCATCACTATAATGTTACTGTGGTAATTGATGAAACAATTTATTCCTCCCATTCGAGAATCATTGCTTTAGCATAAAATATTCAATTAAAACCCAAGAGAACAAGGCATAATTTGTGTAAATACATAGACAAGAAAATATCAATTAAGAAAGGTTTTATTTTTATATGGTAATGCGATTGGTGTAACAGTAATGGCATGGACAATGCAATAGGTGACCAGAGTTCAAACTCCGCTCAGGGCTGTTTATATTCACTTTCCAATAATGCCCTTAGGGAAGGCATGAATCCATCTCTTTTCCATGCAGCTATGGGTAAAATAGTAGTGCATATTAGGCTCTCTAGCCATTGAAGGCAACCAGCCTAGAAGAACAACTGGTTCTAAACCAAAGAGTCCCTTAATTTGTTGTCCTTATGGCAGCTCCTGCAGCCAAGCTGATGCCAATATATTACTTTCGGCTTTCCTCTAGTTTACATCAGCAAAGCAGAGAGGGGGAATCTGACGACTGGGCATACCAAGATCTCCATATGCTTTGGCCAGGCATGCGCCCTGGATGGGACATTCCAGTGTTGTTCCATTGTCTATAGAGACAGAATGGAGTCCATTCATTGTTTTTACACATTAGACAGATGTACTGTGTTTCAAATTCCACGGTTGAAACAAAAGACCCCCCCCCCAAAATAAAGTAAATAAAACAAACAATTGTATGTATATTGGCAGGAAATTTAGATGAAACAATAGCTCAGCTGATATTGAATAAGTCAACTCAACTTTGGTGAAGTCTAAGAGATTTTAAATTTTTTGAACACACCAATTGTGAATTCATAAACTAGAAAAGCACTCAGAGTGCATACCTCTACCAACACTGTTTTCAGATCTGCCCCAAAATTTAATCAGTTCTTCCATAGACTGTTGTCTACCCTTCTACTAAATGTCATAGAATAATCGTTGATAACTTTTAGATATATCACGTGGACAGTCATGATATGAATGTAATTTTGGGGGAGGGGAGAAAAAGGAAAACTATTTCTCAATGATAAAAAAAATTAAAAAAAAAATAAAAAGATAGAACATAAAAGATTTTGCCTTTTGATACAGTAACCTGAGTCTGTGAAGTTATCCTTCAAAAATGAAGGATATGGTTGTACAATGTGTGGTTATTAAATAACAAGAGTGAGCTTTATGCAAGTCGTACCACCATGAGCAAGTGCGAATTATGTGGTATACATTGACCAATAGGCAAGCATAAATAACCACTTGAGGTTTGAACTTGCTCGGATCTTCAGTTTGCAGTTAAGAATTGCTTTAAATAGACATGTTATTTGGACAAGCCATAAAAATGGTCAGTTCAAAAATCAGCCCATGTACCAATTCTAATTTTTTTGTGAAATTGAACTAAATGGCTACAGAAGTTCATGGGGTCATGTGAACGTGTCTTTGTTAAAACAAGAGATTGATGCATTGCTCATTTTTGAACAGACCATTTTTATGACATGTCAGAAAAACATGCCTATTTCAAATATCATTTGATAGCAAACCAAAAATGCGAGTAGTTGAAACTCACAGTGGTTGTTAACACTCATCCATTGGTCAATGTAAACCACATGGTTCAAACATGCCCATTGTGGTTAGACTTATGAAAACCCAGTTTTGCTATTTAATGGTTACACTGCATAACTTTTTCCAATGTGTTACAGTATCACATTCATCTCTCCACCCGAAATACCATGAATAATCATAGCAATTTTAAGAATATCAATTTTTCTTGTGGAATGATATCTCCAGAGAAACAGTATTTGATGAGTTACTAATTGAATTGGTATACTTACTAAGTGTTATAATGGGTAGGGGAATCAAATATCTAAATAAATAACACTCACCTGAATAATTGGTATGTTGCCTGAGGTCCTCTAGATTAACAGGCATATTGGCACCAGAAATTAATTCTTGCAGTTCATGATGGTCAAACATTCGCAACCACTCCAAATTTACAACATTAGCAAGACCTGATCGGAAAGCATGACAATGGGCACGAATCTAGAAAAACAAACAATCAAGATAATCATTACTAAAAAGTTACTATTTTATAAAAGTGTGAAATATAAGATACTTATTCCTTTTTATGATGTTGGGAATTTACCTTTACCATAGTGGGTAATATCAGGTTTTTGAGCATTCGTACTTCAGCTGCTCCTCAATAATTAAATTGACTGACTTTTTTTTGATCCTATCTCTGTAACAACTACTTTATTTTTGGAAGATCACTACAGAATTAAAATTTTTTATAAGCAGACATCAAATCATGGCTCAAAGTAATTATAAAAAACAAAATATTGAATTAAAAACAGCAGGGTTCTCACCAACACACCAGTTCAAAATTCAATGACATTTTTCAATTTCTCTGACAATAGGTAACTCAACACAGGGGTAATTGATGGCCTCTTATCCAGTTACCCCTATCTATCTTTTTATTCAAATATATGAAAATCAACACCATAAAGATATGACATCAACATCAATTCAGTAAAATATGCTTAAATCAAAAACAAAACAAAGCAAAGCTACAATATGCTTTTCAGGAGATCCAACCCACTCCTTGACAATTTTGAGAAATTTTTTCCCCCTGACAGGCGAGAACCCTGAACAGTCTAAAACCTGTTATAAGTATGCAAAAGTGATTTTCTTACATCTAACTTTATATCCTAATATTTTTCTTGAAATTAAAACCAAAATTTAAAATCAGATATTCAAATTATTGAAATATGTTATAAACTTGATTAAAAAAAAAAAAAAAAAAAGAAAAGAAAAAGATCTCTTATCATAGTTACAATTAGTATTTTTTTGTATCTACCTTGCTGAGATAAGTAATATATAAATTATACCATACTATACACTTCTGCCAGCAAATTTGGAAGAGTTAATATGTATTCACTTTTGTGTTTGTCCACCCAATATCTCCAAAAGTGGAAGGGTGGACAATGAACTATGGAAGAATTGATTATATCTAGGGGTGGATCCTGGATGATTTCTTTTTACATTTATCTCTCCAGCATCATTGCTATATATATATATATATATATATATATATATATACGAGTTTCATTCATTTTAGTGATAAAGGCACCGGAAGAGGTATGCAACTTGGAATTGGGATATATGTAGGTATGGATGGTGTATCTACTCTACACTCTCAGATATGAACAAAAACATAGCATGACATGTTTTGAGTGTTACAAAGAATAGGACATTGGCAATTATATACATAGATAATAATATCTGAGTGTCACCACTTTAGTGGAGAGCAAGTCTATTTGTTGCAGGGAGAAAATTAGTTAATCTGATAGTTGACAAAGACTCTATATACTATGAATCATACAAGAAGGGGGAAAAAAAATAAGCAATGAAATATGGGTGTAGAGTAATCAGTTTAAGAATTGACCCAAACATGTAAGACCATTTGCCAGCTGTATTAATCTACATAAACACTATTTTCTATTTTTTTTCAACTTTATCATAATACTTTCTTACATGGATAGATGAGTAAGTGTATAGCCCATTTTATCATTTTATATGATATGCTAAAATAAATTTGTGATACTGTGGAGTATTTTCACTCAATAAAGTTGGCACATTTCAAGAAATATTTCTATACCGTGTAAAAGAGAAAGAAAAAAAAGAGCAAAATATATTCTAGATGAGTTGATTCTATAATTTCCAAGAATGGTGAGGAAGAAAAAAAAAAAAAAAAAAAAAAAAAAAAATCCTGCATTCTTATATGCCTTGACCACTATAGTAAACTAATCCATGACCCATTGCTTCATTGATAATTATAAGTGTACAATTACAGGCTCAGCTGATGGCTGTTACTGATACTATAATTGTGATGGATTAGGTAGGAAGAAAGAGGAGAAAGTTAGGTACTTCAATAAGAGGGTAGTAAGCGAATGGGACTGATGACTGCTACTGATACTATAAGTGTGACAGACATCTTACAATTGATACAATGATTAAAAATCTGAAGACTATTATAGTTACCTGTTTGTTGAGTTTGTAATCAGCCATCAAATGAATGTATTCAATTCGGTTGAGGCTATCAACTTGGATGTCATGACCACCTGGTTTTAATTCCTCTGTCTGGAGAGAAATGAGAAAAAAATTTTTTTTTTAAATTCAAAGTTAAATGATCAATACTAAGCCATCATCAAATATTAGCTTAGATAGACAGGTCATGCGTACTGTATGATTGACACCAGCTGAAGACCTCTAAACGGATACAAAAAAAATAAATAAATAAAAATAAAAATGAAACAAATAAAATCAAATCAGCTCAGACAAACTATGAAAACCAGCAGACATCAATCCAGAAACAGTAATCAGCAGATTTCAAACTTTGGCATCAATTCATCTTGACTGCTGCAGAACCATTAGAACAAAAACGTCATCAAAATGAAGAGGACAAATGACAAACATGAAAGATGCTCCAAGCCCCAAAGAAATAAAGTACTTAGAAAGAACAGTGGACAGCAAAAAAAAAAGAAAAAAAAAAAAAAATATTCAGACAACGAACAGAAATTGTGGAGAAATGAAATGATAATTACCTTTGTGACACCTAATTCATCTGTGACCACTGTAAAGTCCAAACCAAGATCTTTAACATCTCCATTATAAGTTTTTAAGAAAAGCAAATTCCTGAAAATGAGAAAAAAAAAATTACCATTGGATTTTCTCAAATTCCTATACACAAAATGTTTTTCATTAGACATTGCCTGACTACAATGAGAATTAAATTCCTACATAAATATACATCCTATAAAATAGAAAATCAAGTGTAACTCGAATGATTATATTCTTAAATAATTATAATATATTAATATTACTGCAATGTATAAACTGGAAAAAAAGCCAGAGCAGAAATGTTTTACCATATCTGCTGTAACATTAGTTAAAAAAAAAAAAAAGGAAAAAAAAGAGAACAATGTAAATATTACACTGTATCCAATGTGCCATCTACCAAAGCTTGATATGGACAGTTAGAGGCTTGGATGAGTAGCTGTGAGCAATAGTCTTCCAATTACCCTTGTAAAGCATTAGTCTTATGGTCCTGCATATATGGTAATTATGGAAGAAAAATATATTCATGCATAAACCAAAATTCGGCAGATAAATACAGAAAATTATATTTTCTGAGATTTATATTCATTTTTTTTCAACCAATTCTCAAAAAGTAGAGAAAATATTACCTGTACATTTGTTGATCAAGTGAAGCTAAGTGATGAATATCAAGGTCAATACCATGGCGATTCAAGATTTTAGACAGGAAGAATTGAGCAAATGGTAATTCCACTAGAAGATTTTCATAGATAGCCTAAATGAGGTGAAATAAAAAAAAATATCAAAACATATATCAAAGCATATAAAAAAAAGAAAAAAAAAAAAAAAAAAAAAAATCAAGCAAGTAACAAACATCGACCAATATAAAACCTATCAAAATGATAACAAACCTACAAACATTTAGAATTCGGATCTTTAGGTAAATTCAATCCAAAAGACACTGACCAAAAGCAGAAACCATACCAGTTTCAGCGAGTGTTTTTTAAAAACTTTTTTATAGCTTTTGTGTTTTGTTTTCAAATTTACTGTCAAAAGTCACTGATTTTTAGCTACAAAGTGCGGGGGAGGGGGGGGTCGCCGCAATATATTTGAGGTCGGATTATACTCAAGTAAAATTAGTAATAATATTAAGCTTTAAATTAATGAAATCAAATATCAAATTAATAAATTTTTGTAATTGTAGCCCATTGTATGCTTTTTCAATCCATCTGTAATTAGCTTATCATTTTTGGTGAGATTTTTTTGTTTTATTTACAAATTTAGCAGTTAGTCAAGTGACTTCAGCTGATTTGATTTTTGCTCCCCCTACGCAATTTGACTGACTGACAATACTCAAGGCTTGAAATCCTTATTCATTTCAGCTCAGTAACAGGAGCTCAGGTGTATGATCAGTTTATTAAGGTTCATATTAGGTGATTAAATCACTGCAGTGTCGCTTAATTCTATATATCTGCCTGGAATAATATGAAAGACGAACAGACTTCTGCACAAAAAATGTAACAATGGTTGTTATATAGAGGATTTTTAACTAATATTTTGTTAAAACCCCCAGGTCATTGTTCTACAACTGTCAAGTAAGCAACATGGATTGGAAATAAAGAATAAGTTTCAGGCAAAACTTAAACTCTTATCCCTTAATCATGGGAGTCTGTCTGACCATTATATTGCTTTACTGATTAGTTCATAAAAGCTCAACCAGTAAGTGTTGTTTAAATAAGCCATATACCAACATTCTTTCCCCAATTCTTCCATATTGTTTTTGTCAAGCTGTTTTTTTCCCCCTAACAAGAATAATCCTCACTGAATTTAGGCAAGTGAACTCTTACTGTTTGTCTATCATGTCCTGTTAGAACAAAACCTATACACATAGTTTTTGTAATTTAAGCCTTAAATACTACAGATTTACTATATATACAAAAGTTGCAGTAATCAACTTCCGCCAGAATAGAAGTAAATTTTGACCCTGCAGCAGACAGGCTTGTATTTATGCCAACCCAAGCTGCTTACTTAATGATTGTACAATAACAACCCAAGAGTTGCACCAAAAAGAAACAGAAATACAATAAAAGAAATGAAAGTCAAAAATTAATAATAATGACAAAGTTTCCTCATAGGAATTCAAAAATATTTAGCATCTTTTGGAAAAGAAAATTACTGATTGCTTTTGAAGTAGAATAACCAATTGCAACAAAAATTTTAGTTCCCTACTTTATTTAAAGTATTATCACCGATCAATATTAATACAGAGTTTTTCTTACATTTTTCTTAATGTAAATTGTTTTATATATTAAAGGACAAATAAGTAAGAGCAGCTTAACATTCTGATTGGTTTTGTTATTCTTTTCAAAACTAACGTATCAAGATGCTGAATACCTAAATCAAAATATCTTGGATTTTTAATAAAGATCTATAGGACATATATCCCAGGAGTCTTAGAGAGGTTGAAGGGGGAGATGCAAGGACTCTTGGAGAAGTTGATTACTGATAATCAAATGAACTGAATGAAAACAAAAAGAAGGAAAAAGAAACAAAAAGAAGGAAAAGAAACAAAAAGGAAAAGAAACAAAAAAAACTTCATTTGCAAATATCAAGTCCCCATCATGTTAAGCATTTTGTACATTATTTTCTAAATAAAGGAAAAATGTTTATCAAACTACTAGGTAATTTCCAAATCTTACATGTAGCTATAGAAATATGTATTAAAATATAAAATAGACAAGAGTTGTATTACCTTGCCAAGCATTCTGCCAAGGAAGTAGTAATGATCTGTATAATTTTCGAAAAGGGCTGGTGCTTGTGGATTGGGATAGAGAACTTTGTCATTGGTGTATTTGAAGAAGCCACGGTTGGGATCAAAGCCAGTTTTCAAAAGTTCAGATAAAAATTCTCTGCTCAAACCTCCACCATCAATTCCAGCTTCATCCATACCAGCAGAATTAACTAATCTCACACGTAGGCGTAATTTCAAGTTTGGTTCTTCAATAGAGAAAAGAAAAAATATTTTTAGTTAAAGAAACAATACAGTATGTATTTAAAAATGAAAAAAAAATTCAATCAACAGAAATTAATGCTTCATCTAAAAAAGAATAAATTAGGATAATATAGCTATGACTTAAACTAGTGTAGGTAAAAACAATAACAAACAAGGCCTCAGTTGGTAGAGTGGTGGCATACATAGGGACACAAGTTAAAGTCTCACCAAGAGACTATTCTTTATTTAGAACCTGTTGTTTATTCACTGCTGTAGAATGACAGTCAAAGTTGTGATAAAAAGCAATTGAAAAATCCAAGATAAAAGAGAATACTAGTTAAGATTAAAAATGGTCTACGTAATCATAAATAGAATAATTAAGGAGTAAACTGTGTAGCGCATGCAAGTATAAATTAATCGAACAATGATTCCTTAAGTATCTCATCTGCTTCAAGGTTCAAGATTTAAAAAGCCAAAAAGAAAAAAGGAGATTATTATTAGACATTCACCAACAATAGCCAATTAAAATGTGGGGGATAAAGGTTTTGGTCAGTGTGCAAAGGGATTAGTAGCTGAAAAATTTACCAGCCACTCAGCAAAGAGATATTACCTCAGTGAAATTTAGTTGGAAAGTGTAGTGTTGGCATAATAGTTAACAGCACAGAAAATATAACCAGCAAACAGAGTTTCAAATGGCTGCAGAAGTTCACTCTAATACCCTTAAGCCAATTCAATTAGGTCAGGTTTACTCCTTGCTATTGATACCATATAACTCAATATAACCTGTTACAAGTTACTTGGACAGCAGAATACCTGATGCCTGGAGGATACAACGTCTGAAAGATTGTGACTATAACAACCAAGAGGAGTACACTGGTTCGAATATATCAATGTATAATAATGATAATTAATTTCAGAAAATATCAAAGTTAGTGTGGGCAAAAGGAGATTCACTGGAACATCAGTCATTTGGATCAGAAATCATTATCATAGAACCTTAACAGGCTCCTGCTCCTCTGTTAATGCAACAGTTGGACTTCAAATGGTAAAAAACTTACAATTAAGGACTTGATAAACTACTAGATTCTGAAAATACTTGAATCTACTTATGACTAGCTCTGTAGGGGAGTTAGAATTCAATTTTCTCTAACGAGGTAAATGAAACAAATGTCAATTTTCAGTGAAAGGACAAAAGAGTAAGCATTAATTTTATTTACCATTTTCTTCAGAAAGCTTCTCAAAAGCGTCTTCATAAATATAGCTTCTTCTAATTTTGACATTTATGGAGGGACCCATTTGGAAATTCGCCATTTCTGACTGATGTTCTTCACGGTCTTGCACAATATATTGCTGTAAAATCTGAAATTATAAAAATCAAGAATTTTTTTGTAAAATCAAAAAGATCAGAAATGAATCTGCAAATCATAAAGTGCTCATTTTTTTTTTCTAAGTTTTCTCATTCACATTATGTAATTTCATATAATTAAATCATCCTGAAAAGATACAACACTCGAGTAAGTCATCTCCTACTTATCAAATAATTATAACAAAAACTAATAGATACATGAAACAAAGACTGAAGCTGAATTTCTTACCTTTACTCTTTCAGTGAAACGTACAACAAAAGGTAGCTCTGTCAAAATGATAAGGTTCCAAATCTCCCTGCCAGATAAAGGTGGTCCATCTTCAATACCTATTTATAAAAAGTTAAAATAAATCAATATATCAAACCAGAGAAACATTCCTTATGAATATCATCTGAAATTTGATTGGTATTTTTTTATAATGATATTTCATGAAAACAACACAAGAAACAAAATTTAATATTCAGTAAGATAATTTCAGAAGAAAAAAAAAATGAAGTGAAGACTTTGAAGTGTTTATCAACTGGGTGGCTATCTAAAATTGTGTGTGTTTGTGTGTGAAGGGGGGGGGGTCACTTTCAACCATGGCTGAAAATATGATAGAAATGTCAATAAAAAACAGAACATTGCAGTCTTTTCCAATGCAAGCATGAGTAACATCTCAGCAACATTAACTTTTAAATTCATTAACTGCTTGAAAATGCTCCTAAACACACTAACTGTAGTAGAATTTTTTAATATGTAACTGAATTCAAAAGAATTTTTTTTTTTAAATTACCAATAAGTGCAAAAGAAGTAATTGATCAGGAGTTATTCCCATTTATTCGAGATTTGACTTTCCGTATGAATTTAAATATAAAGAAACAACTTCTTTTGCAGGTTAGTGGAAAAAATCTTGATGAAAATGCTATCAGTCTGGTTTGAATCATAAATTTATGATGAGGAGAAAAAAAAATTTATACATATGGGCACAAACTAAGATACCAATTTGTCCAAAACTTTGAGTTTATCTCCAAAATGGGATGTCTCCAATACCCAAGTCAGTCAAAAGTCATTCACTTTGGTTTTGTAGATCTCACAGCCTAGTACACGTCTTGCAGTACAAAGTCTACCACTCGAATGGCCCGTTGAATCTCAGTGTTTTCATGGGTGGTGCAATTTGCATAGTGTGTATGAGCCTGACCCTGGAAGGCACAAAATGGCAGTTCTCCCTGAGCTCACTTCCGCCCACAAGGTGACTCGCAAAAAAAATGCAACGCAAGCAATATGGAGCTGCTTCCTCCTTATGATATCTCTTCTCTACACTCTCATTGTAAATTGAATGCCCTAATAAAACCTATTTAGGGGGAAAACTTTTGAAAACAAAATGTTCCCCACTCATTGAGGGGAGAACAAAATTTCAAGTTTTTACTATGAATGATTAGAATCAGGCAAAGTCTGGATAGATACATAGTACGTAAAAGTCAGAACATGATTAACCTAAACACAGCAACAATGCTTAAACCAGCCTGTTATGGGTAGAGGTGACTTGAAAGTCTTTACAAAGTGAAATTTACTGAACATTTGTAATATTAAGATGAAAATAAAACTTACCACCTTCACTCGTTATGAATGGTGAATCATGCTGTGGGCCTGAATGATTAACATTGTTTAAATTGTATATCTGAGAAGAAAGAAAGAAAGAAAAATTAAAAAACAAAAACAAACAATAAAAACAAACCAAACCAAACAACAAACTTTTTCATCAATACTATTATATATATGCATGATGCAAGGATTCATAAATAATTTACAAAAAAAGGTACAGACTTATAATCTATCACTTCTGAAGATTTTTTTTTTTTATTTGTTTGTTTTTTGTAAATGGTCATACTAATACAAAGAATTTAAGGAACCCCTATCATGCTTCAAACCATCAGGCAGGCAGGCAAGTCAAAAATTCATTTACACTAATATCCTGCAGTTCAAAAATAATACTTCCAAATTAATTTTAGCATAAATTAAGATTTTTAGAATTTTTTCTATTCAATGTTTACAATTATTTAAATCAAATCATAAAAAAAAACAAATAAACAAACTATACTTGATATTTTCTTTGCATTTTCATTATATTTTATCATAACAAGACAGCCATCACATTAAAGTTCAAGGGTTTGCATTTTAAAAGGTGAAATCTCAAGAGAATTTCAGTCAGATAAATTTTTTCTTAAATTATTTGAAGTATTCAATGCCCTGAATCTGAAAATTTAAAACAACGATATGAACTAACATGCAGCATTGTAAATCAACTTCAGTTGAATTCGTTGAAATATTGTACATCAACAGCATGTAAAATGAAAAATAAAGTTTTTTTTGAAGAATTTTATTGAACTCCAGAAAATTGTTTTTATGAAATGTTTGAATTATCTAAAAATATATGAATTAACCAGAAATGGTCCAATATAATAAAAAAAAAAAAAAAAAGAAAAAATCTTTAAATATTCATGTTCATCCGAAACCACTGAAATTTTTTTTCTACTATTAACAAAACAAGGGTTTTGTTTTAATATTCTAGAAACACATGAATTCAACCCTACATGGTTGGATGTATTTGGAAAAGAAACAAACAGATGTTATGTACCTAACATGTATGGAGGCCTGTACGCAAGTTGCCCAGTGAATTTTTTTTATATAGCTGTAGTAATTGTTAATTAAGTTTATGGACAACATTTAGCCTAAAGCTAATATAAAAACAACTTACATATAGAGCTAAAAATCCATTTAAAAAATTTAGGACTAGTAATATAATTTAGAATTGAAACAATACAATAAACAGAGTCGTGGCCATCTAATTGAAATTCAACTATTTTGTTATAGTTAATGAGACTTGAAATCTTTTGAATACTTTTAGTAAACAAAACATAAAAATCAGATAATATATCTTTTGTTGATGCTATTAACATAACATTTTTATAAAGTCTGAAAACTTACCTTATCAGTACGTATATGCACATGGTCGGCCAACCAATGATTAGGTGGGCAAAACTGACGGCGGGTATTTCTTGAGTGTAACTGCTTCACCAGAGTAGATATTGACTATTAAAAAAAATGTATAGTTATTTTAATCCTAATCAAAAACAGCTATAGCATACAACAGGTAGTCTTAGCTTTCTTCATTAACTATGAAGTCATGTGAATCAATTATTAGAATTATTCTGCCATCTTTGAGATGGATGCATGTATGCATTAGTGATCAACACTTGGAAATTAAAAATTTTTTCCCTCAAAACCTAAGATCAGATACCAGTTTCCCTTAGGTTCTACATTGAATGTTTTTCCAGATTTAGGTGTTGTATTATGTATTGATTTATCCGAACAGTTCTCATCTTGTTATGGATGTTTTAATCATATTTTGGCTGTGTATCCTTTGGCCTCCTTCAGACATGTATATTTGTTCTTAATTTTTGACAGTCCATGCTAAGGAATATCTAAATTAGCTGATTCTTGTCATTTTGTTTTTGCTCATCTGAACCAAAGTATATGTGTATTTTGAACTCACAACCACCAGTTAACTAACACTTTGACCAACACCCATGTCCCAAAGGACATTAGTTGGTGTAATTTGGAGCCTTTATATCTTGTATCAGATGCTTCAAAATTCGTTATCATATCAGGTGTGATAATTTGGGTCAATTTATATGCTGTATTCATTCAATTGCATCAATCGTATTGCTTTGAGAATACTCATCTTTACATATCATACAATACTAGTTCAATGATAGTCTTCAAATATTCTCATCATAAAAATTGTACAAAACTTTGCCACTTTTATTGAAAAAGATACAGGCATTAAACAGCATGAGTAATTACAATCATTTGAATGTTTACGAATTCATGAATTTATATTACACAGATTTAGAGAGATCAAACTTCAAGAGATATAGTATCTACTGAAATACATTTTATAGAGTAATACACAATGTTATAATTGGCAGGTTAATATGACATGAATGCTCTTTCCAAAATACAAATGTATTGATGATAGCTAATTAGGCTGAAGATTTCTGATCAGAAAATTAAAAAAGGACCAAGAGAGCACATACCTCTACCAATACCATTAAGTATAAAATTTGATCAATTCTTCAATTGTCAACACTTATACAAAATTCCACTGAAATTCATTGAGAGCTTTGAGATATTGTGACAGAAGTGAGTGAATGCATGCACCTTTTTCAAAATCATTGGCAGAGATAAATTAAATGTTTATTTCTATGCTAAAAAAGTAACCTGTACATTCACAGCTGACAGAAATCAGATAATCTCTTGATATGAACTATAATAAAATCTGACAGGATAAACTGAAATATCTGAGTCTCTTGGAATAACCTTTTCATTGGGAATAAAACTTTATAGATTTGATATAAGATAAGATATGCAACAAAATGTCAAGGACATCACTGCTTAGGCAAAGACTTACCTGCGAAACAAATATTTTATAAACAAAATGTATGTTGACTAATGGGTCTTAACAGAAAAATAACATTAGAAGAAGCACATTTCAGTGTTTGCATTTGAAAATCTATGATTTTCATATTAAAAACCCTGAAAATATCAAATCGATGCCCGCAAAAATTATAATCTTACAAAAATAAAATTATTTTTCAAAAAGAAATAAGCTTATCTTACCTTAAATAAATGTCGCCAAAGATGTGGTTGATTTTTCGATGAATTTTCTTCAGTGTTAACAGAAACTCTAGTTTTATTGAGTGCTTGCTGATAGTCTTTATTCATAACTAATTTGGCTTCAGGATTGGCTAGTTCGATGATTCCAAGGCATGCATCACGTAAAGTCAAGCTCATTGGCACCAATTCACTGAGGGAGAAAGGCATACTGGTAGATTGTTCTGAATGGCTGTCTTTAAATTCAGCTGGGATTGAAGCTATTTATATATATTGAAAAAAAAAAAAAAAAGGAAAAAGAAAAAAAAAGCAGAATTAATGATCTGTCAAAATAAACTATCAAATCAAACAGAGGGGGGGATTAATTCAAATAAAAATTTTCATTACAAGTCCCCAGTAGGTAATTTAAAATTGACAAATTTAATTTTTAGTTCTAGCTCTATTAGAACTAACCATTATACAATGAATAGATAACTCAAAGAAGTTGTTTTGACTAGATATAAATATGTTTAGTCAGATCTAAAGCCTATGAAGTTGAAAAAAAAAATCATGGCAGATATGCATTCAGTTCAAAACAACATCTGCTGAACGCACGAAGCGTAATTCAAAATATTCTCTAATTCAACACTAAAAATCGCAATATAAGTGCTTAAATTTTCAGGCCTATAATATGAAGTCAAAATAGTAATACCTGGCATAGAACCAATTGGAAACTAAGACAAGAATTCGAGAAAATATAGTTTTGGTCATTAAAGGATTTAGAAAAAAAACAAAACAAAAACAAAAATACAAGTAAAATCATTTACCTTCAATGTCTCCATAAAACTCTGAATCATGCAGAGTATGGAGAGAATGGCTGAATGCAGAGCAGAACACAGAAAGGAGGGGAACAATAACCTGGACATCACTGTCTGCTAATGAGATGCCTCGAGCCAACATGTGGATAAGTGCTGTTTTGGTTCTGAAACATTTGAACAGATTTCATCTTAGTAAACAAGTATTTAAGTATTTGCAAGACGATGAAAAAAAAAAAAAAAAAAAAAAAAAATATCACAATCAAAGTTTTCATATTATCATGTTTGCCCAAATCATTAATTTAGTTTTTACTGAGAGTGCATACCACATCATTAAAAACACACCTTGTTAAGGGTCAATGGTTAGTAGGCCAGTTTTGCAGACCATTACTATGATAGTGAGTTTGATTTTCATTCATTGTAGTGAGTGATCTTCACTGGGTGCCCCACATTTGTTAATTTGTGTAAGACTAGGCTAAGCTTAGTAAACATCATTAATGCTGAATATACTTGATTGGATTTGTGAGAGAAAAATAGAAATTGAAATTCAAGATATAAAGGCCCAAGTCATTTGTTTTGTCCATTGATAAGTCCCTACCACACTAAGGGAGGAAAGGGATAAATCAAGGCTCTACTGTGTATGTGTGTTTGCATCTACATCACTACTACAATGACTGCTGATGACTTAATAGAAGCATGGAAAACAATTCCAGTGAATATAGGCATCACAGATTTTTCTTGATTTATAAAACTTTTTTTTTTTTAATATGAGAAAAAACCTCAAAGAAAAAAAAAAAAAAAAAAAAAAAAAAAATCAAAATCTGTTGCTTTATGTTTTAAAATTATGTAAAGAACCTAACAGAAAATTTAGTGAAAAAAATCTACTGAAAAAACAAATCTCATTTGATGTTTTCAATAAATACATTTACACTAAAAAATATTTGTACAATTTATCCTTATGTAAATAATCCCATCATTTTTAATAGGTACTATGCGAGTATCCTTTATATAATCAAAAATTGCTCAACTTCCTTATCACAAGCTCTGTGACAATTGCATTTTATCTAAAGAAAATTCTTTTAGGGTTTAGATAGTTCATGCAAGATGATTATAGGCTATACTTTTCCAAAAGTTTTTATGAAATTCAAGTGCTAAAAAAACGTATTTCGAGGGGTTAACAAAAAGAAACATTTTCAATTCTAAAGTTTGGAAGGTGAAAATAGCTACCATTATCATATTGTTAGTTTTTTGTTTACATAACTAAAATGAAGTGAGTTGGGGGTAATTATTCAATTTATTTTTCACATTGCTATCAAACAATAAATTGAATCCTCCAATTATTGATGAATTATTCATATCTCCACACACATATATATTTGAATTTTATCTCATCAATATTCATCTTGGATAGTGGTAATTCATTTTCCCTGTCCACAAGTAAAGGTTCTTGATTGCTCAAGTTGTCGTAAAGTGTTTTGTAGAAATTTTCTAAGACTTCCAGAATCTTTTCTTTTTTTCAATCACTTATGTTCTATAAGGTTCTTTTTTGATGGCTCAGCCTAGCTCTTTCAATTCAGTTTTCTTGATTGACACATAAAATTGCCCACTGAAGTTTGCTTATGACTTAACATTCTTTTTCTGAAGGTTTTAATTTATCTATATATACCATATTACTGTTATGTATTTTCCTCTTTACTTATTGCTGTTATAGTTGGAACAGACAACTAGTTGATTACTGATTTTTTCAGCTTGGAAATGTTTTTGTTTGCAACAAATAGTAAAGCTCTGAAAAATTGACTTTTCTGCTGTGCCTACATTGTTTGAAGCAATATCTAACAAGATATCTCTTCGGAATCCACCTGCAACATTTGTAACTTTCAATACAGAAATTGTAACAAGTGGGTCTTTTTGCTTTTGATTTTTATTTCTTCTGACATGTCAGGTATATGTGCATCTGTCTTGTACAAATTTTGTTTGTCATAATTTGACAAAGATAAAATCTATTTGTCTTTTGTATACATTTCCTCAAGTGAAGTCCAAGTATGAAGATGCCTTTTCTTGAAATGTGTTGGTGATCTCTAATCGATTGAACATACTGAAATCTGCTAGCATAATACCACTATCATTTGCAGATCCAATTTTGAATTTGCCAATTAGAATCAGGGTGTGAGTTATGAAGCTAAGCTACTTTAGCATTAAAACTTTCGCTAAACAAAGCACTCCTGGGCAAATGTAAAACTGGGAAAATCAGAACACATACTTGATTTGTACCATTCACCGGATTATTGAAAATATGCAAACTGAAGCTCTTTGGACACATCAAAAGATCTAAAAGGGACTAGTAAAAGTCTGTCTTGGAAGAAAATTTCTGGGGGAAATATACGAGAAAGACTAAAAAGACATTGGACAGATGATATCAAACTATGGACAACATTCGACAATTTGAATGAGCTACACACAAAATGGAATGATATGGCAAGAAAAAAAATACTGTCATAGTATTATGTATTCTACTGATAGAGAAAACACGTTTTTTTTATATTTATATATATGTTTTGTATTACAAATTGTGTAGCTTTGTTTGTCTTGACATATCACAACGGATATATCGAATCTACAAATTCTTCACTTCCACGAATCGACACGATCACTGCTGGTCAAAGGAGAAAAAAAAAAAGGGATAAATAAAGTATATTTACTGAATATTGTAATTTTTCTATGATTTTGAATGTCTTTGGGTACTATCTTTTTTTTTTTAACGAGAAAAAAACAAAACAAAACCAAACAGAATCAAAACCAACAACAAAAAGACATAAAAATTTAACATTAACTTTTCTCTACAAAATACTGTACTAGAAATATCACTGATCAGTAATTTGATAAAAACAAAATAAAAGCAATGACTTACCCATTAACTGATATAGAATACCTGAAAGTACATTCTAGCCATAAACGTTTCATAAAATCCACATTGAATGCCAAGGTATACAACAATCTGAAATTATAATGAAATACAGTATAAACACCATTGATCGGAAAATTTAAATACCAATATAAGTATTTTGTTCACAGATCATGTAATGAAATTTGATTTTACTTATGGTTTTTGCAGTTTCATGTAATCTACGATTGAATGAAGTATACTTCCAAAAATTTTATAGTATTTTGCTGATATTTTAAGAGTCTGATGCGATAAAAGTTTCACTTTCGTGGAGCAACACCATATAAGTACCATGTTATGTAAATAAAAAAAAAATTGTTAATACCTTCAATTGAAAAAAACATAATATAACACAATTCAAAAAAATGTATGCTACCATAATCGTAAAATGTATTCATATGCAAGGATGGTTCAGTAGGTCTGTGGTCTGATGAGTAGTTATTAGCTGAATTTCATTTTGAAATTTTCACTGTATTTTTTATCTACGCGATTAATTTTACCCACTGAATCAAATGCAATAACAAAAAAGATTATGTTGAAAAATAAATATTACACAGGATAAAAAGGTCAAATTTACCTTAATTTGTGAATTGGTATTCTCTGATCACACATCAGACTGTGGCATATATTGCAGACGGCAGCAAGGACGTCAGGCGTTTGCAATTCATTGAGGCAGATAATGATACGGCGAGCAAGTAACACAGAATCAAGAAACTGAAGGCAGGATTCACGTAATTTGTCCTGGGAAGTAACATCATTCTCCTGGAATGCAAAGGACAGATACTCTTCCAATATATCAAATTTTGATAATCAAAAAAAGATAAACAAGAATAATATTCCTAATACAATCAGGTAAATATTAAAAGCATGAGGATAATTCGAATCGATTTTCTGGTACATTGATATCTACAGGAAATAATAGGCATTTCCACATTTTTCTTGCAAATACAGTGCTCCAACTAGTGAATACTTTTACTCGAAATAAAACTGACCCAATGATTTAATACTCTTCCAGATAAGACAAATGAATATTTCTTAACATCAATATAAGAGAAAATGGTTAAAATAATGCTAAAAAAAAAATAAAAAAAAAAAGTGTTTGTTCTTACGTCTGGGTCGACAATCATATCTTCAGAATCAGAATCATTTTCATCATCATCATCAGTGGCTTCCGGATTTGGGATTCGAGGCAGAGGGAGTGTAGGAACAAGGTTCTGAAGCATCATTAGATACATAAATGTCTGATGAGCAGTGAGATTTTCTGTAAAGATAAGAACAAAGGTAATAAAACTTCTGAAGAATACTGAACAACATTTTACTCAGTATGTGATGGTACATATTATGCACACACATGCAAAGCAGAGTATTGGAGTAGATGCTAAAAAAGCCACAGAAATTAATTTTGCAACCCAAACTTTCCAGAATGCTGATGGTACTTTTTCCAAGTGTAGCCAGAACAGACAAATTTTATTAAGATAACTGATAACTATAGTTTCAAACCCCAAATTTTATTTGCACCAATACTCTTCCCATATATGTATACAAGAAGTCTTGAACAGATTAAGATAATGGTTTCACCAGTTCATTTGCGTCTCATTTAAAAACTTTTTTTTTTTTTTTGGACATTAATTATCACCTCTTCCAAGTAAAGTCTTACCCAATGAGATAGTTTTAACTTTAATGGATTTTCATTCACAAGAAAAAAAAAAAAAAAAAGTACAATATTTGATGGCATTTAGCATATAAACTTTAATTACCCCATACTTACCCGTAATAGTCAAAAAAAATTTCAGTCAATGATAATCTACACTAAATACTGGCCAATAAAAAAGGTGATTTTTTTTCCCAGTGAAAAAGAGGAGGGACAGCAAATGAGCTGTTAGATATATTTCATTAGAAACACTTGGAACTAATTGATAAGGTACTGCACAAAAATTCTTTTTATCCAACAAAAAGTAGCAAAAAACTATCCATTCCAAATGATTCAACAATACCAACAAAGGTAAAATCCTTACTTACGAATATAATTTTTTCCAAGCACCAATACAGCATACAACAGCCAAGGAGTAGGATCTGGAAACCGTTTTGTGTTACAATCTGGCTGCTTTCTGACCGAGAATGCTCTTGTCTCATTCTTTTCAGCAGTCTTATCAATGAGTGCTTGAATCAGCTCTACAAATGGAAATGGATATTTGCCATACGCCATTGCTGGTAGCAGAAAGTCTTCTATTTGCTGCGTGTGGGGTGGACAGAACAATTCTCGACAGACTTCACCAAGAACACTTGTGCTGTTAAAAAAAAAAATAAAAGTAGTTAGGACTTATTTCTTATAACAATAGCATTAGGTGCATATCATCTCTGAAGAATTAATTCTTTAAGACAGATTCCATTGAATCAATGAGGATTTCCATAAATGTGAATTTTATTAAAAACAAGCTGCTTTATCAAGGTTACTGTATTTACCAGGAAAAAAAAACAAGAAACCCAAATATTACATAAGCCAGTATTACAATGAAGGGGCTGCCTACCTAAGCTTGAAATAGACAGCCAAGGGGCTTGAATGAGTTGCACCTAGTGGTAATCCCCTTAATATCCACATGAATAATGCATCTTATAGACTGGCAAATATGGTAAATCATAAAAGTAGTAATAATGAAAATGACTAGAAACCTCTAGTTCATCCAAGGTCTTATGAGAAACTGCATGAAAAATTTTGTGTATTTTCATTAAGTTCACTACATTTCACTGTCATTATGTAAACTGTTCCACTGTTTACTTTCGGCAAATTTTGTAAAATTGTTTGTTTTTTTTTCATCAATTTCCCCGAGACAGAAATAGAAATCTAATGAAAATGAAATACTAGCACAAAAATTGAAACAGGTTGGTTTTGGTTTTCTCCACTTGCTGACTATCAATCACATTCTTCAGAATCTAAGACAATAGATGAATATCTGGTTTTATGGGACGTGAACTCCAGTAGTTATATATTATTAAACTTGTTCTGGTTCATCGTTATTATGCAGAGAGGAAAAAAAAAAAAAGAAAAAAAAGAAAAAAAAAGAAAAGATAATGGTTGACAATGCTCCATAAAATTCTTCTGGTTCACTTGAATCAAACCAAGTATGTAAAAATACAAAGAAAGGAATGAACTATCCATGACTTCAAAACTTGAGATGCTTTCTCAATGAACCAGAAGTGGTAAATGCTCTTGGAGGATAAAAAATGTCCCCTCTTGATATGGATTTTCAATTTGGCAGGGACTAGAATCAATTGTAGTATTAGTTACTATTAAAAGATGAAGAGATGAAATTTATATGACTTAAAATCAACTCCTAGTTTTTGAAGAACATTATTGTATCATCTACACCTTTTACAGATTATAAAATGAAATGAAATGAACTCGCCATCACAGTCAATAATTGAACAACTGCAACGTCAAAATTTGAAGTCAAATATAGCCAGTTGTAAAAGCCAGGAGCACTGGAACGCATAAAAAAAAAGGGATGGGATCCTTTGTCACTTTTGGTGACTACAGTTGTCCAACAATAGTTGGTTTTCTTTTTTAAAGCACACAATCATTTATTTCTGAAAATCATCAACTAACCAAAATTGCTTGTCTCCAGATGACACAGCAAAATTCACAGGTCGCATAATCAAATCAAAAATGCTTTCTGCAATGGGTACTGGTGGATTGGGGGATTTTTCCCGACTAGCAGGAACTTTCGCATTGAGCAAAACTCGCAAACTTTTGAAGTATCCTTTAAAATAGAAAGAAAGAAAATATCAAAATAAAGCTTGAATGATGTAATGAAAGAGTTACTTCAATAATTACAAGGTTATGACTTGTATTTCAATTAATAGAAACCCTTAATTGACATTTTTGAAAACTGATGAAAGAAATGGACTCACCTTTGTTACATAAAAATTCAAATATATTTTGAACAACATGAGGTCTGGTCTTGTCTTTTTTCACTGGGATTTTTGCGTAGGTGTCTATTGCTGTGAATATTTCTAACATTCGCATTGGCATAGCCAGAGGAACTGAAGGATTTAGATTCTCAAGACAACTAAAAATAAACGAAAATACATTTCAAGATTCATATAAGATTAACATTATGAAAAGAAATCAAGACCACTTTCAAAATAAAATTAGTCAAGAAATGAATTTAAAAAATCCAATAAAATGTTAAATTAAACTTGTATCTCTATGCAATAGTTCAAGTTTTATTTGAAAAGATTTGATTAAAATGTGATGTTCACACAGAATACATATAATTATGTGCATCCCTACTTATACTATCTATCATTCTTCCATTGAACTGTTGTGAAAAGGAAATTGTAATTCAACTCCATTTGAGCCTTAACACAAAAGGTTAATTTTCAAAAAACTCAAAATCCTTAACAATCAACTTCCATTAAAAAAAAGTAATTATGTTGGTCCTATTCTTTGTTCTCATTTACAAATCAAATACAATTTTTTTTCAATGAAAAATAAAAATAAATAGAATTAAACAGAGCAGCTGAACAATTGACAAAATCTGAACGCAAAAAATGGTGACTTACAGCAAGCATAAACGAAGGACGAGTTTTATTTCATGCAGCATTTTGTCAAAATTTTCTTTCATAAGTTCAACAACTTCTTCCTTTTGTGAAAGCATTTGTTGACATATCCACAACTATAAAATAAAAATAGCAAAGTTAGTTGTTTCCGTGCTTAAACTAAATAAAGCAAAAATATGTAGAATAAAATCCATTAATAACATCAATTCATTATTTTCAAAGCCTCATTTCAAATAGAAAAAAAACAACAAACTATTGTGCTCTATACATAAGACAATACATCCATTAGAAAAATAATTAGAGAACAGCAGTTAATACCTCATTAGTGCATAATGACCAAACAATCACCCACAAGCACTCAATTGAAATATGCTCATAATGAATAACTGAAAATGAATAGGTGAACAACGTGGTGAAGAGACCAATCCACATTAAAGTCTTTTCAAAGTTGGAGAAAAAATAAAATAAAATGAAAATAAATAAATAATATATATATATATATATATATATATATATATATATATATATATTCAAGAAGTAAATTTGTTTTTGTTAATGAATCAGGGAATAAAAATGCAATATCAATAAACTATTTTTCTCATGCTTAGATCTTAACTGCACTTTCAACAGCACAATTTTTTTCTTCAAACTTCATGTTGGGAAAAAAAAGAAAAAAAAAATGTATCTAACTTAAAATTGAATGAGAATGCTGTAAAGCAAAACAAGGAGAACAAAAAAATAAATAAAATAAAAGTTTTAAATTTGTTTCTCCAAAGCAGTAAAGTACAATTGTTTAATGGTGTGAACTTGAGACTTAAATTTGAACAATTCCATAGTTAATATATCAAAAAAATAAAAAATAAAAATAAAAAATAAAAAAAATCTCACCAGCCTAGATTGGTCCATTTTCCCATTGTAGAAAAACAAAAGTTGGCTGCAAAGTTCTGAGACTATTCGTACATTCACACGAGATTGTTTGGGAAAAGTAGATAGCTTTGAATCAAAAAGTTCCCGTAGACGCATTGCCTAAAACAGAATAGATGAAATTCAATTACAAGAATTCTTAATTACCTGATAATAAATGAAATTCACAGAGAAATGCAGTACCAAGAAAACTAACCCTACCTCTTTCTTTCGAGTCCGATATCCTCTGTAAAGGGTTTGAATTTTGATAGCACTTTCATTTTGGATTCTTAAATCCTGGAAAGGGAACAGAAAGAGATTATAGCATACGGTTTATTCATAAACATTTGGATAAACTATTTGCTTTAACAAAATACATATGTGCATTGTCAGGGAGAAAACACACATCCACACCCACACAATGGACCCTGGGCATGCCTGTCGTGTAGCCTCTCCCCAAACCATAAAAAAAGGTTATTTTTCTCAAAATTGGGAATACATGTGCTCATCTTTGGCGTCAATAATTTGCATGCCAAAGCGGACCCTCGGATTTAAATAATACCTAGTTGTAATCAATTTACGAATCTAATAGAATTCAGAAAAATAGGATAATTAAAGGGAGGTAATTTTAATCCTATATTGGAGTTGCTTCCCTTGCCCGGTGAGAAGTCAATATTAACTGAGAGTACATTTTATGCTAATTCTGTCGTAATTAATAAAATTGAAATTTAATAGAAAAACTTTATATTTTGTTGTCCTGATGGAGGTTCGTTCAGCCTAAGTTAAATTTTCAAAAAAGTAGTAATTTATCTTTCTAACAAATAGTAAAACGTAATTGTTTCCGCCCAGAAATTAGACCACCATCAGACCATCAAGAACAGCAGGCGATTTGGAAGAGAAAATGATGTCCAGGAGAATTTGGACGTAAGATATTTCCTTCAAACTAGATCATATTCAGACTTTATTTTTCTTTTCAAAATGGTTTATAGTCTTCAATGGATATTCTTGTTTTTCTTTCTCTCTCTCATATATATATATATATATATATATATATATGTACTAGAACACACACACATCATATACTACTTTAATCTGAGTTTTCAAAGATTGTCATAGAGGATTTAAAAGGGGTGGAAAAGTGAACTAGGTTTGATATTGGGATTTCATGTGTTTACAAACTGGCATTGCCTCATTAGTATTGATCCAGAGATTCTTCTTTGTTCGACAGTGAGCAAGAATTTTCCTGACCTTTTTGTTCCAACAGCTGAAAAAAAGCTATTTCATCTTAATATTGTGATAAGTAATGTTTGTCACTGGTAATATGATATCTTTGATTGACCTCTTGCATTTCACAACAACCCCCCTGAATACAGTACACAATTATATTTCTCCAGCAGTGACTCGAATAATGTAAAGATAAAAAATGTTAATACCTCTCGCCTTTGCCTTTCCTCTTGTGCTCTCCTAATTAAATCTTCTCTGTGCTCCTGAAATAAAAGAAAGTTTAATCATCTAATATGTATACAATTTTAAATGGACTAGCATTAAATACAAGATACAAGCAGCAATAATCCTAATACTATTTAGGAATGATATTTGTCAACCCTTAGTTATCCAGTGAGGAATACAGAAAAAAATATCACAAAATAATGACTAAAAACTTATTTAAGATATCAAAAACACATACTAAAACAAAATGAATATAAACAGTACAAGCTTATGTGCAAGTAGATAGTCAACTTAATATGATAACAACCATTTAGTGTCTAGTTTATCTTTGTACTTGGGGAATGTATTATTAAAAAGAAAAAAAATTTAAGTAATCTATGACCTTTTATTTTAACTGCGTAGTTCTGATCCTGTTTTTAAAAGAATGCAAGCTACACCAAGATGTTTATTTTTATCATAAATTTTCTTTTGATAACACTTTTTTCAGCATCTAATACAGGTAAAAATCCTCAACTAAATACTATACAGAGAGGTCCTGGACTAAACAGAATTTTCTGTTTTTATTTACTGGTCTGAGTATTTTTGGTTAGATTTTTATTTGCTGGATCATGCTTAAAATCATTTATATTTTTGCTAATGATATAATATACCTTATCAGAATGTTAATTTTCTAATAACTACTATCTGTTGTATAACTTACTATGATAAAGCCATTAACATAATCAAACAATATTACAAAGATCTACTTATCAAAATATATTTATACATTTAAACAGTAATAAGAAAACTTATAAAACATGGAATTTCCATGGGCCCTGCAAGTTCAACATCATTTTAATGTGGACAGTTTGTAATATATTGTTAATGTTTAAGTTTGGTACTCACTACAACTTTTCTTTTTTCAGATCAAATCAAAATAATTAAGCCACAAATTATGTGAACAAGTTCACACTATGCTTAAGAGAAGCACAAAAACAAGTGAATCTGACTAAAATGGTGAATCTAAAAGAATCAAAGGAATTGGCACATAATGAGAGGGGAAGAGAAAATTTATCATGAAACAAACTGAGTCAGACTATATTGTAAACAAGCCAAAAAAAAACTAAGGAAATTTGAAAAAACTTCTCATCTATTTCAAATCTTGTTTTCATTCCCGAGAAAAAAATTAAAATGTTGAATGAATTGTAGTTTACGCCGAAAAAGAATTTAGGATCAATTTTCAAATACTTTTTTTCCCCCCACTCACTTTTAAGTATATTTTCATGAGCTATCCACTCAAGTCATAACTCTTTTCCTTTACCATAATTAATTTCAGTATTTTCTTTCATCTTAATTTACTCAGACTGACACTCTACAGCAATGAATGAACTCACAGATCAGAGATAAAGAATAAGTCTTGGGCAAGACTCAGACTCGTATCTCTCTTACCCTGGGAAACTACTAAAGCACATACGGCTGGCAAAAGATCAAATCTAACTCTTACACTCATTCTTCATTTCCACCCCACCACCAATCAGTGGCACCATATTTACTATTGTTTTCAAGTACACTAATTGTATTAGTTTTAGCATTATCCCGATTTGTTTTTAATTTGATGAAGTTATTAATTTTTTACTGCTTACTGCTGTAGACTGTTGACAGTCTGAATAGTAGAAGGGAAAAGCAACTAAGATTAAGATTAAAAAATACTAGTAAAAAAAAAAAAAAAAAAAAAAAAAAAAAAAATCAATGATAGTTGACGAATATTTATCTGATGAAAAACAAATCAGTAAAAAAATAACCATCATTCTTTCTTTACCCATCAATTTTCAACTTCTTGCAGCCAGTTCTTTTCTCAATGCGCTAACCATTCAGCTAAGTTTATTAAATCTGACCCATCAATCAATTCATATCACATCTTCGATTGCAAGAAGAAGATTTTGAAACACAAAATTCACACTGTGTTTAGAACACAAACAAAAGTGCTTTCGGAAAATGACCATTAGCCAGCTTTAAAAATAGGCACATACAAAAAGAAAAAAAAAAGCACACTTTTCTAGGCTGGCTACGATTACGTCTGCACTTAGGGTATATATTACTGAAGGTTTTTTCTGTTGCCCTATACTGCTCTAACCAGATACTAAACTGCTCACCCATATGCAACTAGTGCCCCCTAATATTCCTTCTTCACATGCTTATCCCCAATAAGAAAATTCCTTTTGAAAAAAAATAAATAAATATTTCGAAAATCATTGTACCTTTTAGATCTTGACCAATCTGATCTACCCACAGCACATGATGTTCTACAACTAGTTTTACTTATATAGGAACAGCTTACGACTCAGCACAAAACTATTGATATCATTCAAGAAGTTACAAGTCTGGTTGTTACAAGAAGTTACAAGTCTTGGCCATGTGCAAGTATACTAAAAATTAAGAATAATTGGGATGTGGTCACAATCATTAGTTGGAAGATTGAGAAATAAAAAATAAAGCCACTATGAGGCTTTCTTTAAGTGGCTTGATAAACTGGTTTATATTTAACATTGAAACCTCCCTCACTGATATTAGTAGATTGTAAACTAATGAACTTCCTTTGTGCCATCATACTCAAGAAAGAAATATTCCAAAGGAGGTGTACTAGGAACAGGACTGCAATTAGTGGCACTATTGAAAAAACTCAATTTTAATCTGAAATCCAAATGCACCAATGATTCATGTGTAGAACTTCATCAACTACCAGACAACATAATCGGCGATCTCAGCAATGGTCAAAATTATGGATACAGAATGGTAAAGATGATAATTGGGGGAGAAATCGATGAAAATACGAATTTTGAAACCAGACCCAGTCAGCCACCTATGTTGGCTCACTGCTACAAACCAGTTTGTGCATCTGTATATAAATAGGTAAACTCAAATAATACCAGTACTATAAAAAGGATTTTAGTATAGTGAAATATATTGTTTAACTCTATTACCCAATGTAATCTGATATTAAATGCAAACTATCAATATTGAATGGACCCTGCCACGTTTTCAAATAGTGGAAAACTGTTTCAAGCATTTTGCCAAAGGAAACTCATGACATTGTTAATACATACATCAACCATGGAGCATCCAAGTTTCACTCTGAAAACCTTTTCCTTTTCTTCAGTGGAGATGAGACATAAAGATGATTTAGTATAAAAACATTCTTCAAATTCATGGCAAATCTGACTGAGGAGACAAAAGTATTCAGGGTTTTTGTGTTCCCCAGTTGTATTGGTTAGCAAGAAAACTTACTGAAATTATTGATTGGGAATCTTCATTTGAGCCAATCCTGATAGAATCCTTAAAGAATGAAATAGAAAGGTTTTTGAGAAAGCCATTTAGCATGAAATTCATTCCATGCCATTCTCAAAGTGTTGAATTTTATGTAAAGGAAGTTTACAATGCTTTTGCTCATATATAGAGAGTTGAGTGATATGACACTTGTTTTTGCAAGTTGCCACGTCCCAAAACTCCTACCAAAACTCAAATTTGCTAGGGATGACATGAATCCTATTTTTAGTTATGATATTCTAATATCATCTTATATACTTACTATTTTTTTCATTTTGAAGAGAGCTATTGACTTTTCTTTATTCTGTATATTCATTTAAAATATATCAAATTCATAGTTTCGAAAATTTGTTAAAAACCATTGTAAATAAATTTTAGTGTTCATAAAGAAAATTGCTCTTTTTTCTCCTTCCTGATGTGCAATAGGAGCCATATATAGTTAAAATGAACTCCAGTGGAGATTATTTCAGCAGGTTATCTAGCAGAATCTTAAAAACGACACTTCAAGGATTTAAAAAAGACAACAAAAAAAAAAAACAGATTACAGGACAAACAGTCAATATCTAGTGTGCATATGAGAACATATCATTGGATTTCTCAACATTATTTGAAGGGGAAAAAAAAAAAAAAAAAAAAGAGAGAAAAGAAAGAAGCAAACAAGAATGCAGATGTGTTTCAAGCTTGACTATTTTTATGAATTCCTTGCATGAGATATGTATGGAAAAATACTGTTTACTCCAAAAGTTATGAAATTTTTCCATCTTTTTCATGTATGGGTTCACCATTGCAGGTGTAGTATGCATGAAACAAAAGTACAAAATGCGCTAAAGAAGACAATATCACCATGATTTTCAAGTTTACCTAGGGCTTTGTTGTTACTACTCACCCATCAGTTTTTCAATTTTTTGATACACCCTATACACAAATTATGGTTTTATACAGCAGTACACATTATATAGAGAAATTCCTGGACCTAACCCAAAATTTAATCATTTCTTCCTTATATCACAGTTCACCTTCCAACTAAATTTGATTTAAATTCATTGAAAACTTCCAGAGTTATTGAGTGGATAGACATGAGTGAATATAGAAATGTATGAATACAGAAAAAAAAATCTCAATCACAAAACAAACTCTGGATCCACCCCAAAATTCAGTCACCTCTTTAAGTATGTGGCTTACTCTTCCACAAAATTTAATAAAATTCATTCCGAACTTTTGGAGGTATTGCATGGAGAAAAATGTAAATACAAAAATGTACAAAAAAATTAAATAAATGGATCTCAATCAAAAATGGAATCTTGGATCGACCTCAGAACTGGATCACTTCCCTATGATTTTGAAGATATCAAGTAAACAAGAGCAAATACAAATATGTATGGGAAGAAAAAAAGAAAAAAATTGTTCTGGATTGAAGCATATTTTTCCATTTCAATATTTTATACATTTTTATAGTCTGTTAACAAAAAAGTCTTGTCTATCAACAAAATATCTCCAAAAGTTCTCAATGAATTTTAATGCAATTTCATAGAAGTGCGAGTTAAATTGTAAGGAAGAAATGATTAAATTTGGGGGTGATTCCAGAAATTTGTTTTTGATTGAGGGATGTTTTGCTGCTTTTTCCTTACATTTCCATATTCATTCCAGTCCCTCAATTGAATAAATAAAATTATGTGAAAAAGTAAGGCATGTATTGAGGAAGAAATGATCACCAACCAGATTACTAAAACACTAGACGAGAAGCAACCACGAGAACAGGCTGGATTTAGAAGAGATTACTCGACAATGGACCATCTTCATTCAATAAATCAGCTGAAAGAGACGGCAACAGAATACAAAATGCCACTCGCTGTAGCATTTATAGACTTCAAGAAGGAATTAGACTCTGTAGAAATTCCCATGGTCATGAAGGCCATCACCCCACAAAGTGTAGACCCTGTATACGTTAAAGTACTGCAACACATATACAACCACAGCAAATCATTCATTAGGCTACATAAGGACTCTGAACCGTTTCAGCTCCAAAAAGGAGTAAGACAAGGTGATACCAGCTCACCCAAACTCTTTACAGCCTGCCTTGAGATGAGACGGTGAATACTTGAGCAACCTTAGACTTGCAGATAGCATCATCCTTTACACAGAAAACCTACATGACCTCCAACTAATGCTAGATGATCTAAACAAAGAAAGCAAAAAAGTCAGCCTACACATGAATTTCAGTAAAACGAAAATCATGTGCAATAATCATGTTGAGAATAAGAACGTAACTGTCAAGATAGAAGATGCAAAACACGGCAAGGTAGACCACTGCATCTACCTAGGACAACGAATCTCCATGAGATCCTCAAAAGAGGATGAAATCAAGTGAAGAATCACATTGAGATGGCAAGTCTTTGGCAGAGCAAGCTCAAATTTCAAGAACCAGATGATCCCAATAATCCTAGAAAGAAGAGTATACAACCAATGCATTCTCCCGATAGTCACTTATGGAGCTGAAACATGGAACCTAACCAAGAGACAGACCTAAAAACTGAGAAGCATGTAACGTGCGCATGAGAGAATCATGCTCAACCTTACATGGAGAGACCACAAGACAGCACAGTATATAAAGAAGAAAACGGGTGTCGTGATATCATAAAAACTATTAAAAAACTCAGATGGCAATGGATAGGCCATGTTGCAAGGATGAAAGACAACATGGATCCCCAGAGATCACATAAGAAATTGAGACCGACAGAACACAAGATGGAGAGATGAACTGGACAGATTCAGGAAATACTGGCTCCGCGACACCCATGATAGAGAATTGTGGCAAATCCTGGAGAAGGTCTATGTCCAACAACAGACGTTAAAAGGCTGATGATGATATCATGAAGGTCCTTTTAAGAAGATCCTAGTATTTCTTCTGTAGGGCCCCAGAAACTAGTCCTCTAAACAGGAGGGGCTTCAGAAGATGATAGTTCTCCATCCTTGTGATGAGGCCTGCTCACTGTAGGGGAGTCTTTTGTGGCTTAGTTTTGAGGCCTGTGGCACTGAAATTGCTCCAGTGCACATTGAGACTAGTGCTGATGGGAGCACACGAATCCTGACCTAGGACTTGCACCTAATTTGGCTTTGTAGACTCTTGCTTTTGTATCCAAGATATGTTTTTGTTGCCCTACAGAGGCTTAGTTTGACTTTGCCAGTCTGTTGTCTATCTCTTTGTCCAGCCTAGTATTGGAGGATATGAAACAACCTAGGTTGGAGAAGTTATGGATTACTCTCTGCTTTGTCAAGCAGATGAAGATGGAAGGTGAGTAATACTTTTGTTTTTTTGGCAGGTTGATGGGGGAAGACCATCATTTCAAGGCTGATTTTCATGCCGAAGAGTTTTGTGGCTTTTGCAAAGGTGGATTTTACCTAATGACAGGCTGCTTCTGAGTGAATGACCATAGCTACATAATCTGCAAATACCAGTTCTTGGAATTGCTTCAGGATGTCTTGTGAATGTACACATTATTCCTTTCATCCATGTCCTCTGCAGTCTGTTTAACTGACTAATTATTCATGGTTGAATTTTTGAAATTTTTTGTGTCATTCGAAATAAGACATAACCCTACAGAATGATAATTTTTGAAAAAATTTTATTTAAATTTAAAATAGTAACCATATTTCAGAAAAAAAAAAAAATACAAACTAATTCCAAATCTGAACACCAGCAGAGCTATCCATGACTGCATTTTACGAAATCAAAATCTGAACCCAGATTTTACTTCAAGGCACTTGTGAATTTTAGTTTTGGGATTGTTTTTTCAAAACAAGATATTTTTCCTCTTTGGAAACTATATTAAAGTTGATATATAAAATGTTTATTTACCTCTGTCTATGAAATTTGAATAGGTACATACATGTATTCACGTCCACGCAATATCCTCAAAAGTTCGATGAATTTCAAGGACATTTGTGTGAAGATGGGCCATAGTCTAAAAAAGGAGTGATTTAATTTGAGGCGCAGATGAAGAATTTTGTTTACAGTCAGAGCCAAGAGTTCAATGAATTTAAATTAAATTTCCGAGTAGGAATTTCTTGTTGAAGAATTTGTTGGGGCACATCCAGGAACTTTTTTTAGATTGAGAAATTTTTTATTTATTCATTTTTTTTTTTTTTTTTTTTTTTTTTTTACATACATTTATGTATTTACAAATGTTCGTCCACACAATAATTCTGAGGGTTCTCAAAGAATTTCAATGAGATTTTGTGGAAGAAAGGATTAAAATTTAAACTGGATCCAAGATTTTTTCCCATTTACCTCCCATACATCGTAGCTGTATATGAATTGGTTTTGATTCAGTTTTCAGTCGAGCTGGCAGAGGTATATGCCCAGAGTGTTTTCTAGTCGTCTACTAGTCCCCAATACAAGTGATTTCTATGGTATCTTAGGGGCTAATAATCTGGAATACACAATAACGAAGTTCAAGGTGCAAAATTGGTATTCAAAAAAGTTGAAGCAAGCAAAGTTACTCTAATCACTGTATACGTGGTTTACTTAGACTATTTCCCACGTTTTTTGTTGTTCACAGCTTTTCGATAGTGCACTTCCTCGGGTATCTGATATACTCTGGGATCAATATAAGAGGATACACAGTCGAAACGTTGTAACAAATCAAAAAAGACGAAGAAAATAGTCCGAATAGACTGCATACAATGATTAAAGTAACTTTAACCCTGCATTAATTTTGACCCCTCTACGAAATAGGATAAATCTTTAAGAAAAATGTTATAAACAAAAGTGTTATCCGAACGGTATGCGATTCAATTGTATTAGGCTACCGCAAATTTGTTGGGTTCTTCAACCCTACAACGAATTGTTTTTTTCATCATCTTGGCAAATATAGGCAATAATTTTCAACGTTAGGACGTAGAAACAGTAAAATGAGGAATCGAAAGTAATAAAAAGCGTAAAACGATCAGTTTACGGAACGATTAATGTAGAAAACATCACTTTTCAAGGGGTGTGCTTGCTATTGGGCCTTGGCAAACTAAATACAGGATTCACAAAAATGAATAATATAGGTTCGTTAGGCAATTTCCGAAGATATTTGGGCTTTGACGAATTAAAAAAAAAACTAACAGCATAAAATAAATGGAAAAGTGTTGTAGTTTTCGAAAACAGAATTTTCACACAAGCAACACTGACACTGGATTGACAATAGGTTAATTCATTTTCTAGAAAGTCCTATTTTACATTATTTTCCAGGCGATCGATGGCTGCAAACTTTCAATCCAAAATTAATCAAAACAAGACACAGACAGCATGTCGTACGCAGCTAAAATTATAAGCACGTTCAAACATAATTTTCTTCAATTTCTAAAATTAACCAATTCAAACACAATATAAGCGACCTCAAATTGATGTCTTAGACTCTTACTCATGAAGTTATTTAAAACTTTCTTAAAGCCTGAAGTAAGTTTAAACATCAATTTTTTAAGCCATTTTTCTGCAAGATTTTTCGTCGTTGAAATTTGAAAATATTTTTTTTCTTTCAAGTAAAAAAAAAAAAAAAAAAACAACAACAAATAAACGATAAAAACAAACTATATTCTACCAAAAATAAGAGCCAAACCAGTTGTGAAAATTTCGGTTTCCTGTATGTTTTCAGTACGATTTTCGATGCAGTGGTCACGTAATCTGGTTACATACAAAAAGCGACTGCATAACATACTACTCTTCACGCATAAAGACTAATGAGATTTTATTCCATAAAACCTTGAATTAACTGAGAAAAGCTTATTTTAAATTCTCTTTAGACTCAGGGAAATGTTGAAAATGTACAAGACGCACAAAACCATATGAAAGACAAGCTAAGGAAAGTCATCAATCACATAATGTCCATTAGTTTCAAATCTTAGTTATGGGAGTGACACCTAAGGTCAATCTTGTCGGAGGCACCCAATGAGGATCGAATTCGCTACACAGCAATAAAACCGTTGCTAGGCTAGTTCACTAACCCTTCCACTACGGCGAGGTAATTCTATACAAATGTTTTTAAAGACAGTAGTTCTATTTACTAAGCTCAGTTAAGTTTTGGCAGAAGGCCACAAGCATGCGAGTACCTGGTGAGGATCGAACTCACTCTGTTGTAATGTTAATGATCTGTGAGAAAAGTCTTGCTAACAATTACACCAAGGCAAGGCAATCTTACAGTGTAGTAGTAGTGAAGAGAATAAATTTTTCGTTTGCATTATTCACTAGAGTAATGTCTTTAGCATAAAATTGTAACATTTTGATTTCCTGGTTCATTTCATCAACATTAATATCAAACAACAACAATAATAAAGGTGAAGAATACACAAAAATATTCCAAACCAGTAGCAAATATTTTATAAAATGTCAAAAATGAAATACGTAATTATTTCTAGCTTATCGTTCCCCCAAAAAGACTTCGTAATTCGTATCGAACAACAATCAAGAAAAAAAGAAAAAAAATTGTAATGGTATTTTTCATTCTAGTAGTTTAGTTTACATTGGTTATAAATGAATTTTCACAAAACTTTTGGCATCACTACGAATTAAAGAAAATAAAAATAAAAAACCAATAAAAATGTCATTTATGAAAACGAAAACTAAAAAACAGCATATTTATGCATTTTAGTGTCTAATGAATGCAAAAAATCAGATCGGAGACAAAAACAGATGAGAATAATAAAAGGAAATTGTTATTTTTTTGAAAATCAGTCTAAATTTGAATAATTCCTTCACAAATCACTAAATGCTTTCATTCTATTCCGATTAACCTACGTATACATATTTTAATAACAATCAAACAATTTTTATTTAATAATCTAATAAATTTCCATCGATCCCCCACTTTATGACCATTTAGTAGACAACACTCGATTTACTTGAAGAAAGGACACCAATACGTTGTTCAATAAGTGAAGACGCCTATTCCTAAAATCAAAACAGATAATTTGACTCTACTATAAATACAAATAACCCATCTCAAGTTAATAGAAATAAACAAACATTTATTTTAAAGCAACGATGTCTTGAATTGTAATAATATGGCACTGGTCTTAACTTAGACTATAATCGTTCATGGATGTTTAGTACAAGAGTAACAACTATGTAAAATGTACATTCAACAAGGGATGAAATCACATAAATATTTCCTAAATAACTTTTCTAAAAGTTTTTACCTTGCGGCTAGCACCACCAAAAGACTGGACAGGTCCTCGACGAAATTCCCCTTCGAAGCTGTACATATTTATGTCGTAGAGGTCAGGTTGAAATCTAGACTGAAGTAAAAATGCTACAATGAAAACATACTTTCCAGACTCGGTTTGAAATTTAGGATTGGAACTACAAAATGGCGAAACGAAATTTATAATGAAACGAAATATAATACAATCTTGAAAAATTACCAAAATACAGTACACTTATCCTTCATACAAAAATACTGGGAATAAGTAATTTCTTATTTAAAAGTCTTTCCAGTTATGAATTGTAAGAATTTGAAGGTGCGCTAAAAATAATATGTTGATCGTTGTACAAGCAAAAGTGACAAACAAAACCAAACAAGAGTGAAAAACAAAATCACACTCTACAACCTCTTGAAGGTTTGTCAAGGGACATAATTAATACCAGCTGATTGTAGAGGTATTTACTATAGTCCTGGCGTTCTAATAGAGCCCCGTACGGATTTTTCAGTTGACTAATGACACCTATTCGACATGCTAGAAGGACCCTCAGTGAGTAAGGATATCTTGAGTGGGCATTCCAGATCAGTTGCAAAGAACTTTTAGCACCATTTTTCGTAAGGGTAGCTTTCCACTGTGGTGCTCTACTCAGAATAAAAAAAATTTCATCAAATATGGGTATTTGCATATTGTCAAAAAAGACATGTCGAGAGAAGTTTACAAAAGAACCATCTACCTCAGTCAGAGCAATTCATTTCAAGCTATTTACAATCAAATGTCATAATCACTAATTGTTTTAAAATTAAACACATGTGAACTGTTATCACATATGGCAGGTAATCATTGATTGATCACTCCAAAATTTAATCCCTTTTTCAACAGCCTATTGCCAACATTTTGAAAATATTTTGAGAAGTGGACATATAGCTATTATGTAGAGGGGGTAATTAGGGGGTTCAAAAATTTGGTCACTCTTTTCCTAATCTATTGCCCACTTTTCCACAAAATTTCATTGGAATTCATTGAGAAGTTTCAGAGATATCATATGGAGAGACAGAGATCTTCTAGAGATATTTTTGGTCATTGACAGTCAATTAGGACATAGGAGAGATATTTTGTGCATGGATCTGCTTAAAAATATCCTGACTTATTGCGTAGCCTATTGATCATCTTTCAAGAAATTTTCAGTAAGATTGATTCAAAACTTTTGGAGATATCATGTGGATAGACAGGCAGGGAGAATAGTACTTAAATTTCAGATGGGAGCATTTTATTTAGTCCTAGCTCTTCTATATCTCCAAAAGTTCTCAATGAATTTCAATGAAACTTTGTAAAAGGTTGGGCAATAAGCCAATAAATAAGCCGGGAAATTTCGGAGTGGATTCACATACAAGTATCTCCCCCATCATCTAGCTAACTGTCCACAACCACAAAATATCTTCAAGAGTTCTCTGTCTGTCCAATATCTTCAAAATTTTCAATGAATTTCAATAAAATTTTGTGGAAAAAGTAGGCAATAGATTAGAAAAAGAGTAATTAAATTTTTGAATGAATCCCTGCACAATTACCTCCCCTATATTGTAGCTATTTGTCCATATCATGAAATATCTTCAAAATTCCTCAGTCTGAACACATGGTATCTCCAGAAGTTTTCAATGAATTTCAATTAAATTTTGTTGAAGGATGTGTAATATGTTACAAAAGAACTCGGAAAATAATTGAGAGGATTCATGAACTATTATCAGCGTATATTTTAGCTAAATGTCCACACTACACAATAGCTCCAAAGATTCTCTGTTTGTCCACACGATATCTCAAAAAGTTCTCAATGAATTTCAATTACCCTCCCCCCATGTTATATATATCAGTCCACATAGGGGTTAATGACATTTGATTGTAAATAGCTTGAAATGGCTTGCTCTGAACCATATAGCTCTCTTGAAAATTTTATTCAGTATGAAATGTCCCTATCAATGATATGCAATATTACTATACTTGATTTTTTAACTTGGGCACCACTGTGAAAATCGGCTATTAGGAAAAAATGGTACTAAAAATTCTTTGCAACTGATCTGAAATGTCTATCAAAGATATTCTTACTCTCTGAGGGTGCCTGTAGTATATCCAATTGGATCAACTCAGAAATTATACAGGGTGCTATTACAGCGCCAGGACTATTGGACGTCACTTAGTTTTAGTACAAGGCCATAATTATGGGGTACCTAGTGAGGATCATGCTGCATTAAAGATTTGCGAGACCAGCCTGCAACCTATTACTCCATGATAAACTGAATGCATATTATTCTTATGTCTGGGCTTACTTCTTCATTTTATGAGGCTTAACATTTTGGAATTTACTTATTTGCTATGAGTGACATTACTCATAGAACCTTACCAAAATAAAACATAAATAATTTTAGATCTGAGAAATTCTTGAAAATTAATGTGAAGAAAAATTACCTCTGTGTTGATGGTCTTTTGGATCTAATTTGCATACTGCATATTTAACTGCTCTCTGAATGCCAAAATGTTTTTTGTTCAGACCAAATTTGAATTGGTTCATAGCGTTTATAAGAGAGTGGGTGAAAAGAGAGGAATATTTTTTGCTTTTTATGCTACATTATTCCCTCTCTTAGATCTATTCTTGAGATAAGAAAATAGAAAGTACAAGAAAGAAAGAAAGCAGACAATAAAGTGTTTATAACTAATGCATACACTTGACTTACATATTTTCAACTTTTCCATTTTCTCGTGAATAATGTTGCATTTTGGGCGACGTTTTCTTTTTACCTTTGATGCAATGATTATTCATTTTTGTTTTGGACATTTTAACAGGAATTAACTTAATAAAGCAATTGGAAACAAATGTTTCTATTATGGAAACTAATGTTGCCAAATGCCGTCAAAAATTGAGTATACGATGTTACATGTTTTGAAAGGAGCCAATACTTCTTGCTTGAGTTTTGAAAAAAGTAGTTTGCAAATTTAATCCAATGAGTCAAAAAATGGCACTTTGTAATACGATTGTACATGGCATATACACAATCAAGAATTTTTTATGTGTGTTTTTTGTTTCACTCACAGTCATCATAACCAAATTTAAATTTCATTATTGCCATGATATACCATTATAGCTTATTTCAAGTTTAAATATCTTATCTTTATTGTCAGTCCTGAATTTTGCTTAGTTTTCATTCTAATCTCTTGCATATTTTGGGACACATGAAAACTGTTGAATTGAGTAGTGATCAACATCAGACTGCTCACAACCAGGACATTACAAGAAAACTGGATAAGGGGTCTAAAAAATAACGCCTTTCTGTATTTCCCTCTCTTTTCTGATGATATTAGTTTTGGACTTTTGAAACGACAAATTAATTTTTAAAAAATCTTATTTGTACTTCTAATCATACTAGTCTCATAAAAGTACGTTAGTTCAAAAAGTAAAGAAAATATACACAAAAAATGAAGAAAGCGCTTTTCAATTAATTTTTTCATTTTTTTTTTTGTTGTTGTCAGCAACAGAGCAATAACAAAAAAACACAAAAAAGTCGTTCGAATAATCTTTTCGTTTTTGTTTCCTTGAAAGTACCATAAATGCCCTAACTTAAACTTCAGTCTGCAGCATGGGCGTCCGCTGGGGGTGCATACGAGGCATTAGCCCCCCGCTCCCTAGTCAGGCTCCCTTACCGAGGGCAAGGGTGCTTGTGAGTTGGAACCCTAAAAGGGGCATGTATGAAGATGTCACAATGCACAATGACACCTTTAGGACGAGTTGCAGTTTAGTCACTCACGAGTCCCTTCTGACAACCAACATCCAGATATATTTTTTGTGCCTCCCTGGAATATATCCCCTACCCTAGAATTTATCCTTTTGCCCCTCCCTGGAAAAGTAGCAACGGACGCCCACGGTCGACAGAGGAAAACTTTTTTGAAAAAATTTAACACTAGAATTTGAAACTTCGATCTCAGCTGTGTCGCAACAGTGTCTGTGTGTGTGTGTGTGTGTGTGTGTGTGTGTGTATGTGTTTTTGGTATTCAACGAGCACTGATTTATTTTCATTCATGATCTTTCTTCAGTGTTTGATGATTCAACTTTGAAAAGTAATGCGTATGCTTGCATTCGTTAGCCTCCTAAGGAATTTTTTAGACAAATAAATTTACCTTTAGGGCGGACTAGGTTCCTATCGTGATTATTTGATAAGTTGAAAATAATTAATGCTAAATGATAATCCCCCCTTTATTTCTATTATCATCATCCTGCCCAAGAAATTATCTAAATTTACACCTTCCCTATGTGCATTATTGCAACACAGCAGCCTCTTAATAACAAATGATCAAATCACGTGATCTTTGGATGCACTTCCGGTTGCATGACACGGACTGCCTCTCAGCTGGCTAGTCGGCATCAACAACGATGGAGGAGGTATTAGATATCGACGGATCTGTTTATGAAGGTGTAAGTATATGCATTAAACAATAAATATTATAAATTGCTGCTACCAATACTGTTGCGTATACCCCAGGCAGTTGCACGATGGTGCTTATTCTCAATTTTGCCGAGTAATAAACGGTATACAAAAAAAAACCCTTCTCTAGTTATGAAACATTTTGGGGCGACATAGGTTCTTCTGGAATAGGAAAGCATACTACTTTGAAAATCAATTAAAAAATCTTTCATCGTTGAATGCGAAACTTCTTTAATCGGAAAATGAATTCTATGTACCTTTTTCTAAAATTATGTTTGAATTATTATAATTAGCTGCTATCCCCCCTCCCAATTAAAACCCTTCAGCCTAATCTTTTTATTTTGTGAAGCTGAAGTTCAACACATTTTTTTTTCGTAAAAAAGGGTATTTTCCTATTTATTTAGAAATACAAGTTATTCTTTTGTCTTCGTAAAAAGATCACTTTCTTGAAGCTGGTAGACTGACCGAGTAAACTTGTTCTTGGGTTTCGTTATATTTTCACTTTCGTTTCTTTTTTTAAAAGTTTTTATTCGATACTTCTCGTCAATGCTACTTTTAATTTCGATCCTTCATTTTAGATAATACATATCTCCATATCTGTCTTAATCTTCTGTTTTAACGTGTCTCACTGATCGTCTTCATGCATTACATTGACAATTTCTGTTAATGTCATCCTATATTCAATTGGAATTCTATCTGCCTTGCAACTACTTGCCTGCATTATCGTTTATTTCGCCGGCCCAAACGAAAGAAATAGTCTGGTTGGTCACTCAATAGAAGCTGTCATGTGACCAACGTCTTTTGGCAGCATGTCGTGTTTGGTTTGAGCAATTAAGATATAGGAAAAAGGTGTGATCTATGAATAAGTTATGAATCTTGCTTTATATTTATCTGTGATCACTAAATAAGTCCGAATTTTCTTTAAAAAAAAAAAATGGGGGAGGGGGGTGAATGCTCACATGGACATAAACTAGGGGATCAATTCAGGATGAACTTAGATTGCAAATTGCACCCCCACTAAAAACCTATTTGGGGAGAGGAATTTTCAAAAAATAAAAAATAAAACGTTTTTGTAGTCATTGCAAGGAGTAATTGTTGAAATTTTTAGCTCTCTTGTTTTATTAGTTCAGTATGTATGCATGATACTTACCTATATACGTAAGTCAGCCAGACAAAATTGAGAACTGAAGAAACTAGCGTGGTCCCCCATGAATAAATTTTCGACAGGGGGTTTGTAGGTAAATCTTATAGAAAATATTGGCATTATTATCCATTATCTCATGCCTCTGCTTGTTTCTCTTACCCTTCACCTCATTCTCTCCCTTATCCCTTCCAATCTTTTTTCTTTCTTTCTGTTATGTAAAAAAGTAATAAAGAATGCACATATATTTTCTATTACATCCTTTTATCTTTCTTTTGCTCCATCTATCAGTCTTGGATGGAAATGGGGTGGGTTCAGCGTATACCTATTTCTCAGTTTCCAGGTTTTTTGTATATTGAGTATCTACTAATAGGGAGACGATACCATATACTTAGTTCTTAAAATCCAGTCTTAGTGTATACTTAGTTCCCAGAACTCATTTTCTTCACCTCTCTCTAAAAAGATTTTGTTTTGTATTGTAATTTTTCAATATTTCACTTATTTTCTCTTTATATCCTGCAAAGCAAACCTGTTTCAATATGTCCTTCTTCCATCGTCTCCCTCCCCCACCTTTCTAGATATGCATATATATTCATATTTATCTTTTCCTTTCAACTAGTTTTCTTCTCATTTTTCTCTAGCTTTCTCGCTGTCTTCCTTTCCTCCTTCAAAACCTATATTCTCCGACCTCATATCCCTCACTCTTCACAATTCTCATGCTTAATATTTTATAGGTTTCTCGGTTAGAAAGCATAACTAATTACAACTCAGGAGGGCCGGGGATCAGGCATATGCTATAGTCTGATCCTAGGTAGAATAGCATAACGGTCATACATTTAAACAAGCAGAATAACATTATCAATAATTTCATAATGCTCTTTTTACTACTGGTATATTTGTCTGGATGTATCTGAAAAAATTGGCATGAAATTAATCATTTTGCATCCTTTCCTGTTTTTGTGGATTTTTTAATGTCATTATTTATCTAATGGGACTAAATGATTATAATTGTAAGGAAAATAAACAGACTTTATATTACATAAGTAAAATAAGAGGATTAAGAATTCTTGAAGATGGTTGCCTTTATAGAGTCAAGGAAAATAGTATCTTGGAGGATAGACAAGTGTTTAAGCAACTGGTGATGTCACTCTCAACAATGAAGGACAAAATAAGCTAATTTGTCACTTATGATGATTGGTTATGTTGTGTTGAACAGATAAAATGTGCTTAATGAGAAAAAAGATTTTATTTTTTAATTTTTTCTGATATCAATATTTTTATAAATAGCCAATTCTAAATGTGTATTCACTCTTATGTGAGAAAATTGTATTCAAGGCTTTTACACCCTTCCACTATTGTAAGTGGAACTGGCCGTTGTAAATGAGTACAGGCTGATGGATGGCTACTGAGTAGATCATATTAGATTAGATTAGATTAGAGAAGATCAGGTCTGAAAATTATTATATCTTCTGAGTCTAGAGTGCATTAACCAATACACTGTTGACTCATTATAACATGAAAGTTGAGGTCCATAATTTTTAACTGCGTAAGTGAGTCTGTGTTGTTAAAAATTGTCTTTCTTTACAAACCTTAATCTGAGTTTTCCTCTTGGGTGCATGAAGAATGCTTTGTGTCATTTCTGAACGGTGAATAGAAATGGATGCAAAGTTCTACAAAATAATCTATAAGAATCATTTATTTAAAGTACGTAGAGTACACTGGTGGAGCCATGGGGTTCCCCCGCCAACTTCTACAAGGCGAAACCTTGTAATTTGTGCAGAAATGAAGAGAAAATTGGCGGAGGCTAATCCGGCAGAAAGACAGAAATAAATATAAAAATTTTCAAAAATTGTGATATCTTGCCAGAAAGTTACATTTTGACAAAACTTAGATACATATGTAGCAAGTTCAACCAAGAGCGGACTATTGAAAGAGGAGGAAGCTAGGAAAAGAAAATAAGAGTGGCAATAGTATAATGTACTTTTGATTTTTAACTCCATTTTAGTACCATTTCCCCTTTTTCTTTTCTTTTCTTTTGCTAATTTTTAGTCTTTTGTTGGCTAATCAATTATTAGCCATTCAAATGGCCACAAAATTTCAATTTGAAAAAAAAAAAAATTGGGGGCCTATGCTCACACTGCGTAATAAGCAATTCCGAAATATATCTGGTTAACATTGTATTAATAACTCAGAATAAAATACAACTTATAACACAATACTACAAAATCAATTTGAAGACAAGATCATGAATTTGTACTAATATACAACACTTTTTATGTTATTTTTAATGTTTTTCATCACTAATACCTGCTTTATTATTTTAGGGTGGACAAATCCTTCGCAATGCTATTGCTTTCGGATGTTTATTACAACGCCCTGTTAGAGTTTGGAATATTCGTGCTGGCAGAAGTAATGCTGGTCTCAGGTAAATCAACTTTTTACTCAGGAGTTTCCACAAAGCACAGAAATAAAGATTAATCCTTTGTTGTTCAATCTATCTTCCTTTTTATTGAATTTATTTACTTATCTAATTTATGTTGAGATCTGCTCTTAATTTGTTGTGAAGTAGTTTGTGCTTTCATATTATGTATTTTTTTGTTTTGGATTGCAAGCAATAAGTAACTCAATGTAACTTTACGAGTCAGATTCGTATTAAAGAAGTGTTTGTTTATCATTGAAGCAAATCTTAGTACTACTTTGATCACATGAATACAAGAAAAATTGTTTATGCTATATTTTTCTTTTATACCTGGTTGTATTCATAGGATGCATTGCCTCTATTCAAGATGTCTATGTTGTCTTCTGGGAAAGCACACTGTCATGTGTCCATTATGGAGTAGTGTATGCTTGAGAAAGGGACTAGATGATCTGTCCGCTGCCTAGTTGGTAAGAGGATCTGTTATTCGGCATAACAGCATAAGCTGAGACAGCTACAGAACAATCTTGTCGCTGCTTACAGCATGTAGTATTCCTGTCTAGATAATGACCCATTTATATAGGTAATGACCAGGCTCAACGGCACCTAACTTTGGTGATCATATGGGAATGGTTGTATCCGACGTCATTTAGACGCATATGATTCATATGCACTGAGATGGAAAAAATGAATAAAAAGCCCAATCTGTTCTAGATCACTCGACATTCTTTTAACAATTTATTTGGCATATGGAAATTTGAATTTTGCTGCATAATCTGGCCTTAGCTTTTGAAAAATACCATCTTTATTTTCTAGACCTCAACACTTGACTGGAATCCAGTTAATAGAATGGATGTCACGAGGCAGATTAGAAGGTGCCACGATAGGATCGACAGAAATAACATTCTATCCTGCAGCCGTGAATGCTGGCCAATATGAAGCTGATACTAAAACTGCTGGGTAAGTACTAACGCAAATTTGTTTTTTTTTTGTTTTTGTTTTTCACTTTTAAACAATCAGTATACTTTCATTGCATTTTTGTATATCTTCTTTTTTTTTTTTTAATTCTAGGAGTGTTTGTTTGTTGATGCAAGCTGCTGTTCCATGTATGATGTTTGGAAATGGTCCCATCGAACTACGGTTATTGGGTGGAACCAATGCTGAAATGGCACCACAGATTGACTATCAATTAATGGTACTTGATACTTCCTTCTTTCTAAAAAAAAAAGGGCTATTTCAATGTGTTGCTACAAGTCAATTCTTTTTATTCTCCTGTAAAGTCCTTGTGGAGCATAGGGCAACATTAGGATTCCAGTAGGAAGTAGATATTTATGGGATAGATTTGCTAACCCCATACCCAACATGTACTTACAAGGATGAAGGGTTCCGGCTACTCTGCTATTTACTCATAGCTGGGAGGAGAAATGGATTCATGTCTCTCCCGAGGACAGTGTGAAGTGAACATGAGCAGCCTAGGCCGAAACTCAAATTTGGTTTGCTGATTCAATTTTTTGTGCTGGTGACTGCTATGTCACTCTGCACCTCCAAGTTGATTCTTTACAACTGTTGAATTCCATTCAGAATTTAAAGTTATAGAAAGGAGACAATTTAAAATCTTGATTCTAATCCAAAAGTTTCATATTTTTTAAGTATTCTCCCTGGGAGTTTTTACAATTAACATACATTTTCTTCTCTTTTTCTCTGTCTCATATATATATATATATATATATACGTATGTATATATATGCGTATATGTGCGTGTGTATTGAGAATTATATCTCAACTTCTGGTCAAAACATTATTAAATACTTGCATATTTCAACACCAATATATTGAGATTAGTTCACTTCTACAGATTATACATTGAGCATGAAATGAATATCTTTACTACATTCCTAAATCTGTTTGGTTGAAAAAAAGTTTGGGGCTGCTAATTATATTAGCTCTCTAAAATACAAATTTCCAGAATTGATCTAAAGAGATAAATCCTGTTAAGTAGCGTGTTCACTGCTTAAGCACACAGTAGGATTGTTAACAAAACACAAAAATAAGAACAAATGAAAAGGTTAACAACAGTGCCAAGTTTTGATTCATGAATGAATTAAAATAAATGAGGACTAGAGTTTCTGCCGACAAGGATATATGGAGGGATCTACCAGGGTAGGATGTAGAGATGAGAAGAATGAAGGGAAAGGAATGTCACTAACTATATGTGAGATAGAGTCTATAGAATGTCCGTCAGTTTGGTCATCCTAGTTGTAGCCTCTATGAAGTCCGACGTAACTATGGTGAGTGCTTAACTTAGATAGGATATGTTCTTGAGATGAATATGTATTGATGTGTATGTAAAAAGAAAGTGTGTAAAAACTGTTAACTATCCTAAGGAGAGAGAGAGAAGAGACAAGCTTACCTTAAGGCCATCGGAACATAGAAAGAGAGAGAGAGTTTAAATACTGTAAAGATAACGATCAGTTATTTTATTGGTTGCTCTGTGTGATGCCAAAGAGGAAGTGACCAGGAATTTATCATTTCCACAGAGACGTAGGGGTTAGCAAGTTGATCCGTGTCAAGGGCAGATAACTCCGTATATGCATGATTTTTTTCTGCTGGAAAAGGTTGGCACTACAAAAGCACTCTAGATTTTTTTTTCAATTGTGGTCATTTCATCAATAAAATATCAACTTTTCTCACTAAATGTTATGAAGTAACAAAATAGAAATAGAAACTAATTTGCTGGATTTATTTATTTATGACATGCTTCTGTATCTATCAAGTGTGGCTATTAACTGATGCATCACTTGACAATTTCTATGAATTGTGTGGGGAAGTATATGCCTTTGAGAGTTTAGAGTTCAAAGCCATCAAAGAAAACAATCCAGACCTCTTCTCAACAATGATAATTGCCGATGATTAAATAACGAGGTTAGGCTTATGTCAGTAGAACTACAGTATGTGTGCACTAAGTGCATGGTATGCGTTGACCAGTGAGCAAGCATAGATAACCCCTGAAAGTTTCGGTTGGCTTGCGTCTTCACTTAGCTGTAATGCATCGATTGAAGCAGACATGTTTTTCTGACAAGTCAGTTAAAAAATCGAGGAATGCATCAATCTCTTGTGCCCCTCAAACACGTGCACATGACATGTATTCTTCCCAATAAACTTTGGTTAGATATAAAAAAAATTCAGTTGCTATTTTCTTCATTTTCAAAATATTTCTGATTACCCTCATCAACCATTTGTTTTATAAACTGGTATATACAGTATTTACAATGATAAATGTATCCTGCCTCCATTTTCTTTTGCAGTTCAGGTATATATTTTTGTTAGTTCTATATTGATCTGTATTTTTGTTTGTATTTGTTCATAAGAGAGAGAAAACTTTCTCATGTAAATGAAATACCGCTCATGGTTTTATTGAAATATTTCCTTATTTTCTGAACTTCCTTTTCAGGTCTTCAAGCCAATAGCTGAGAGATTTGGTGTCCGTTTTAACTGTGATATAAAGAGAAGGTTGGCATCAATAACTTTCTTATTGCATCTCTTTACTTTAGCTGCTTGTCAATATTCAAGGAGGGTCTATTTTGAAACCTCTTTTCTTTCATTTTTTTGTTAATTGCTGTGATTATCCAGTCATACCATACAGGTGGTCAATGGTAAAGAGTCTCCCAAGATAGATCTCTCCTCTTGGTTTCTTTAATTAGAGAACTTTTCATTTTTAATTTGTCATCCATTCAATTAGTATAAAGGTTAATTTAGTGATCAACTTAAAATCTATTGGTGTGGTATGACCATAATTATCTCTTATCATGGATAATTGATGAATACTTTAGTTTTACAGATTTTATACATATTTTAACAATTGTAAAGAATTAACTTTGATATAAAATCTAGCCATGTATTTGTCGCGGCAATATTTTTATTTTTATTTTTTTATCAATTTTTGACTGCATCTTCCCTCAAGCAAATTTAAAATTAAGGCAACCAAATTGAAAAATATCCCGAATAAATTGAAAAGTATGACCTTAAAATTAAAAAAATACAGCAAGTAAATTAAAAGACAAGTGAACTGAATCTATTGACATTACTAATCACATATGATATGCTGTTACTGCTTGTGTTAATTTTTCATGTGGAATAAATTGAAACTTGTCTTTTAACGAAATTCATGGGTCTTTTCTGTTTGTCTCCATCAAAACTAATGTCCCTAATTTTGATGTACAACCCCACCCACTACCCAAAAGATTAAATTGTATTTTTTCCTCCTGTAATCCTCCAAATACCTTTGTAAACAATTTGTCTTATAGTCCAGGATGAGGTATTCATATGATATTATTTTTACGTAATATTTTTTTTTAGTCTCAACTGAGATTTTATGTAGCTGAATAGTGATTTTACATGTTGAAACATTTTTCTTGGCAGAGGTTACTACCCTAAAGGAGGGGGAGAAGTATTTATTCGCTCTCAACCTGTAAAGTATCTCCAAGCTGTAAATATGACAGATGCTGGACAAGTGACCAGGATCTATGGTCGATCATTTGTTGCTGGGCAACTTCCTCCAAAGGTAATTCATCTACTGTCTTTTTTTCATAATTTGTGTAAGCTTTTCCAGTTAATTTCCATTAAAAAATTATCTCTCTCTCTATCTAATTGCTGAGTCTGTTGTAAATAGTATCAGTATCAGCTTCTCTCCCTTCCTACCCTCTTATTGAACTACCTAACTTTTTCTCCCTCTCTCTTCCAACCCTTTTATTTAACTACCATTTTCCCTCTCCCTACCATGTATGTCACACTTATGGGTCATAAACTTCTGTATTATAATGTGGGAAAGTTTTGTGATGAGCTGTTCTCGACACAAACTGATTTCTATTTTTTCCCAGTGAATCTATTTATAGCAGAATGATACTGTAACAAACTGGTTACTTAAACCATAACTGTGTTTTCTACTATGAATCACTCACTACGACTTTGACATGACTCTTTAAATTAAGCTCTACTTCTGACATCCTTAAAATGCCAATAATTCTTACTATTTGACCAACCTTTTGAAAAATCTGTGGGTTGGTGTGTGTGTGTGTGTGTGTAGGTACACCAAGATAATTATACCACTGGCAATCAACAAAGTTGATATTTGCTATATATATAGTCAGCACACCAAGCATTGCATTGTTACATTTGAAGTTGTTTGGATCAGCAGTTATTAAGAAATTTAAATTTAAAAAAAAAAAATTTATAGATCTTAGATCTTTTATCGCAAACATGAATTCAGATATTAAATATCTAAATTGGCAAGTATTTCTCTGAATTTTTGAGATGAGGTATTATTATTATCTCTATTATTGTTCGAACTATCCTCATGGCGCAGTGGTTAGAGAATCAGACAGAATGGTTCTAGGTTCAATCCCAGTGTGAGACAATAATGATTCAAAAATACTACTGCTAAGAGGGGAGTGCGGTCTATATACCCCCGTCGGTTAAATAAAGGGTTCGGTTCGTTACTTCCCCACACCTACCAGATGATACCTGAGGAAGGCCGTAGAGTACAACGTTGTATGAAAAACAACCAAGATGAGGATCGTCCGAATAATAATAAAGATATCAAAAGAAGTAACCAAAATAATTCAAAGCCGTAGTTTTGTGCGACGGACGGAAAATCATTTTATATGACAATTGTGGCAGGCTGCTCTGCACACCGTAAAGTTCAAGCCCTTCCAAACATGCTCATTGGAATGGGCACTGCTCTTGTGTTTGTTGATGATATTGATCTTTTTTTTATAAATCTTTATTTGGTCATTACTAATTTTATGCTGTCTTTATAGGTTGCTCACATCATGGCTGACCATGCTAAATCTACTTTGAAGCAAAAGATGCCAAATGTTCCAATGCAGATAGAGGTACTTAAAGAACCTAACCACATGGCTATTGGGACAGCTTCAGGGATTATGTAAGTGGTGAAAATTGGATATTTTTTTTCATCAAAATTTGTAGGGCCAAGCTATCTACAATAGTCCACCTATCTACGATACATAGGTACATTAATAAGTCCATAGCCTGATGATGGGAAAAGCATTTATTTTACACCAGTATTTTTATATTCCTAATGTACTCAGCCGAATCTGTAATGAAGGATAAACTCTTATCCTTTATTTCTGTTCTGCACAGCTGTGGATTGATGACCTGAGTAAGTTATGATAAAAAGCAACTAAAAATTAAGATGGAAGAAAATACTGGTCAAAAATGATAATGGACAATGCTTCATTTACTGAATAGAATATTTATTGTTCAGCATAATCTCCCTCCTAGTCAATGCATGTAATCTAGCATTTCTCCATTAACCACAGAAATTGAATACATACAGTGAAAATTTCAGATCAAAATTTAGCTGATAACTGTGTTAGGCTATGGACTACTTATTGATGCACCGTTGCACATCTATATCTTATATAAATTAATTTCAATATGAATGATGATTCTATATAATAGGAATAAAGGGATAGAAATTAAACAGTTATTGTTATACTGTTTCAGATTGATGTTACCATAAATCTGTGCAATTTCTACTTTATATTTCAGTGTTGTGGCAGAGACAACAACAGGATGTCTTCTTGCAGGTTCTGGTCTCGGCAAAAGAGGTTGGTTTAACTCATGAAACAAAAATACATCTTGTTTATGCTTTTTATTCCTGAAATTAGTGATTTGAGAGCATATCTTGAAGTATTATGATAGGAAGATATTGTAATGATAAGAATAACATCAAAACAAACTTCAAAATAAAGAAGAATATAGTCATATTTTTATCATTTTCTACAATATATGTATAAACTGACTCAATTTGTCAGAATGTTATAAAGATGAATTGAATTGAAAGACTTTTGGCTGAGAGTTTAAATTGCTGATGTTATTTACTTATATCAATCGAAAAATGTCTTAAAACATTTGTTTTATGCTTTGTTCAGTCTTAAGATAACCATTGACTGGAAAATTAATGCATTATTTTTGGTTTAATTAGGACGTTCTGCTGAAGATGTGGGCTACCAGGCAGCCTCAAACCTCCTTGACAATATTCATCATAATGGTTGCGTGGATGATTACTTACAAGATCAGGTAAAAGGTCAATTTTATCTAACATACACTAGCTTCTGAAAATTCTTAAATCAAGTGTTTGTTGTGGATTAGTTAGAAGAAATTCTTGCACCTGATATGGGACTTGAAATCTCTTCCTTTCCTGACAATTCATACTGTATAGTAGGGGTTGTGACACCATGTGAAGACTATTGGTGGTGGTCACTGGAACATTTGAAAAGCTTTTTTTTTTTTTTTTTAAATCAATATGCCAATATATTTTCTTTATAATAAACACAAGGCACAATTCAACTTATTTTTAGTTTTTAATAAAATACTTTTGAAGGTCTTTATTTGTTTCTATTTTTAGTTACTGATTATGACTAAAAATATCATTAAATATATATATATTCTTAGTTGATATTGTTTTACAATAGCAAACAAGGGGTGACAATTCAAAAAAAGTTTGAGAATGGTTTTATTGTTTGATTCTTCTTATTTCAGATTATAATCCTGATGGCTCTAGCGAAAGGAAAATCTTGTATCAGATGTGGACCACTGACTTTACATACAGAGACAGCAATCCATGTTGCCAAGCTACTCACTCGGGTAATTTATCACATTTCACTTTTTATTAACTTCGTAGATGAATTCAAGATTCAATTTGAATCTCAACATGATTATCTTTCTCTATTGTCATAGTTAAGTGTGATGGATATTTTATATTTTGAGTATTTTTCACCAATGAATGTGCTTCCAAAACCAATGGTCATGACCCAAAAGAGGGTTGCAAAGATGCTCCTGAGAGTTGTGGGATGGTGTGGTGAAAAAAAGTTAAAAGTGGAAAATAGTGCAAATATATTTGCAATGCAATTTTGGAATATAAAGCATCACTGAGATTCTGGAAGAGGAATATAGTTGAGAATATTAAAGAAATTACCAAAATATGAACACTGACGTACTCCAGATGTCTATCCCTTGATATTTAAATATTCATTTTGCAAAAGATTATGTAGTTTTGATAATGATGTTCAATTAATAACTTATTCTAGATGATGGTTATTCACATTGGCATATATAATACAATTAAGTGTCTGTTCAGGGAATTAACTCTTGTACATCACTAGTAGAAGGTTTCTTTATTTAAAGTTCTTGGGAATGTTTTCTTAAATGAAGCTGGAAAAATACCATCACCACCATTGTTAAGTAATTCAATTTGTAAATAAATGCTAAGAATGAAAGCAGATTATTTATTACAATATTTTTCTTAAAAACTTGCCATCTGTGTCTAGTTTTTCAATTGATTATCTATCATAAACTATTCTTTTTCCATTGCAGGCTAAATTTAATGTAAAGAATTTGTCCCAAACACAGACAATAATTGAATGTGAAGGAATGGGGTTAATGAACAATGGAATTTGATGATACTTTCCTCAGAAATAAAAAAGGAAAAGAGTTCTCCTGTGAATCTCAACACTGGTTATTCTCCTGATGCTAGCAGACATACTTCCCAGAGATGGCTATTAGTCTGAAGATTGTCAGGCTATAAATGAAATAAATGTTTTGATTTTTTTTTCTAAATTTTTTATTAGAACTCACCAAGAGATAACAATTGTATATCATGAGATATTCTTGGAAGGAAATATTTCTGGATTTATTGAAGATCTATTCTCTCTTAGCTTATTTAAAACACAGTTGTATGTAAATGATGAAAGTGGGAAATTGTTACTCTCAAGGTGATAGAAATTTTATCTGTTTATTACAGGTTTTTCTTAAAGCTCTTGAATCAATGAAGAAAAGAAAAATACTTTTCACCTTATCCATTGACTGCTTGTTTTTATTTCTTAAAAATTGTTTACTGGTCAATGTTCAAATGTTGTTGCATTGCAAAAGACGTTTTTGTCTGAATTTCTGAGAAAAGGAATTATCATTATTATACACTGATTCACAACTACTAGTTTCCTCAACTTGGTTATTACAGTCAATGTTTTGGTTGTTGTACCTGCTAGTCTTTTTCAGGTGTCTGATGTGGTAACCTTCTGGGAAATTCAAATCGAACTCTTCATTCAATCCACAGGGGTACTACCTACTTAATCCATCTTTGTGATATCACTTGTCTGCCTTCCATGCACTATTCAACCCAATTTCTACAATCTACCCCTCCCCTGATTGGAAGAAAAAAAAGGTTTAGATTGAAATTCAGAGAAAGTTAACTACTACAACAGAGACCCATGGAAGGCCAGAGGGTATAATAACCAGGATGAGGATGCTCATCTGGGGGGGGGGGGATCTGTGTATAATAATGCAGATGTTTTTATTAAAATATCAAAATGTGCAAACTATCCACTTGGCAAATTTCAAATTTATCTATTCCATTTGTTTCCTGACTCTTACAATTGATGGGTACAGCTTTGGATGTGACGCTATAGAATTGTTGGAACTCATCTGTTTCTGTTTTGTATTTTTAATAAACTTTTTAATGTAAATTTAGTTTCTTAAAAATCGTTTTTCATATAACATTAGTACATTGACCATTAATCTATATTTAATTTTGCCAACTAACCATTTTAGAAAATTCTTATACTTTTCACGGGACATAATTTTCTAATACATATTTTGTATTATACATACAAGTGAGAGATGTCACACCATCTATCTACCATGCTACAGAGACCACCTCAACAGGGGTGCGGCCCAACCAAATTTTTCACATAAAATCCCTGAACTGCATACAAAAGAATGTTAGAAGGCGGTAACAGTACGTGAAATAGCCTTCCAGTCTGCACAATGAAGTTTTAAGGTGAAGTAAGATGTACACACAGCTGACCCCTACCCTTTTGAATCCTAGGGTCTACTGAGTAGACAGTCACAGTTTCCTTCCGGCAGATCCCTGACCTAACTATAACCTGCCATAATACTTGAATAGGTAATCACTCAAAAGTAAAGGAAACTTGAAAAATGGTTTCCCTTGTTCTAGATTCACATCAACAATATAAACTCATCCTCGAACTTTTTTGCTTCTAAAATGTGACAGGTTTGAACAAAAATTTAGTCATAATGCCATGAACTCAGAGAGAGAAAATATTTTGTAACATAGTGACTGAAATATTTTATTACATATTAAATTAAAAAAATCATAACAGCATTTTTGTCATGTAGGGTCCTTCCAGCTCATAACCAATTTTTCGGTAATAGTTCCTGGTACCAACTCCTGGAAGAATGAAAAAAAAAAAAAAAAATATGCACATGAAAAAGAGACTATTACTACAAGAATAACCAAACGACTATTATCAAGTTACTTGCCTAAAAATCATTGTTCCTTTCTCCAAATAGACCTGTAATTTCTATGTTCCCCATAAAATACAAGAAGCAAGGGAAATGCAGTTTCAAAAAGCTTTTATACCGAGATTTGTAGTGATTAATCAAATCATTTAGGGGCAAGGGGGGTTAATAATTGCTCCTCATTGCAGCTCGTATTTTACCAAAACTTTAACTCCCACATTTATAAAAACTTGATAAAAAAAATTCATTATACTCACCCTATATGTGAGAAATATCATGGATATATCCGCATGTACAATGATCTCTGCATAGCATTGAATATTGCTCGATGATAACATTCCAAGTGTGAAACATACTGAAAATTTAGCACTTGAAAACATGCCTGTGCATTATTCAAGGTAAAAAGATGCCAGTATCAAGTTACCATGGCAATACAATTTTCTGAGAGAGAACATGAAGGTCAATATTTCAGAATTCTAAGGCTTATAGTCTTCATCTAAGCAATTGAAATTTCCTACCAATGTTATTTTTTCTTTGTGAAGGAATTATATCTTTTTGTTTCTATCATAAACCATTTTTACTTTCTCTTTTTCTCATAATTTTGAGAATGAAACTTTTCCAACGATCCTATAAACTCCTAGAGGAACACAGAACTGCAATCATACCACATCAGCAGACAATTGCAGTGGAGGAGTTACTAGCCCTAATGCCCAAACTTTCTCTTTTACCTGGGCTTGAGTTGGGCTGTCTTACAGGGCTAAAGGGCTCCAAGTGTCTTGCTAATTACCCATAGCAGGGAAGAGAAATGGATTTATGCCTTTCCCAATAGCATTGGCATGAAGTGATTGCAAGCAGCCACGGCTGAAACTCTGACTTTTGCCAGGTACCATTATCCCCATCAAACACCTCCACCAGCTTAGAAATTAGGGTGAGTGTAATGTTATGAAATAAAGTAATATGTAACAGAGTTTAGTAATAGTTGGACTTGGGAGATCAATGACTAAATTTCTTGTTTTCTAATAAAATGAGATAGGGAATAGGATGCTTCTAGAATTCTCTTGGAATGAGCCTAAATGACAAATTCATCATCACTCTGTGAAAAAACTCAGAATAACTTTATTGTTTTTCAAAAATAAAATTGCAAAAATCTTCTATTATAAATGTGTCCGAAACTACAAGTTAAAATGGCTTTTTGTGAGTTGGAAGGCACATAAGAAGTCTAAATTTCATCTTCAGCCATCTCTTAGAGAGTGATTATACTCAGTAATTTGGATTATTTTACTAAGTTATTCAATATAGAGAATAAATCTTCGTCTTGGTTTAAACCAATGAGACAATGACAGAGCATCAGCAATTCAGAACAAGAATGGTTTGCCATGCAATTTTTCAATTCTTAACTATTATTATGAGGCCTCCGGACATTTTTTCATATGATTCTTGTGTATAATAAAACATTGGTTTATTATGGCTCATTAGATGAATGTTATATTTAGCTGAAGAGAGCAACTTGCAATACAATTTGAAGTCAGAGATTTACTTAAAAGATGAGCCACAATTATGTAGCATTGGAGATTGATATTAAAACTGTTCTGTATACCGAGATATACTCACAAACGCATCAACTTAAATTCTCTTTTATCTCGTCCATTTTTTGAGACTTTTTGGACTTATATGTCCCCAAGTTTTTTTATAACTGGATATATATATATATATATATATATATCCCATAGATCTCTTTCAGAAAACTACTGGGACATTTCAAGTCAGGCATTAAGCAGCTCCAACTTGAAAAGGTCAACACAAACAGAAGAACTGCTGGGCTGCCATATTTTCAAGCCTTTACTTCTCGTAAATTGCTGAAGGTTTAAGTATAAAAATCTACTTGAATGATATTCTTTCCCCTTCCAGTATGACATTTTTTCATAAGAATCTTCAATGCCATTTTGTATCGTTTTAATATTATTTTTCAATCCATAAGAAAAACAAAGAAATTTTATTTATACAAACCAGAGATTACAGCAATTTTTTGTGATCCATGTTCCTCTCTGGCTATTCTTTCAGCTTCCTCCATCAGCAACATACCAAAGCCCTACATTATATAAAATAATAATTGAGTTTACCTGGATTTATTTTTCTATTAGATAAAACATTATCAACCATTATTATTGATTTTATGATAGTTATTTTATCAAGTATTTTCTTTCATCTTAATTTCAATTACTTTCATCACAAAGTAGACAGAGTGGATCAGAAATAAAGATAAGCTTGAAGTAAGATCAGGTAAAAATGAAGGGAAGGTTTAATGGTTAGGTTTGATTTTCTGCCAATTGCACAGTTCTTGTAGCTGAATCGGTAAGAACAGCTGGTATGAATAACCAAGCTTCTCTGAGGCAAAAGGGAGTCTCGTCAAGAGCTTATCCTTTATTTCTGATCTGCACTGTTTACTCACTATGGTAGAATGACAGTCCATGATGCTTATCAGGAATTTTGTCTAGAGTGAATTATATATAGAAAAGTAGATAATCACTGAAAATGATCCTAATGTTTTTATAAGAGCTCAAATAGGGGTTTTGCTAGATTACATAGATGATATAGTACCCCCCCCCCAAATGACAATTCTCATAAAAATGTATTCATGGAGCAGGATTTTCAAGTGAAAGTTCAAGTTATATCTGGCAATCATAAAATATGGGTCAAAAGAAAATTAATTATGAGATAACTGATTAAAAAAGTGTACTTAAAGCATTGAACTAACAGAAGATTTGAGAGCCGAGATTAAAAGGTCTTATTTTACTATTAAAGTTGATGAGAGATGGAATTTAGGTTTCTAGGACTGGAATGAGATGAAATGTTATCTATGAAAATAAAACAAAAAAACCCCCCCAAAAACGAACAGTTTAGCATCACACTAATTTCATTGATGCGTGTTAATTCTGTTAAATCAGCTATCGCCATTTCTGATTATTTTAAAATCGCCACATAGACAATTATCAAATAATTGATACTTACCTGGTGTTGAAATTTAGCAACATCCCTGGAATGCACTGGTACTACACTCCCATAAACATGCAATTCTCTGACAATAGAACATCCACCTTTCAACTCTGGGCGAAATGTGTCTTCGGAACATTTGCGCAAGCGTAACAAACCAATCAAAATGTCTTGCTCTGGGTCTTCATAAGAGAGAAAAGTTTCCCAGCCGCCATTGGCAACATAATCTCGTCGGATGAGCTCAACCTTAAAAAAAGAAAAAGTTGTTTACATTGCATAAACAAATAGGATGTGATAATCTGCATTGCAACATTTTCAGATGAATCACACTCATATTTTGAAAATAAAATCTCATGATTATGAGAACAAATACTTTTCAATTGTGATAAAGAATCAAATCAGTCGAAATTTTATTATTTGCAACTCCTTTCAGAGATTGGGAATATTATCCAATGAATCATAAAATTAAAAAAATACAATAAAACTGAAATGTGTAGTAGTTGCTTTCTAAAAAATTTTAAAAGAAATTAAAATACATTGTGGACTTTAGTCATATCAGTTGCAATTTACACTATGTATGAATAACTTAGAGTTTCTGTTTATTTCTTTTTTATTTATACTAAAAAAAAATAAACAGAAACTTTTATTCATAATCTGTACCATGTTTGAACAGCTGAAAGTTCCCATTCATTTTTTAGTGCTACTAAGTATTAGTAATACTTATTATTGCTGAAAAATTAACAGAAAATTTAAGCTATTCATATATATCACAAATTGCATTTAGGCATACCTCGAGATTTGAGGGCAGGGATCCTAGAGGAGCCCAGAATTAGCAAGATTTGTCGTCAGAAATACAGTAGGTGAATTACTACTTATATGCTATGCCTTTAGAGTAGCAGGTTTAGCATGGAAGCACTAAGTGCTTTCAACTTAAAACCAATGCAGTACAATGATCATTTACCTCATAAGGTTTAACTTTGTGATGGATTTCCTGAATTCCTACTTCTCGTGTTCGAACATCACGGCACTGAGTACCAAGATCTTTCATTCTGGCCAAAGCTAGTTCTCGCAGATTTCCATGTTCCACGCCAGAGCTGACCAAAGGCATTGGAATGTCCCTGGAAGGAAATTTTTAAAAAATTACACATTTGAGATATATATATATATATATATATATATATATATATATTGGAGAAGTTTCAACTCTTATTTTTCAGTTTTATTTTGATCAAACAAAAGTTTATTTAATCAGAACAGACATAAAACAACAATTTTCTTACAATCAAAAGTTTATGTGATCGAAGAGAATAATGATGAAAAATATAAAAAATCTGTGTTGGAGAATTTAGCTTCCAAAGTGTTTATATATATATATATATATATATATATATTATATATATTATATATATATACAGATTTTTTTCAACTCGGGGAGGAATGTAGATTATATGATGGAGCAATCTTTAGTTTATTAACTTCTAAAGTTTTTCAAGTCATTATTTACCACAAATTTTTTTTTAAATTTCTTTTTCTTTTGTGATAAAAAGCAACAAATAAATTAAGATGAAAGTAAAATAATAGTAAAAAAAAAAACATAAAATGATGATTCATCATTTATTAGTAGCATAAAACCTTTCAAAAGTGAAGGGATCATGTATGGTACTTTTGTCCAGGATTTTTTAAAATAATTTATTTTCATCATTCAAAAAAAAATAATAGCAACAAATGAATAAAAAGAATTATACTAAATATACAGAATACCAGTTTTAGAAGGTTCTTCAGGCATGATTGGATAGAAAATGAGGAAATTTACCTTTGAACTCGGTAAACTCTAGTCCAGGGTGGAATAAGTGCAAGAATACGAGCTACAAGGTCAACAAGAGTACTGGGTGGGTAGCTCTTATAACGGCCTGTCTTCCATAGTTCATATAATCCTGTAATTATTGTAAAAAAATAATGTATGCATATATGGTGAGAGAGATATGTGATATCTGAAAATTAGAAACACATTTGCAACATCTATTCAAATTCATATCCTTATTCTTGTTATCTTATCTAAACCTTGCCAGCTTACCTTATCTGTTATTTAACTATATGTAACAAACTAAAAAGTTGGTGGAACTGAGAACTGCCACAAAATGTCTTTTTTTTTTTTTTTTTTAAATATGATAGTGCAGTATCTTTATACCTTCCAATATTATATATATAATCATAATATACTGAGTCAAAAGCAAGAGAATGAATGTATATACCTATATATAGGATGATCATTTATTTTTTTTAAATCTGTGCAAATATGACATTTCTTCCAATGCATTGGTATTATAACTAGGAGGCAGTGTACTGGAACTCAATATTGAAAGTTATGGAGTGTGGATGAGTTGCTGTGAGTGATATCCTCCAAATATCCTTATTAATTATTTTTCATATATATCTGCATATATGCTATTGAAAAATATTTCTTAATTTGTTATCATTCGACAAGGAACAATACACTTATTGAATATAGCTTGAGAATTTTCTAAGACTTTTGTGTGGGTTTCTGTTTCTTTAGAAACTGACTTACAAATCAAATTTTTAGTCAATGCATTGATTTTTCTTTCAAATTTCACAAGATTGATCAATTTCCTAAAGTAATCAACAACAAATATTGGAAAAAAATAAAAAATAAATCAAAACTCACATAGAAAAATTTCTTCAAAAGATTGAAGTGCTTTTAGAAAATCAATAAAAGAATTTTTTGGGGGGGAAAATTATTTCTAAAAGAAAGACAATCTAAAAGTGGACAGATCTGGTTAGTCACTCAATAGAAAGTGTCATGTGACCAATATATTTTGGCAGCATGTCATGTTTGGAGAGATCAATAAATGAGTTACTTTGCTAGATTTTTGTCGGGCAATCAAGTCTGAATTTTCAAAAAACCAGTGTGGATGCTGCTGGAAACAGACCAATCTACCATAAATTTACTTTGCAAATCAAACCTCCCACTAAAATCCTATGGAGGGGGGAGTTCAAGAAACGAAGAAACATTTTTTACAGACATAAGTAAATTTTAAAATTTTGAGCCTTTTAGCTCCATTGGTATGGCTTGTATGTGTTATACATACATAGCCAGCCAGCCAGAGGAACTTAGAAACTAAAGATACTTATGTTGACAGTTTTGATTGACATTTCTAAATCCGCCATTCTCTGAATGGTGATACATTAATCAACATTTTAAAATTTCTATCAAGCAGAGTTTGGAATTTTAATTTATCTAATCTTTATAAAAGAAAGACTAACACCTTCATATTTTCATTAGGTGGAAAACTTGTTTTGTTAAGCATACTTGAAAAGAATTCTTATTTAGTAAGGATTATAAAGAATCAGAATAGACGGCATATACCTAAGAAACTTCAGATTTGCAGATGGCATCATCTTTTTTGCAGAGAACCACCAGGACCTCAAACTAATGCTAGATTAACTGAACAAAGAAAGCATGAAAGTTGGCTTTCACATGAACAAAACAAAGGTCATGTACAACAAATATGTAGTTAAAAAATGCACAATATTCAAAATTGAAAATGCGAAGCTGGACAAAGTAGACCACTACATTTACCTAGGACAATAAATCTCCATGGAATTATCACAAAAAGAAAAAAAAATCAAATAAAGAATCCCTCTAGGATGGCAAGTCTTCGGGAGAACAAGCTCAACCTTCAAGAACAAGAAAATCCCATAAGTCCTAAAAAAAAGAGTATATAACCAATGCATTCTTCCTGGCGTGGAACATGGAAATCTGCAAGAACTAGCTTCAGTCAGAATAAAAGATCTTGGTATTCAGTGCCATGACTTTCAATGCATCTATGGAGCTAAAACATTGAACCTAAGCAAGAGAATAACCTACAAACTGAGAACTTGCAACGTGCACATGAGAGAATCATGCTCAAAACCACAAGATAGCACAGTATATTAAGGAAAAAACTGGAGTCTGAGACATCATAGAAACCATTAAGAAATTCAAATAGTAATGGGCTGGTCATGTTGCAAGAATGGCAGACAACCAATGGACATCACAACTCACAACATGGATCCCCAGATATCACATGCTGACCCGAAGCTAGCAGAATATGAGATAGCAAGACTAACATACTGAGCAGAAAAATCAACCCTACTTTTAATTATTGAATTATACTCACCGGTTCCTCTTATAACCAAAGTTGGATAAAGTTTTAAACCATCAGGTCGAAAAGCTGGATTTTCAAAGAATTCCTGAATTTAAAAAGCAAAACAGATTATTTAATAAAAGGTATTTTCAAATATACAACAAATATTTATGATATATAAACGATCGATGCAAAACATATTTTTAATATGACACATATTCATGTAAAAAAATAAATCTTTTCATAGTGGAATCATTGAAATGTTTTTTCAAAGGTATAGTTCCATTGACAAGTATGTTTTTAATGATCTACAAGGTATGGCCAGAAAGTATCCACCCATTTTGTATATATCATGAACCAATTGCATGGCCTTGATGTAACCAATAAGAGAGGACCTGGAAGCATGTACATAAACAGACACTTCCCAGTAGGGTTACTCGGTTGGCAGTGAGAGGTCATTGAGTGAGATTGTGTATTGCGTCACAATGACATTCACAATAACTGAGTGATAAGAAATTTTGTGCTCAAGTTGCACAGGATTTGCTTGAAACTACCTAATGACTTGGGTTTCCTCAAAGAGTCATAACTGGAGATCATCTATGACCCTGAAAGAAAAGAGATCTCAGACCATGGACGAGATTAAGGAGAATGTAGCTACTGGTGATCTTGAAAGAGTATTTTACTGACTGCTCCGATACATGGGGGATGCTGGGATAAGTTTGTGATGTCCTAAGGGGAGTAATTTAAAGAAAACCAAAGTGCCATTGCCCTAAGCAGGCTATTTTTCCTCTAATATTTAAATGACTAGATATTCTCTAGACAGACCTCATAAAACAAACACAAAATAAGTAATCACAGGGTAAACTTTGATGATCTGTTTATAATACATTCTTAAGAAACTCAAGCCACAAATGAAATTTTCTTGTCAAAACATGGTTTATATCATATTGAAGACATCTTTTTAAAAACTGTTATAGGGTATATAATTTTCTTAAATCATAGAAAAACATACATGGAAAAGTCATGTGCAAGAAATTCATAATACTATGAATGAAACAGAGCTTTCAGAAGACAAGTGAAATGCCAATTTTGAGAGACAAAATGCGTTGAAAACAGTTGGAAATAAATTAAGTCGAGCGAACCTTCAAGGAGCAAACAGTTGGCATAGTGGGAGGGGAGAACTAATTTGATGACAGTTGAAAGAAAAGAGTCAAACTGTTTATTACATCCATTTTAATACACACTCATGTTTGAATCTGTGAGAATATCATGTGACAAACCAACTTTGGGAGGGAGAGAATGCACATGTAAGGAGCCAAGTGGATGCAGTGGAGTGAATTCCTGGTCCGCATCATTAGAAATGAAAAACTAATAAGTATGTAATAAGTCTGCTATAGGAACAGCTTTAAAATAATCAACACATAAGATATGGAATCCAACAGACATCTAAAAATATTCTTAAATACCAAGTATCAAGAGCACAAATGCATCAGTTAAGAGGTATGAATGGAGAATTCTAGACAATACAAAATATCATTCTTTACAGTTGTAGTGATCGCTGACAGTTGAGATCATAATAAATCTAAGATTCAAGTAAGCAGACGAATTATCTGCCCTTGAATAATTTTTCCTGGTTATCGGACCCATCTAGGAGCTGCCAGACCGCTACTGCTAGTGCAGACAGAAATCTGGTATAAATTCAAAGATATAAAATTTAACCCTCTTTGTTCCAGTACTCTTTTGAGGTAAGGTTTGACCATTCTCTTCCCCTTCCTTTCCCTCAATTCTTCCATCTCTTCAAGGACACCTGTCTTTGAAAAGCATCTTTCTAATAAGCTCAATTCTCCCTAAAAACTCATGCAGCATTGTAGCTAAATACAATTGTTTTGATCTTCTCTATAGCATTACTTCCTTGATATAACGATCATGAGGGTGTATTAGGAATATTCATTTCAACTGTCAGTACCCTAAAACTTTGCTTCCTCAGCTACTAGATCTATACACAATGTATCAATTACAATCAAACTTTTGTACCTGTTTACTCTTCGTGTATTTTCTTTTTATTCTCACCATAAAAATTATCATTTTCATTTCAATAAATCTTGACTTATTCCATTTCTGACCAATTCCTTCAAATTATATTTACCTTAGTAATTGGAGTAAGGGCCATAACTTTTACCTTGTTAATTTTATTTCAGGAAAGCTACAGTTTGTTTCTTTGTTTTAAAAAAGAACAAGTAAATTCTTGGAGTATATACTGCCAGAATATATATTTCAAGAGATGGTAAAGGGCCAAGCATCTGGTAATCCTACATAGTCATTGATTGAAAAAAAAGGGGGGGGGTAAAAGATCATAAAGCATACCCCATTTTTATTTCAAAAGGCACACTCAAGCTTAATCTACAATAGTTTATTGAACTGATAAGGATAAACAGTACAAACTAGATTGACTTGCCATAAAATCTGTGAAAGTTTACTAAACTTTTGAACCAAGCAACCTTAAAAATAACTCATCAAGTAGTGGTCTATAGGTATATTTGAAAACTTTAATTCAATAGTATGGGAGGTGCAGAGTGGCACAATGGTTACTCAGTAGACCGAATTTCAGCTGAGGCTGTTCACATTCACCTTGCAATGATGTCCTTAGGAAAAGCACGAGTCAACTTCTACCCCCAACTATGAGTGAATAGTAGGGAAGTCGAAGCCCTTTAGCCCTGTGAGGTAGTCAATCAAAGAGAAGATTACTCTGACAGAAAAAAACCTAGATTGGCAGTTGCCATAGCTGGTCTCAAACCTAGGTAAAAGAAGAGGGCTGGGTAAGGGATAAACAACTCCATTCTGTAAAAATTTACTTGTTCCTAAAAGCGCAGCAGAATGGTTGCAGTCAGATGCGCCACATGAAGTCTACAGGAATAAACAAAACAATATCAAAGTAGAAGAGTCAATGTATTTGTAAGCTTTAAATCCAGTTTTACTAAACTCATTTGTCAACAATAGCAAGAGACTTCATCTAATAAGTATCTTCATATAAAGTATGATATACAATAAACTTTTCTATATGAAGAAAGTGTCTCAATGCAAAAACTGCTAGACATTCCCATGTTTTTTTCTCACTGATCACATAACTTGTCTTATTACTTGGCCGTACAAGTCAAACCAGGCCATATTTAATAAAAGATGACACCTTGTACAGACTAGAATATATAGGAAAATTTTAGTGTACTAATTACTCTATTAGAATTTTATACTTACAATGAATTGCTCGATGTCTCTTTCAAGGCCAACATTGGGAAGATCAGGCATCATATGTGACACAACTTTGAAACCAGCATCTTTTGACATGTGGAAAGATTCACAAACTGCCTTAACTGTGTGGCCTCTGAAAATGTTGAATGTATACAAACAATATATGATTTATTGAAAAATTATCAAATATACTTACTTGAGGTGGACTTAGTTAGCTGAATGGTTCAATGAGATTCAATTTTAATGAATTACAATATGGATTTCTAAATTGATCCTCTTGATTTACTCATTGTATATAAGATAGACTATGCAATTCTGCAAATAATACTAATGTAATAGATGCAGTATAGTATGACTAAGGAGCCATCTACAGAAGCTTGAAATGGACAGTTATGAGGCTTGGTGAGGTTGCAGTGAGTGTTAGTCTGATATATACAATACATTCGGCCATAATTTTTCTCTTTCCAGATTGTCACACCCTGTGAAAAATTCCTTTTACTTTTAATCACATAATAATTCTTAAGAAATAAGGAGATAAAATTTTCAATGTATATCATATCAACTGTAATTGCCATAATATAAAAATTATATCATTTTTAGAAAAAAAGGTGAAACAAAAGTATTTTATATCAAAATAAGAACTGCAGTGGCATAATCAATACTTATGTTAGAAGTTTTAAACTTGGATAAACTTTGGATTAAGTGCAAGATGAAGAGTTTGGCTTTAAAACCAAACATGTGCAGCTCATTAATTATGTAAGAAAGTTATTCAAGACAGAGTAAATAAAGTTGATTTTTATAACAGTTATTACCTGTTTGTATCTCTGGCTACATCTTCATATACACTTTGTACACCAATCTCAAGTCGTGTGCAACCATAAGACAACATATCACTGCAAAAAGTTAAAGGAATATATTAAAATTTCTATCAAAAAATATGTTGAAATTGAAGTCTAAAAAATTTAATGCAAGCAACTGATACCAAATTTCTCGGATCAGACAGGTCCTTACCTGAGGTGTTTTCTGAGACAATAGTCTGGTCTTGTTTCAATTGTGATTCCTATACATTTTGTTCGGCTTTTCTCTGAATATCTGCAAAAATTAAGCAAATTAATTCAAGCAAAGCAATGCTGTTTGAAAGGTTAAAAGTCTAATCAAAATGTCACCAAAAATAAAGATGTTTTTGTATAATGTTAATAACTAAAACAATAACCAACACTAAATAGGCACTGTCATGTGACTAATGTCTTTTGGCAGCAAGCCATATTGATCAATTAAAAGTTTGAAAAAGAGGTGATCAATGAATAAGTTACCTCACTTGCCTAATGTTGGGTGATGATCACTAAAAGAAAGTCTGAACTTTTGAAAAATAAGCATGACTGCTGTCAGACACAAACCAAGGGACTAATTTACAATAAACTTACATTACAAATTGACCCCCCCCAAATCCTATTAATATTAACTTAGAAAAAAAACAAAAAACAAGATTTTTTTAACATAATAAAGAGTAAATGTTCAAATTTTCAGCCCACCAGCATTATTGGTACAGACTGTACATACAATATATACATAGCCAACCAAACCAACTTGAAAACTGAAGAAACTTATGTTGACAGTTTTAGAGACAATATTAGTTGACTGTTTCTAATAGTAAGAGAAAATAACTTACTTGACAGCTTCTGCAACAGAACTGCTGGTTTGCCCAGATAAAGCATCATGGAGATTCCGAATGAAAAAGTCCCTGTATTCTTCAGACAGACACATAAATGTGCCTCCCATTACAATGAATTCAACTTTATCCACACTGTGACCAAGTTGTTTCAACTGTTTAATGAAACCCAGAAAAATAAAAATTACAGTCGCTTTGATGAAAAAAATTTCTGTAACTTAGAAAAAAAAAACTTTTATTGATAAGGTTAATAAAATCAATTTTCAATATAATATATCTTGATGAATGTTTTCATTTCTGAGATATTTCAATGAAAATTTTTGATAGTTTTCAAAATGCCATTCTCTATGTGATTAACTGTTAGGCCACCTGTGCCTCCAATGTCTTGTAAATGCTTCTTTAACACATTTTGGAAATTAGGCAAAACTATATTCATTGATATTTTTAAATTCTTTCAAGTCAATTGATATTCTAATAAGTTCTCACCTGTTCAACTCTGTGTCTAGTCTGTAAATAAGGATTGTACCGGGCTCGAATTGCTCGCATTGATGTTGGCTAAAAGAGATAAAAGAGAAAAAAGATAAAACCTTCAAGACATAATGATAACCTTGAACAAGGGTTTTCATGAACAGAGGTAACTTTTAGGTTATTTTTCTGACAGACAAGCCAATATCATTTGATTACTGTACTTGTACTAAAATTCAGAAAATAAGTACAGACAATCCTATTAACTAACTGGACTTGTGTAAATTCTATGGGTGTTGACAATCAAGATTATCCATTATCCCATGCCTCTATTCTTTTACTCCATCCCTTCCTATCTTCATTGCCTGTCAAAGTTTTTATTTAAATGATACACAAACATGGATTAGTTACATGTGTGAGACCCCCCCCCAGTAAACTATCTTTTTTTTCTCCTTTTTTTCTTACTGCCCTTTGACTATACTATGAAACTTTCTTTCCTGCCCTCTTTCTTTCTTCATACTCAGCTTATTAAACAACTTTCTCTTCTTTCTTCTCATTAAAGTACCAAACCTTTCCCTGATGTAATTACTAAAACTGTTTCAAGTATTTCAACAGTCAGTTTTCCTTATTGGGCTTGTTTATACACTTAATTCATGTACAGGTGGACATGGTTTGAAACAATCAAGTAGCAGTAAGATGATATAATCATTTTAGAGTTGAGATTTAAAGAAAGATAACGACTTAGACAGCACTTTCATCTCAGGGAAACTCAATTTTACATTGCTTGACCAGCAAATTGCAATTCAAACTTTATCTTTTGTGATAATGCCAAGTTGGCACATACAAAATATATTGGTTATGGTGAGTTGCTGAGTGTTTTTTTTTTTTTTGGGGGGGGGGGGGGTACAACAGATTTACTGGTGTATAATTCAAGACACCTAGTTTACAAAGTTATTCGGTGGGGGACTCTAATTTATTGATAATTCATCCAAGCCATCATAGCTGCTCCCTAACCATAATACCAGTGCATTGGATGCTGTGTGACATTGGCATAGATTTTTGAAGAAAAGAAGGGAAAAAAAAAAAAAAAATGGTAGTAATATTTCACTTACCTCATAACCAGTATAGGATTGTGTAGAATATTCAAAATCTGAATCAGGGCCTCCAGGACAATACCTTCAAAAGGATGTGAAAAAAAAAAAATATTAGAAAAAAAAAAAAAAAATAAGCAAGTATTCTCATTAAAACAAACAAAACTAAAAAGCACTCAGAGAGCACATACCTCTACCAACACCATTGTCAAGGGAAGTAATTGAGCATGGATTTCCCGCAAAAAAAATTTTGTTCAGTTCCTCTATAGCCCATTGTCCATCCTTCCACAAAATATCATTGGAATTCAATTGAGAACTTTCGGAGATGTGTGGAGAAACAAGATATTTTGCGGTTTGGGCATATAACTACGACGTAGGGGAGATAATTGTGTACAGCCCCACTCCTAAATTTCATTCAGTTTTCCTGTAGCCCATTGTCCTACCCTCCACATTCAGTGAGAAAATATTGAGATACCGTGAGGATTGTCATGAGCATATATATATAATTGTATTTTGAAAATTTAGAAAAAAAAGAAAATTATCTCTAAATCAGAAAAAGATCCCTGGATCCGCCCCCCCCACTTTATCACCTCTTTCTAATCCCACTGCCCACCCTTCCACAAAATGTAATTAAAATTTATTCAATACTTTTGGTGATATTGTGTGAACAGACAAACAGATGGAACCAAATCCATAAACCTGTTTTCAACTTTGTTGACAGAAATGAAAATGAAATAAACTCTTTCACTTTGAAGATAAAAAAAAATTTTGCAATTAAAATGTTCCCTGTTTAGACTATTATACTTAACACAAGTCATGGAATTGCAACCACATCCTCCAACTCAGTCAGTAAATGATATATATGAAAATACAGCCAAAAATTTACAGTGCATATAATCAATAGGTGGCCCACATATATTGGCATAATCCAGAAGTAAAATATTGCAGTCATTCTATTCAGATTTTTATAATTCCAAAGTAAAAAATGTGGAGTTTTTTTTAATAAAATGGTAAGAAAATTATACTAAATATCCTTAGATACAAAATGGCTGCAAACTTCTATCATGAACCATTCATTCCTTGGTGCCTAAAGGGTGGATTTGATGGGATACAAAATATATTGTTTTTCTGAAATCCCAAAATTAGCTTATAACTTTTCCAGATCATTGATTTAGAAAAGATTACAGAAGGGAAAAGTTGTTCACTAAATATCGTCAATTTATTATAAAAACTCACACGTCCATATTAAGAACAAAAATATGAAATTCTATCACACTATTGTTCAACTAATGGAGTCACCTTAGGTGATAGGACAAATTTTTTGCTTGGCAAACAAGGTCACCGACTAAGCACTAAAAGCTAAACTGAGAGCACGCACAAGCAATGAAGAGCAGAGTTAACTTCAAAGCCAGTTTTAAAATTTCCATAACATTGTGCAATAGTAGAAAAGAGGGCACTACGCACTTTTAATGAGTTGACTTGAAAAGCACTTTTTTTTGTATGAAATTCTCTGAGGAATTTTCTGATACCTTGAACTCATTGGAACCAATGATCGAACAAGGACTATTGTATGGAATGATAAAAATGATACGACGCACTTTATTCCAACTCTCATACTGATATTGAAAAGTATAAGAATCATAACATCATCTTTGGATCAATCTAATAAATACTTGTTTTACACTCACTTTGAATTGGAAACTGAAGCTGGTTAATGCGAAATCAAGAAAATGTTTACTCTTCTATCATTAGATCTGAGAGATTATTGATGAAAATGTTTAGTTAAAAAAAACAACAATCCCTGAATCACTCACACACAAATATTTCCTGTCATAGCAATATGTGGACAGCGATGAGGTTTGCACATAACAGCAACAACTGCAATCTGTAAAAGAAAGATAAATAGATGAAAAAAAAAAGAAGAAAAAAAGAATCCTAAGATCACAAACATTAGCTGGCTTTATACGTAAAATGCAGATATTTCTGTTTTGAATAGTAATTAATGACATTCTTTTTTGAAGTTATAGAATACAAGTATATAACACTTTCAACAGAGTAAAATCAGAGAAACTCACAAACATAACTGCCATGTATATCAGTATATAAGATGGAATTTTAATAAACCGAAAAAAAAAATAGATGTATTATTTTCACTTATGAAAAAAGGCGGAGGTACAATTCAAAATTTCTCTTCTTAAAAAGATCAAATCTCGTTTATGGTTAGTCATTGAAAGTTACAGACCTGAACTCAATTATGCTTCTCTGATATACACTTGTTTTATGTATTTTGTAATATAATCAGTTTACATCAAGTTATTCAACAATTTTTTGCCTCTACCAGAATTTACAGGCTGAAGTAAATAATAGTTAATATCCCCATACATTGATTCTTAAAAATTTTATCAAAAACCTCTTCAAAGGATCTGGGTTATCACATTTCAAATTTATAAAAAATCATTTCAGTTAAATTCAATATGTAACAACATACTCACACCACTAGCTGTACGGACAGGTTTAGCCTTGAGCTTAGGAACCAGGGCCTATTTAAATAAAAAAATAAAAGTATATTATATAATCAAATACTCCACACAGATATTAGTCTAGAGATATAAACTGTGTGGTACAGAATACAATGGAAACAACATTGAAGTTCACACAGTGTGTATCGAAAAGAGGTGCAGAATGTATGAAATATTACTATTTTATCAATGAAAACTTTAATGAAAACAAATAGCAAAAATCATGAATAATAGTTTTTTTACCTTTTTGTATTGTTGGGGCACAGCAGCAATGATATCCACTAATCGTGGTTGGCTGGCAAGGCCATATTTACTTGCCGACTTCCCTTTTATACTGGAAAGAAAAGAATCAATAAAACATCAGAAAATGCAAAAACACTTTTTAAACCAATCCAAAAATGCACAGAAATTTATCAAGAGTGTATGTGTGCCTATGTATACATATTATTTGTGATTTTAATAAGTTTCTGATACGCTTCTACTGTAGGTGTCCCTTAATATAATGCGGCTCATGATATAAGGTGGGTGGTTGATGGACCCATACACTTTTTCCTTTATATTGCCCTCTCATCCAGAAAACTGTGAATAAAAACAGAATGTCCCTTTGCACCTGTAAACCTGATATTTCAAACTGAGCATGATTTCAATTTTTACTACACTGTAGTGCCATTGATAACATTGCAATACTTTAACTACTCATAAGTTCATTTGAAGTCAGAAGTGACAAAACTCCTACCTACCCCATCCAGAGATATATTTGACTTGCGCCACCGACAAATCAAGTGTAAAAAAAGTAATGAATGAAACAAAAACATTTCAGTGGTTGATGAACAACAATTAAAAAAAATAATTTGAACCTTTCCTCTCAGGAACTCAGACGGCACAGTGTGGGGAAAGTGATCCTAAATTTACATTGTAAAATTTTGCTCACTTAAAAGCAGCATGCATATAAATAGAAATGAGAGAATCGATGAAAGAAAAGCAGAAGTAAATACATGAATTATATAATCATTGCACTAGATAAATTTAATTGTTAAATTGTCCTTATTTGTGAATTGTTTTTAACATTGAATCAGCAAGTGTGTTAAACTTCACAATTTGGACCTCACACTATGCCTACTTTGTAATATATTTGTAGTTATTTTAATAAAAACAAACATTAAAGAATGCCTATGTTTATTACTTCTAATCTCACTTAGTTTTTACACATGATAGATGATGTTTTCAGTCTTTCATATACTGCCAGCCATTGATTATCGCCCATAATCAACCTGTAGTAATAGCAGTTCTGTTATGTAATGTAAAAGTACTACTCATTCATGTTTATTCTAAAGGGCTTGTAATTTCAAATCAACTTTCTCTGCATAACACATGCACTGCCAAAATTTTCTGAAAGGAGGAATTTTGGAAAGATAAAATGGTACATTAATGTCTTCATGGATCTGAAATTTGATTCCCCGCTGAAAGGTTCATATTTCGAGCAACACCAGTTGTGACGTAAATGTTATTGCTATGGATTTAAATAACACGTGATACTTATTATTATGGTAATGATATAATTTAATCGAAACAATAAAAATAGATTCTTTGCACAGAATCGTCAAGTTGGTGCTCTGCACATGAGACTCTAGTCAATGACTGTCCACACGATACATCCAAATGTTCTCCATGAATTTCAATGAAATGTTGTGGAAGATTTGGAAATAGGCTATGGAAGAAGTGATTAAATTTTGGGGTTGATCCACTCACAATTACTTCTCCAGCATCGGAGTTATATGTGCACAACCCATAACACCACCAAAATCTGTTTGTCCACACAATATCTCCAAAAGTTCACAATGACTTTTGTGGAATGGTGGGTAGTGGGTCATGGAAGAAATAATTAAATTTTAGAGCAGATCCATTCACAATTCTTCTGACAATGGTGTTGGCAGAAGTATGTGCTCTGAGTGCTTTCTAGTTTAGACGCTGTGAATATGATAAAAGACCTTTAGACAGTGCTAATCAAATATATAGGAAACATGAAGACATTCTGCAAAGTCATAAGTGAATGGAACAATGGATGACTAAAATAGAGATTATCAAGAAAAAAAAAGTTGATTTGTAGCAATTTAGTATTTACAAAGAATAAAAGTAATCTTACCTGTTTAAATTAACATCTTTCTTTTGAATATGTGCCTGAATCAACTGGTTAATGATGTCAGTAACTGCCAAAACCATTAATTCTTCATGTGACCCTGAATTCAACATACACAGAAGAACATGTAACATAGATATATCTTAAATCATGATTCTAAAAAGTATAGTGATACTGAATCTTCTTGAAAAAATTCAAATGACAATCGGCAGGTCATGTTGCAAGAATGGCGGAGAACCAATAGACATCACGACTCACAACATGGATCCCCAGAGATCGATTGCGAAACTGAGGTGACAGAATACAAAATGGAGAGATGAACTGGACAAATTTAGAAAATATTGGCTCCACGACGCCCATGACAGAGAAATGTGGCGGATCCTGGGGAAAGTCTATGTTCAACGATGGACGTTAAAAGATTTGGTGATGATAGTGGAGCTCAACTTAGACCAGTCATGAAAATAAATTCAGTTCATCTGAATCTGGTAGAGACAAACTGAGAGTTTACGGTCCTATTTTTGTTAGGGCTGATAATATCCAAGATAACCTTCAGAGTTAAAGACATTCAATTAATATTAGAGCTTTTACTTCCAACTTATATCGTTAAATTTTCATATTTTCCCCTTCTTGAAGTGAGTATATAAACTTTGTGGTGTAAAGATTTACGTGTCGTGAGTTGCGATTTCTCCTCGGAAAATTTTTTTTTTCATTCAATTTTACGTGCTTTCAATCCTGTGGACTCTCTGGGAATTTGTCCTTTAGAAAAACAACTTTTTAGGAACATCAATCCTAAACCAAACTACTAACCCTAACTCTGCACTTCTGACAGGATGGCTCTATATTAGAATAAGGGTTATGCTGTTAAATATTTCGTTCTTGAGAAAATGAAATCAAAACATGTAATAGAAAAACGCAATATAAGCTAGTGGATCTTTTTGGTGAAAAAATTGGATTGTTTGAAAGAAAGAGAAAAAAAAATCAAAGAGCAGACGACTGACTCGGTAGAAGCTATGATTGAGATACGGAAATGGTTGTCACTACCACCGGTAAGATGGCGGAAAGTAAGTGACGACTATGGCATTAAGGGTATATTATAAACAGAAACCCCTTCGAGAAAGCTGAAAAAACATTTCTTTTCTAGAAAGTAAGAAATTTCCGTACGGTTTAGAGCTTAATGGATTGAAAGCAGCTAGAATTGAAGAAATTATTTTCTCCTCGGAGAATTCACCACTCCTGACACGTGAATCAAGAAAAGATAGATGAATGGATTCAATATTGTTGAAAATTTCCACTTGTCTGAGGCAGCTCTTGAATTTTAGACATCGTGGAAAAGAAAATATTGGACAATGGACATACTAGCTCCCTGGACTTGGACAACTGAAAATGTACATTATCCTTTTATATCAAGCTGTTCTACTAGGGTAGGGAGAAAAATTGAATTACAACAACACAAGAAACACCTAGTCAGATAGTTGTGAGTTAAGGGCTGCGTGAATGTATTTTCGTAATATTTTGATATTCTGTTACAACCAACTCATAATACGAAGGTTTCATTTACATAATCACTTGGATTCATAAAATCATAACAATCTATTACCTTTCACTGTTCTTTTTTGTCCCATTTTTATTGCTTTCGTCTCAAGTCTTCAGGTAAAGTTTTGTACTCGGACGTACTGCGTGGTTAGGTTTTCAGCATTGCTGAAAAAAAAAGTAATCAAGTCATAGTTTCGTAAGCGGAGAAAATACCAAATTTGGAATTGACTTTAATTGACACACTTTACCAATTAAATTTACTAAATTATTTATAATTTTGATTTTGGGATTAGTTCAATAGGTTTATTTTGTAATAGAAAACTTGATGATTGTCTCATGATTCTACGAGTGACTGAGTTGAAACAAAACTAAGTCACCAAAGAAAGTCATTGAAGAAAATAAAAATCATTCATTAACATAAATCGTTGATGATCGAATTTTTTTTTTACACATTATAACATTTGTGTATAAGTAGAATGAGATAACAAATGAATTTGTAAAATGTATCTTTTTTTCTCAAATTATGCAATTTATTTTACAAATTTGTTTCTGTTTGTTGGTCTTTCAAAAAAATTGATGCTAATAAGTTTTAAAACAGCATTTTCAGTTTCGTTCTAGAGTGAACAATTTCAATTTTTTTGTTTTGCACTTTCTTTTAAAAAGTGAGCAGTCAAAATCTTGGAAGCTTACTTATTTCACTTTGCTTTTTAATGTCTTTGCCTGTGTATCAATTAAACTTAATGACCATCATTGCCACACAGTCAGGATATACACTTTCAAAAAATTTCAGATGAGAAAAAATTAAAATTTTGAAAGGAAAAAGCTTGTATTGTAAAATTGTAAAAGAAGGAAAAGTTTATTTTTTTAGATATTGATTTTGGTTTAAAACAGTACCATAAAAAAGAAATGAAAGTACAACATTTTGATAAAATCAAGCAATTTTTTTTACATATTCAAGTGTAAATTGATATAAAATATACACAAATACATACATATACAAGGAAAATTCTACATAGTATTCAGCTTGTTTATATGCAGAAAGTGCTTGTCTTTGCATCTCTACAATTCTCTTTTATCTACTCCGGACCTGCAAAGTGTGAATGGAGCGAATGCTGCAGCCACTCAACTGATTCTTCATTTTCACCCCTCTCTTCTCCCTCCCTATTTGCAATGTAATAAAAAGGGGCAAGAATGGAAGAGGATGCTTATGCTTGAGTGGGGGAAAGAGGGACTCATCTTTTGCTATAACTGTCATTCATTTATTACTCCCCCTCGCAAGTCTAAAGCCTGATCATTGTTATAATAGTATTAGAATCAGTAGGAAATTAATCAGTCTAATAATATGTAACTTGAATTATCAAGAGTAACCATTGGGGAAAGGAATGATTAAAATAAATCTAAATTTCAATCATCATAACCAGATTAAGGCTAATAAGGTGGTATAGACTGTTATTTGAGACAGAACTGATTTTTGTTTTGCTTCTATAATGAAATGAATATTCCGCAGTGGCCATTTAAGTTAAAATGGGAAGTTTCGAAATTTTTATACTAATGTGCATCCGTAGTTTTCTTTGATCATACTGTTCTGAACGTTCGCATTATTTACGAAAGTGCGGCTTTCAATGATTGTGTGTCTTCATTGTTGCTGACTGAACCATGTATACGGTTACTGGAAGTCGGTTTCATTTTGTCTGACCAATTCTTACTTAGGAAGAAGACCAGGGGGAAGATCGAAAGAAGGGAAGGACAACAAAAATCCTACCCTTCCTGGCTGGAAATTCGCTGAAAAAATCCAGCAAGTGTTGACTGATCAAGTTGTGGGTTGTAAAAAACCCTCTGGAATCCAAAGTGCTCAACAACAAGGATCAACGAGTGCGGTAGTACCCCTAGAGGAGTGACGACGACCTGTGGAGATGTATTGCTTACAGTGGCTCATACCTGTTCTTCTCATCCCGAAACCATTAAACCCGGCTTTTATATATAATCATGCGATGTTCATGGTTCTATACCTAACCAGTTTTTTCTTGGAGAGGAAGCCCTGCACCATTTGCAGTGTTGTCTTCCTCGCCGCTGTCTTCCTCATATGTTACAGCTGTGTGGGGAACTGTCTTTTTTGGCATTGCCCAACGGACGATTGTCAAGGAGTTGGATGTTCCGAACATTAACAAAAAAACTGACATAATGCCACCTTCTTCTTCTTTCTTAATCTTCTATTTTTTACTTTCTTTCTTTTCCTTAAAAAAAGAAAAAAAAACCTTACCAACAACACAAAATGATGTCTTTCTTCTCCTGTGTGAACCAGAGAATCGGATGTGTGACAAATAACGGTTGAGTGATTTATATCCTGGATTTATTTTCTGCAGGTCGTTTTCTGTGTATTCTTTGAATAATTGAAAAAAAAAGATAGCCTTCTTTCTCTCTTTACTTATCCACCCACTCCAAGAAGACGGAAAAAATAATGAAACCCATGATTTTTCTTATTTTTGTTTCCACTTCACTTCAGTATGAATAAATCAGCAAATAAATCTAGTGACACTGGTGACTCACTAAACGAAACCAACATTAAATAACAAACAAGCAATTCTTCCATTTTAGTTTTGAAAAAGAAAGTATACAAAACAAAATACTGAGGCCCTGTTTTAATATTGTAATGATGACGACGAAACATAAACAAGTAACAACTTAAGCGATTTATGGACAGGATCTTTTTGAATAGCATTTATTTTGCTCATGAATGAATTCATAAGACAACAACGTCAAATTTTCATCATTCACAGATTTGAAAATATTTAATGAAAAGATCAAATAAACTTGTGTAGTATTTCAATTACTACTCAACTCAGATTTCATCATTCGCCCAGACTTGTTTTGTGTCTCTGTTATGAGAGGAACTTGAACTTTATTTTATCAATGAAACAATTAAGTAGTTTAATTGGCTTACCTTCAAATTCAATTAACTTTAAACATTCAAGTAAAGGAAGAAAGAAAAAAATACCCAACTGCTTGGCTACAATACATTTTGATGGTTTGACTTGATTTTTCCAGGATTATTCAATTTACATGTGTGTGTGCATGTATGTAAAATGTTTGTCTATATGAATTTATGAATTGGTGAAACAAATTTATTGTTTCTTTCGCTCTCTCTCTCTTCTTTCTTTATTATTTTTTTATTATCCACCAAATGCACCTGCTAAGAATTTTAAAACCAAAATTTGTCCTTTTTGCTCTTCTTGTCACACCACTGTCTTTTCTACAACGTCTCCTACCATAACGGGAAAATAATTCAGGCTTTTTTTTTTTTTTCTAAATTTAATTCATCATCGTTCTAGTGGACCTGTTTCTTTCCTATTTTTTAGATGATTAATAAAACCATGAAAGAATTGCTTCATCAGTATATCTCACACACTTTAGATATACATGGTCAACTGTTTTTCGGTCATTAATATACCAAATTATATGAATAGTCTTCCCTGACAAGTTATTATTTCATCAGCATATCCAATAAATAAATGAAAAATTAAAATAAAATGATTTAAAAAAATGCTCATGTAATTTGGTAACCGAATTGCTAATATTATAAATTATAATATATATATATATATATTTATACGGTCTTTGTTATTTTTTTTTCTTCTTCTGTTAACTATTGTTGTATGTCAATTTCTTTCCCCAATTTCCCATCAACTTGACAATTCCTGTTTTCTGGAAGAATTTAAATTAAAGAAAAAAAAAAATTAAATTTAATACCTTCGAAATTCCCTGATAAATTGAGAAAGAAATGAATAGTAGTTTGTTATTTATTTATGATTTGATTTGTTTTGACTTTTATTGTTTGTTAGTTGTTAATGTTCTCTCGTTTCTGTTCTCTCCCATTTGTTTTTGTTCCATCTCTCAAAATGTTATATCATCATGATCATTTTTTTTGGCTTGTATATGATAACTTGATTTTTTCCCCTCTATCTAAGTTCTGAGAAATATATATGCATAACTAAATATTTCACCTGTTTTGTTCTCGTATATCTGGTGCAAAAAAACAAAACAAAATTTGCTTTTTCTCTCATTTTTCTTACCACCGACATGTAGCACCCATGTAATTCTTTATAAAATTAAAGAGACTTATATATGTATACCTATGAAGAAAATTCTTATTCTTTATATGAAAGGCAAAGAATATAATAAATCCCACATGAATATTTTTCATAAAAGTAGTTATGAAAATAGGTCTTTCCGACATTTATTTTTCAAATGAAGAAATTTGTCATTGAATATACAGAAATGGTAGTTGCATGGGTTAAAATAATGATTTTTTTTCCTTTTTTCAAAAATGAATTTAACATTAGAGCATTGTGGTGATCTGATTTTAAGTTTGTGATTGGAACTTTATTTGTGCTTTAAGATTTTTGTCCTAAACTTTCTATATTTTCTGCCCTTATGGACAATTGGGATGAAGATCTGTTTTGTTTGCAGGTTTGTGAAAAGTGACAAAAAGACTGCTTCATGTTATGTCAACACAAAGATCAAAATGGCTTTTGGCACTAGAGTTCCATCCTACAAGCCATATCTTCTCTTTGCACTAAATGGAAAGGCCAAGGCATTTGCTGATGTCTGTAGTAATTAACAGTATACTGCGAAATGAATCTTTTTTCTTTTTTTTTTTTTTTTACACTTCTAACAAGGCCCTGGATTACTTAGTAGATCATCTGGGAATCTACTTGATTACAATACCAAGAAGACATTCTTTTTTCTTGAAAAATTTCTTTCAGATTACTTTCTTTTTATCTTATATTCACAATTCTAACCTGTTTTTTTTTTTTTAGTTAGTTTACATTAAAAATGTATGTACAGAAGTACACGCACACACACACACAACTTGAAACAATCTGGTAAAAATGATTATTCTTTCTTTTCAATATCAAAAGTAGTACACTAAAATATCTTTCAATTATAGAATGTTGCCATTTTTAAGAAAAAGAAAATCATCTTTTTTCTTTTGAATGTCCAGAAATTAGATTAACAGCATTTAATGATATGATAATATAGATATTGATTATGGAAGACTGGTTGTCACTCATTATTTGGCAAAACTCTAACTCTTGCCCAAAGTTTATTATCTACGTTTCATCAGCTCGTTCATTGATGGTTATAGATTGACAGTCTGAATAGTTGCCATGAAAAGCAACTGAAATTAAGATGAAAGAAATACTAGTCAAAAATTGATAATGGTTGACAATGCTTTTTCTAATGAAAATTCAAGATAATTCACTGGTTGTTACTGTTTTTAAAATGTTTAAATTTTTTACTTTTTGATCTATTAAATTGTATTTCTCCCTACTTCACGTATAAATGTTAGAAGATCAGAAAAAAGTTATTCATAATAACCTATTGTCACTTTTTACTTGATAATCCCAAGTGATCACTATTATTTACCTGGCAAAATATTGCTTGACATCACTTGAACTCCTTATGCCAAAAAGAAAGAAAGAGTTGATCATATATATTTCGATACATGTTTAGATATTGATGGAATTATGTTCGTCCTTCATAGTCGAAGATGACCATGGCTTCAGTTCTGCGTGGTGTAGCAGCCGTGGTGAGTTCGGAAGTGGCTGATCTGAGGGCACACGAGGAAGTGATGGCAGATCAGACCTTGCACGCTTTGCGTCTCCTCTCAGCTTTGGTAATTTTCCTGGCTTCCACTGCTTTGAACCCCTTTGTGATATTGCTCTGCCACACATTGTGGTTCTCAGCCAAGCTCTCCTGGGGGTTGACGTTCAGTGTTTTTTATGCTTAGTTACTACCACTACTACAAACATGAGATTTATCCAATGATAGCGTGTCAAGTTTTGCTTGTATTGGATTTGGAGCAGACTTAATACATTTTTGTCAGTTCTTTTCTCTAGAATTTTGTTATATTCATGATTACTTAAACATAAATATGTGTGTGTGTGTGTGTGTGTGTGTTGATATATAGTCAGAAAAATTGCCCCTACTTAGGAATAGCATAGATTGATAATAATAAGCCTATATAGCAAAAAAATCTGTAATAGTAATTTTTTTCTTCTGTTTTTATCTCTCTCTGTAACGATGAACTTTAGGGTAAAAATTTTGCTGATGAAAATATCTCCTACCCACTTTGAAACAATGGACTCTTCTACTTGAGTTCAGTAGTTTCATTTCTCAAAGAAAAAAATCATCTCATAGAAACTCAAGTATATCCATGATTTTTTTTCATGGCGATTATATTATAGACTAGAATGAAATAATATATTTTTATCCTTGTGGCCAAAACATTATTTACTAAAATATATAAGATTAATATACAAAACTTTATTTGATTCTGAGTTACCGTGTAACATAATTATTATCTGAGAAAATCTCTTATTGGAACAAAAGAGTTAAATAAACATTCATTGCAATTTAATGCATGTAAACTTTTGTCTTTTTTGTCTGTTTTTGTTGAACCTATTCAACTTCAGCTGTGAGACGTATTCATGAATATTACGAACAAATGAACAATCAACGGCTTTCGTGGTGAGCATATTAACTGTAAAATTACATTAAATGCTTTGTGTTTGTATATGTGTTCATGGTTGATAAGCCTTTAGGTAGAGCATCAAGCCTTGAACTGCAAAGTATCGGGGAATTTGAAATCCATGTAAGTTAATTCAATAATATTCCCTTTTTTTTTTTCTTTCAACTGTTGATAAACTGGTGAACATGATTAATTATAACTCAAAATGTTTTCTTCTACCTTTGAATAAAAATCAGTGAAAATATGAGTGTTGAAGGAAATTAATAGATTTGTTGCTGTTCATTTAATTTTCATGCAGATTAAATGTAAATGTGATTAGAAGTGATGTTTGTAAAACAAGTGTCACTTGACTTTTATATAATTCTGTCTGCAAAATATTAAGTTTTTACTCATGAAAAGTCAGTTTTTGTGTAGTAAGATGAAATACAATATAAACAACAGCACAAAAACAGTCAAAGATCTGACCCGTTTGGAGCAATAACCTTTTTCTGGGATCCTCTGTAAAATTCTTAGGTTTAATTGTAACAGATTCATTAGAAGCACAAATTATGTCTTTCCCATAATGGAACCTTTTATTATTATGAGATGACAATATGGTTGCTGTTGAAGTCTCAAAGTCTTCAGAAATAGCTCATTGGTCGTTGGCCACTGCTGTCAGTAAATCTTGATCATTAAAAACAGGTTTATTATTGATATCTATATTTCTAAACCTAAAACTATTGAACCAACCCTGAATAGTTTGCATTATGATGTTGTTCACTGACATCATCAGCAGCATTATGTCCTTATTTGAAGTCATACTTGAAAGTTAGTGTAACTTCTTGGGTAGACAATATTGCTATTAAGGGTTCAAAAAAACTCCAGTGATACTGTATTGTATCTAAACATTGAATCTGCAAAAAAAATGCTATTACATTAGTAACACTTTCACTCTTAACATTATTCTGAGAAAAATTAACAACGTTCTATGTGTTACAATGTAATACTTTCACTTTATCATATATAGATATACCAAAAGACAATTTTTAAGAATCCTATTTTTGCCCCCCCCCAATCTATTCAATTTTCATTCATTAATGCCCACAAAAAACACCTATTTAACTTGTCCTTTATTTAGTCACTTTGAAAGGTTGGTTATGATATTTTTCTCTTCTTAGCCACTTAAAGGCAAATCAAGCCCTCTACACCTATGTAGTCACTACCAACCTTCCACCATCAAGTTATCTTTCTATTCTTTCCTTGGGTAAAATTTGCTGTATCATTTCATCAAATATTAGTATTGACATTTTGACAATGTTTTATCTTTTGTGTTAGGTATCATTGTATGTTTCAATTTCGAGCAATATTTTTTTTTTTTTAAGAGCCTAAATGTGACATTTTTGTAATTAAACAGCCATAGCAAATAGCAAAGAGTTCTATCCCTTACTATATTTGCGTGTGTTTGTTCAAGTGCTCCTGGCCATTCTGTTTTGTCTACAGACTTGAAAATTGGCATCAGTACTCCTCGGGATTCTTTTGCTTTTAAAAAATTTTTGTCAAAGCTTTTTTGACCTTATTTCACCAGGTTTATTAATAACATCTAGATTCTCTGGAGTATTTTAGATGTTTTCCAGTGAGGACATGAATATATTCTGACCATATTATTTCTATTGCACAACTCTCTCTAACTTGAGGGTTACACAAAAACATAATATCTTATGGTCTCTTGAATTCAATATACTCTCAGTTTTTTTAAATATCTCTATAAGTTCTGCAAATATTGCATTATATGAGGGAACCCACAATTGCTACCGAATAAATGTGACTCAGAACTCTGATAACCTCTGATTGTAGTTGGATATAGCAGTCTGAGGAAATTCAACTAGAGTTACATAGAGCAATAAATAGTGATGTTAATAGGCTAATTTCAGAGACCAGTGGGTCCCCTACCAGTGTTGTCTTGTACCAGACTCAACTAAGTTTGGTAAATATCCACAACAGTGAACAGGGTAAGAAGTTAATTTTTCAATGAGGCATACATAAGTGATCAAGTTGGTACTTTGGTAATATCACCTGGAAGTATTTGGTGAACAAATTGACTTATTGGATTAAGAAATGATAGCCCAGCTCTTCTCAAACCTTTCAGATCAGAAGAACCCTTGAAATAATTTTCATGTCTCAAAGACCTCCTGCATGAAAACAGCTAATGACATATCAGTGTGTTGGAAAATCATATGTATTATAATCTAAAAGTAATTATCAAGATTCTATTATTTACAGGGAGATAGTTTTCTACACATTTGTCCATTTTGATGGACATTCCAAGGTTCTCTATCTTTTCCAGTCCCCTCTCCTCCAAAACAGGGTGCATGGCCCTTGATGTAACTTAGCAACCAATCAAAGGTGACCTTACTGTGCATGCATAAATGGACACTCCTGTGGGGTTACACAGTCAGCAGTTATATGCCATTGAGTGAATTTATGTGCTATGTGATTGTTGCTTTCACAATGATCAAACCTGCACAGTCTTGGTGTCTCGTGCAGGGTTTTTTTTGGGGGGGGGTTGCAAAACATTGTCCAAAACTCTTTATTTGGCTCCCTGCAACTTCTGTTTTTTCATTATCGGAAGGGAAATTTCAGACCATAAACAAAATTAAGGAGAGCATGTCAAGGCAGCTAACAATACCATTAGTGGACTTTGCTGACTGTTTTGATAAGTAAAAAGACTGCTCAGATAAGTGTGTGAGATCCAAGGGGCATACTTTGAAGGGACGAAAGTACCATTGCCCTACATAAGTTATTCTATTGCTAATGATGAATGGCTAGATATCTTCTGTACAGATTTCCTATGCTCTATAACTCAATTTTGAACTCAAGGTATATAAAGTGAAGACCAGTTTATTATACCCCAGGAACTCAAAAAAAAAAAGGCTGAATTGGAGAAAAATAGTCAAGATATTTTTTACTAGCTCTTGATGGTTTTTATAAAAAGCCTGCATTATAATATAGTGCTTCATTATTACTTTGTGTGACAATGGAGTTGTGAAGTTATTAGTTAATCATTTAGAAGTTGGTATTCATTTGGGGGTACTAAGGGTTGTAAAATAATACCAATTCAAGTTCCACTTTCACTTCTAATATAAATGATAAAAGATAGATGTTTAATCTGCTATATGAATTTAGCTTGTACCCTTATCACATAAATATAAACTTGTTATTCCTTACTAACTTCAGAAAACCTAATATGTTATCAAGATATTGACTAATATATTTTTGTACAGTATAAAGCAGGTAAACAATCTCTTATCCTTGGGACCAGAGACATTTTTGTGATTTGGGGAAGACATTGATATTTAAATTGATAATGACAGATGCTTCCTTTTCTGTTTCTCAATGTTACTCATAGGTGAATCCACAGCCATATCAACATTTTCTCAATCTCCAATGAATTGCCTGAAAGAAAGCACAATATCCGTGAGCAGTAAAGGCACGTCTGACTAGTAGGAGCAGAGGAATGCAAGTGCATGGTGTGGATTGAGCTGAGGCCACCTCAAACTGATAACTCCTGCAATGCTCTGCATGACCTTTGTTAAGTGTGGATCATGTTTGGTGTCAAACGTGAGCTTTAGTGTGCTTAGAAAATATTTGTGGAAAAATTGTTTGGTTTTCAGAATTTCAGATAAGATATTGTGTGTATCTGTAGTAAATAATTAATGTTTTTAAATATCATTATAAACACTTCCTCTGCTAAATTGCAAAACGTGTAACCCATATGGAATTTTAGTCAGCCATAATCTTCCATGTTGGCCGAACATCTTGGAAGATGGGTAAAGGCTTGCTTGTTTTTCATCCTGGGGAGGACAAGACTATAAGACAGTCAATACATGTCTTCCTCCTCAATCACACAGATTGGAGTGTACTCAATTAGCTGCTGAGTGCACAGAGAAAACTCTATAAAGAGTTTTCCACACTCTTCACTCGTACTGGGATTGAACCTGTAACCTTCTGTATGCAAGACATTACACTATCCGAACGGATATTTTCATACAATATAATGATGGATAAAACACTGACTGAATTATGAAATTCTATTTTTTTCAATACTGTTATTTATTTTATCCCAGCTATTACCTGGGACCAGTCATATGAAGGGAAGATACTTTGAATCAGTCTTTGATTTTATTTCTGATAATGAACTGAACTAGTCTAACATTTGGGATGAATCAATAGACTCAGGTTTCGATTCTTTCTTCAGTTATTTGAAGTAAACCTACAAGTTTTTTTTAAGTTATATAAACCTGATGCATTGCAAACTTAATCTTTTCTAATTTAACCCCATAAACCTAAATTATCATTCATCTATCATATTAACTTGTCGCGCCAGTCAGTCAATCACTGTAGTGTTGTTCGGATGATGTTTAGCAGGTTGGTGTTTTTTAAATCAGGTGAGAATGGGAAGTTTCGCAGAACGATCACCTGTGTTCAAAAACAGGTCAGAATTTATATGGATGTACTAACCATCAAGACTAATTCAGAGAAGAGTGCAAAATGAGTTACCTCCCTTGAACTACCTGACATGGCATGTTTTGGCTTGGGGATTTCCTGAACAAAAATCGTACATAACAATCAAATAACGCAATATCTCCAAGATTGCAAATATTTAAATGGTATGTATTACGACAATAGATAAATCTGTGGAATTTCATAAATTTTAACACTATCCTTGAAATATATGAACAATTTACAACCTCTGCATTAGTAGTGTTTTAATATTAGTGAACAAGAAAATAGTACTGAAAAATAGGAATGTTTAAGAGAGCAATCGTACTGTTAAACATTAAATGAATATCTATACCTTGCATAAATGAATCATGCGTGCCAGATCTGACCATCTAAAAAAATTGTATTTTCTATCTAAAATTATCTAAAAAATACCAGCACATGAGTGGGGCATTGTTGGTTCAAAATTTCCATAAAGACCACAAAAGCACTTTTTGAAAAAAACAAAAAAGATATTTTTAGATGGTGGATGGTGTACTCACGCAAATTTCCAAGGTTGTAGCCCCCAAAATGTGACTAGCAGACAAAGACAAGCAAATAGAGAAGAATCTGTTGCCCACTTGGGAGGCTGGTCAGGAGAGCCATTTGTAGGGCTATGGTGATTCGATTAGACAAGGCATTTTATAGTCAACAGGTAATTAAGGTTTATATTTGTACGCAAAATAAAAAGGGCTATTTTGTATGAGCTCAAAAAGTTTTGGGATTAAATTTTAAATGAATGAGATGAGAGGTTCAAGAAACTTGTTTTTTTCCAATTCATCCTTATAATAATGGAAATTAGCTTCTCCTTGAAAATGGTATTTACCTCCCCCCCCAAAAAAAACAAATGTTTGTAGGTGGATATTTCACTCTATATGGTTATAGACTATGATTCTCAAAGAGTTCTGTGATTTTTAAACTAAAAAAATGCATTTTCAGGACTGAACAAAAAGTAAAATTTAGAATTTTAAAGAACCGAAGGCTGAACGGTTATCGTTACGGTGAGTTTTTTGTTCACATAACTAAAACTAAACAAGAGTGTATTTTTCAACAACAAGGCAATTATCATTGACTTTTTTTACATTCACTACATCAATTTTGTTTTTGTATTCATATAATCTGAAAATATTACATTTTAAAACTATATTAATCACATATGATAGAATTGTTGAATAACTGAAGTTAACATTATTTATAATCAATTTTAGTAGATGGAGATAAGTTATAAATCATTAAAATTGATTTTTTCAATACAATTCATTATGATTTTTTTGTTGCTTTTTATCACAACTCTACTCATTTTTTCACTTTATCACTATGAAATTAAAATTCAAATACTTTTATGCTCTCTACTACTTAAATCCTTAGACTTGGGTATTTTCAATTACTTATGTTAAATGAATAAAGTGATGTGATAAGAATACACAATTTCAAAGTATCATGAAGAGTTAAAAAGTTATTGTGTTCATTTTAGATCAACCAGCGAATCAATGTTTTTTGTATAAAGTTCCTTTTGAAATCGGTTCGACCTGAATTGGTGGGATTTAAGCCAAAGCAAAGCATTTTGTTGAGTTGATATCTGAGAGAGATGGAGTTCACTTCCAATCCACTTTTTTTTAATGTTTACAACTAATCTGAACACCAAATCCATGTTAGTACCATATAAGCTGGCAATCTCCAAACTTCTGGAAAGGGAGGAAAATCTAGCCCAGCATTCCCAACCTGAGGTCTGTGGATCCCTAGTAGTCCAGAAGGGGGGGGAGGTTAAGGGCATTTCCAAATTTCCCAAAAGGAGTACATTGCAGACTGAAAAGAAGGACTTGGGACAGATTGACTGTTTTGGACATATTTCTAATGAGGAGTTAGAAATATATAAATATAGTTTTGTATAAAGTAAACAAAATGTTTAGAAGAATTTTTGATTTGTCAAAGATCACTTTGATATATGAATGCAATTTAGTTGTAATTTTTGTAAAATTCCTCCCCCCAAAAGTTTTCCGAACAAAATTGGCCTCTCTGACTTGTAGACAACATGACTCTACATTGCGGCTCATCACAGTGTTGAAATGGCAACAACAGGTTGAAAAAATACCTTAAGATATTTTTAAATGTGATATAACATGACAGTCCTTGAAGTGGCAGAATTTTTTTGTCAAGACCAGATTCAAATAGTTTAAGAGTGTTTGTAAGGAATTAAATGCCCTGAACAGAGAGTGATTCTATATTTTTTTTTTTTGTTCATAGCATTGGTAAAGATAGGAAGATACAATATTGAGAGTGGGCAAAGAAGGAATCTTTCTTTTTTTTTCTTTTTTATATCACATTAGGCAATATCATTACATTTTTAAACTTAATTCTTGAGATGAAATAATAGAAAGGCAGATAGTGGACAGAGTGCTCAAAACCTGAATGTCTAGTCACCCTAGCACCAGATGCTTAATGCTTTTTATGTTAAGAACATTCCACCTGGTTCTATCAGGAAGAAATTGCTTTTTCAGCTCTACAGGATTATGGTGATGTGTTAGTGTCCATCCCAACTTCTTTGTGCTGAAAGTGTTTGTGTGTGTGGGTGCATCCGGCCATTTGTATTCTAAAAAAAAAATTAGAATAGGAACTCCCTTAAGTTTTTCATATAAAATCAGGTGTAATTGGATAACATTCTATTCAACTGGTGTGGTTAATATATAAAACTGTTCACGGTGCATAGCAATTAAAGGGAGATAATGAAAATTGATTCCTTACCAAAATCATCTGGTTAACAACTGAATATTTTTTATGAATGCTAGCTATTCACAACAATCCAAGGCGACCTCATGATCAAAAGCCCATCAAAAACTCAACTATGGGAGACCTTTTGAATTCATGTAAATTTACCTGTATGATCCTTTAACAGAGTTTTAAAAAAAAAGGAACAAATTTATTAATATTGCTGATCTGAAATACGTAGGAAAATGCAAATTAAATGACTTGGGCAAAACAGAGTACCTTTGCAATAAAATAAAAATTATATCAAAAAGACAAGTAATTTGACTATGGTTTGCGATAATTTATGAAGATTCAGAGGAAGATTTAAACAATATCAAATTTTTCTATTTTTATTTTGAGCTTTAATGGGTGAAAGATGGTTAGGTTTCACTCATATGATCTACATTTTGGACATTAAAATGAGAGTGTAGCATGGAAAATTCATATTTCACTAAAAGTTGGGCGTTGGCTCTTCACAGGACCATACAGAACTACAGGGACAGACAAAAGTATATACTAAAAAGTATGGGAGGTAAAACACCTTTTCATGAGTATCAAAGCAGCCAGAACACAAAAATAGTAAAGGAAGGAGTACTTCTTTAAATGATAAAGGAGAGGAGAACCTTAAAAGAATTCCTCATCTATTTTATACACAACACCCTTTTTGTTTTTACATACGAATATGAAAGTGATACATAACATTTCAACAAAATGAATTCATATACAAAGTACAAACTATAAGTTTATACATTAATAGTCTTACCACTGGGAAGGTATAATTTTCAAAATGGCTGCCAAATTAGTTGGCTGCATTGATGAAAAAAAAAAATGTCTCATTCCCCCCAAAAAATTGCAACAAAAGATTTCTCAACATTTTTTGTGGTAACAAGTGTGCTAAATGTCTATATAGTTAGACCACTGAGAAGGTAAGATTCTCAAGATTGCAACCAAATCTTTAAGATGACCATTACTCCTTCATTATTCATCATGCACAAATTATTCAATTTTTTGTAGTATCAGATGTGCTTAATAACATTTAAAAAACCCACAACAGTCTGACAACTTCGAGGGTATCATTTTCAAGATGGCATCCAAAATGGCTACCAAATCCTTAAAATGCTCATTACTCCTTCATTATTTATACAAGGCAAGTTTTTCCAATATTTTTTTATAGTATCAAGTGTACTGGATAGCAGATCAAAAGTCTACAACAATCAGATCACTAGAAAGGTATGATTTTCAAGATGGCCAACCAAATCATTAAATGCCCATTACTCATTCATAATTCATTCTAGACAAGTAATTTTTACCCCTGTATTGAAAAGCTGCAGAGATCATCATGGATGCACCACAGAGTAGCCACATGAAAAGCATTTAAGTCTTGTTGTTGTTTTCAAACATCCATGAACCTACTTGGTGCAATAGGCACACTGATAGAGGGCAGGGGACTCAGGAACATTATTGAAGTTGTCTATGGTGGAAATGCCGTCTGGCATGTGATGACTAAAAAATCAGTGCAAAGAGCTTTCTGTGAAAATCTGTTGGTGGACAGATGTGTCAATCACCAGGTTGTGTCTGATCTGCTGAAGGATAAGCCACAGCTCAAGCAGGAGAAACATACCCATCTTTGGTGGCAAAAAAAAAAACAACTTGGAAAGTGCTATAGCATCGGTATTGTTGATCCAAATCAAAGAAATGATTAACACAAAGAAGGCAGAACTTAGCACAAGGTCTAAAACTAGTCAGCTGTAGATAAACTATACGAGAATGCTACATTGTGTGGAACCTAAATAATCCCTTTCCTTCAATATAGTGCCTTAATACTCTGTAGGACATTTAAACACACTATTATAATAAGCAGTAACAATGATAGGTTGTTTTTATTTCATCAATTATAGGAGAACAGACTGTAACTCATTATCAAATCATCATATATGTAATAAGAGCTCTGTCTGTCATATTTATAGTATTAGTAGTAGTCATCAGTCCCTTTCCCTTCCTACACTCTTATTAAAGTACCTTTATTTTCTCCTCTCTCCCTTTCTACCCTCTTATTAAACTACCTAATTTTTTTTCTCTAATCTCCCTTCCTACCCTCTTATTCATTTTTTCTTTTCTCTGTTCTCCCTCCCTACTGTATCTGTCATACTCATATCAACAGTAGCTGAGACTATTGTTGTACACTTATAATAACTCTGAACGAAGCAATCGGTCATTGATAAGTATTTATAATTCAAAATCTTCAACCAACTATTATCCCAAATTTCTCTTGAGTCTCTGGTAAGACACATGAGTAATTCAATAAAAATAATCGTAAAGAACAAGTAATGAATCTGGAGACAATTGGCTGAGAGGACAGTACTTTTCTGCTTTGATCATTAACAATCAGTTTCTGTATACTTCGCAATGCTTTGAAATTCCATCCGCTATCTCACTGTAGCCTTTATTCAAATTGATTCTATTTGTTATCATAGTTATTTTTTTTTGGACATGTATTCTCTAATAGATATACAACAGAAGTCACTCTCATTCGTATTATTCTGAATAGACTTTGAAATATGAATGAAATTAGGTATGACCTTTGTTAATCAAGTATTGATTACCTACAAACAGGTTTTCCTTAATCCCCTCAATCATTAATTGATAGAAAGAGAGTACGTGTTTTCATAATGTTTTGTAAGTAATAAGAATTTTTTTATTATGACTCTGGATCAGTGAATGAGCTTGATAAATTCAAAAGGACCAATTGTCTCCAGATTCATTAATTGTTCTTTACGATTATTCTTGTAGAATTACCCAGAGACACAAGAGGAATTTGGGATTCAGTTGGTTGAATATTTTGAATTATAAATACTAATCACTGACCATATGTATTTTGGAAATGTTTTGACAACGTTGTTACTGAAGAATGCTCACAGTAATCAATAAAGCTCAATTCTGCTTGTTTTTTTTTTGTTACTGGTCCTTGTGCTTACTCACACACTTTCTATGAAGATGTCTGATGATTGGACAGAGCACAGGGTGAAGTGTATTTATACATTTCTCAAAGTCAATAGAGCTGAGTGAAAACAAGCAATTTGAACCAAAATTCAAATTTCATCCGATAGCTGATACAATTTCCAGTGCTGATAACCATGATGCCATCTTGAACCTCCTCTTAAATATAAGGACATTGCTTCTGGAATGAGCTTACATTGATAGATTTAAACCTATCAAAAAAGAAATAGTAAACTGGAATCAACAAAGTATTAAAAACTGTTGTACTGAAACTAAGTGAGTCAGTAAAAAGGCACTGAGATTATATAGTTTTAATCGCAGAGCAGAACTAACCAACAACAAACCCTACAACTCTGCCCTAGACAATTCACCTAAAGAATGGAAAAGATTGAAATGGCTTGAATATGAAAAAAAAAATCCCACTGAATATTTTTTTGGCAAATAATTCATTATGTTTAAAATAGAGGAAAAAAGCGCTGATAAGAGGAGGAAAACATCTGAATACATGAATAGCTTCAATCATTTGGATGTTTTGTTGGGAAGCTTAATACATTTAGGCATTTCTTAGAATAGTGTTGAAACTTAACACAACTCAATTGTTGGCAAATAATAGTATGTTTCCTGAACCATATCTTAGTCAACAACAATAAAAAGAAAGAATTAATGAGTATAAGTGCACTATTTTCATTTATGCACAGTCTCAAGTAATTACCTTCACTACTAGCCAGATAATTATCTCTGTCAATGATGTTAGACATAGGTTATGTATTCACACATTTGTCTATCTGTTTGCTTGTTTGTTTGTCTGATTGTCCACACAATATCTCCAAAAGTTCTCAATGAATTTTCAATGATATTTTGTAGAAGAGTTGGCCATGGGCCAATGAATAATTTATCAAATATGAGGGCAGATAAAGGAATTATTTTGCAATTTTTGTAACCTTGAGAGATAAGACAATTTTTCAGCTTTCGGATGTCATCACACAGTAGTGATGTCATCATAATGGAAATGTAGTGATTTGAGATTTATGTAATGGTTCATTCAAAATGTTCTATAACTTTTGGGTCTTAGAACTCACATCACAGAAATAATGGTCTGCTAATTGTTACTAATTTTCTCTAGTTTTATTTATTTGTCAATAACATGGTTAGGTAAACAGTTATTTATGAGTGTTTAATATTATTGAGTTCTTGGTAAAATGTTGTATGGGAAGAGATGATTAAGTGGGCCTTATTGATCAGATGATAACGGCTATCTTATATCTGTGCGAACATTAACTATTGTGCGTAACATGGTAGGAATTTTAACTAATTTTTTCCTTTTAGATTTGCTCACAGATCTCAATGAGACACTTTTATGTTGATCGGTTTAAGTTACATCAAACTGCAAAAAGAGGAAGGAGGGGATTTTGTGATTTATTTACCAGCTGCTATTATGTAAGAGAGGTATGATGTCAATAAAAAGATGTGACACCATTAAAAGAAACTCTATTCAGATCAATTGATGACATTTGTTTTTTACAGAGCTGCCAAGTATCATTTGTTGATAATAGCTAAACTGTCTTCCGAAATGGTGAAAATCGGCTAGACTTATCTATTTCCTGCTAACTTTATAGCTAAAATTGTTTACCCATTCAAAGCCTACTTATCAAAAAGGATAACTATTCACCAAGACTCCTCAACAAATCATTAATAAGAATTGTTCACTTACTTTAAGTCAGAGTCACTAATTGTTTTTTTCAATAGCCAGATTTTTGGATGAACCATCCTCACTTTCCCCTTCCTCCTACTACTACCACAACCAGTTTTACTACTACTACTATGTTTAAAATCCTTTTGAAATTGGAAATCACAGATATGGATATTATAATTTTTGTATGTGATGGAATGATTGGAAAATGTCAGACTGAGGAGGGACCCCATAACTATGCCATCAGTCTGTGAATAGATGTTGTCACAGTGATTGTGGAAAGGGACTTCTGTGGTGCAAGTTAGATGGATTTTTGGGAGGATAACGAGTTTGATTTTTGGACGTGGTAAGGAAGAGTGTATACACATTGTGAGATATTGTCTATGGTTACCTGAACAGGAACATTAGTGAGCAGAATTCTAGCATCCAACAAAGCTGATACCATTATTAGGTCTTATGGAGTGCAGAAATTTGAGGAATCTGTTTATGGAGTTGATGTTATATTTGTTTGGTAAACATGGCAGTATCATGGGGTTAAGTGATTTTGATAGTTGGTATACAGGGGTGGGAATTTGATAGATAATGGGTCTTAAAGGAGCAGCGGATTCGTGAGTCTTCACGTTACTGTATAGGTATCTGGGGTAGTAGAATCCAATGATTTTTCTCAGTTGTATGGATCCAAAGTCAACATTGTTGGCAGCAATAATTTTGTTGACCTATTTTTCTTTACAAGACATAATCAATGGTATTTTTTGTTATTTTTTAGAACTTGTTATGATCAGTGAGGCTGGTTCATGGTTCAGAATTTGTAGTCCTGATGGTTTAAGATGAGAAAGATGTTGGATTTATTACCTTCTTTCATTGGTGTGGTGTTCTTTGATGTTTTCAATTTGTTTGTTAAGAGAGGATTTTGTTTGTTATTGCGAGACCTATTTTTTAATACCTTCTGCTTTGAGTAGGTCATGTAGCTTTATAGTCACCACTGAACCAAGTGCACTTTGACAAGGAAGGAGATTATGTTGAGAAATAAATATTAAGTTAGTGATTCAATTGGTGTCTGAAGCACAGTTAACTATAGCAACTATTTTAATTTCCTTTACCCATGCCAACTGGCTGGAACTCAAGGACAGAGAAAGTGTGGGTCCAGCAGTTTTTTTGTCAAGGATATATTTAGAAAATAACTGGTCTTTTATGACTAAGTGTTATTTTCCCTCTATTCTTAGTTTGGAATCGTCAAATATTTCTCAGAGTTTGATAAAAAGATGTAAAATGATAAATATCCTGAAAATAAGAAAACATAAAAAAATACTAATAATGTACACAAAACTAAAATGAAATGCAGAAAGGTTATTGTCTGTTTTTTGTGCTGAATTGGATCAAGAAAGAAGTCATGAAACACTGAAAACAGACATTAGAAATATAATCATTATCAAATTTTATTTTTTCTGTAATCAATTTTCTTAAAAAATTGTTTCCATTTGTGATGTTATTACCGTACATGATGTATGTATATTAGTGCATTTAGTTAGTTCTTAAATTTTCCATACAGTTTAAAACCGCACTGTTCAAGTTCATATTAAGATTAATGCGTTTTCATTTTCAGCTTAAACTTAGTAACATCAATTCATACAACAATCATATTATGTTAAAACCTTAACTGAACTACATCAAAACCTGCATTATCTAGTTGTCCATCGATCGCAATGACTTAGTGAAACTGATCAGTAACAACAAATTTGTAAAAATCTATCTATATATCTATCTATTCATCTATGTATAGTTATCATTTTTGAAAGTTGTGTTATTTATAAAGGATGAGTGCTTAATATCAGGGATAGAGTATATGTAAGTATAAATGGTGAAGACACAGAAATCAACACTTCTTGATAACTCTGAGTTTCAAGCTGCCAAGATCTTCAGACCATTTGTATTTACTAACATGATAACTGTAAAAAATATTGGTATTTTTTAATGTTATTTATGAATAAATTATACAATTATATTGTTTAGTGTAAATGTATTTATTTATTAATTAGGATGAGATAAAGTTGCAAATAATACGTCAAGAGTTGTTTTTTAGATGTGGTAATTATTTGAAATAATCACGGATATTTCTTTTCATTCTGTAAAAAAAATGATACTGATGTGTATATTTTTTTTTCAAATGTTTCTGATTGAAATTATTTTTGTCGGTTTTGTACAATGCCTAAGATTTTCTGTTTTTTTTAAATTTCAAAACAATAAGCCAATAGAATTGGGTAAAAAGCGAATTTCTCTCTCTAATATGAGAAAAAGACATCAGTTTTATTCATAAAAAATCATAAAAGTATGAAGATTTCCAGCAGAGAGCAGTTGAAAAAAGAGAGAGAGAGAGAGAGAGAGAGAGAGAGAGAGAGAGTGAGAGAGAGGCAATTAGTCATTTATTAGAACTGTTGACTCTGAGATTCACAATTTTTATTCAAACCATGAAATTCTTTAAAATGTTACGTATTTTTATTAATTAGGTGCCCAAGAACTAGTACAACAATTTTCATTTTAATCAGTTCAGAAGTTCTAAAGTTCAATATTTTTGCATGTTGACAAATGGTTATTCACGTATAAAATGTAAACAAACAATTGGATTGGCTATAACTCATCATCACCCTGGTAGAATCTCTCTACAAGCCTATGTACAAAATTTCATCGAAATATATTGAGGAACAACAAAGTTACCCCATTGAGAAAAAGGAAACAACAACAATGCCAAAAACACACAGGGAATGATAGGTTCCAGCTTTTTTTTCCCACTGGGGACCAAAAATCAGAGTGAAGACAGCAACTCTACCAGCAGCTTCAGTAGTAGTAGTATTGATATAGAGGTAAACACACATACATTGTAAAGCCTTGTTACACCTGTTCTCACTTTCTGTTTGCTTTAGTGTGACAGTGTGACAGACATTTGCACAAACAAAAAAGTGACATGGCTTTTTATATTATTAGATAAAAACTTGTCCGGTTGTTAAGCAATGAATGCTTTTTTCAATTCTTTCCCTTCACACTACAGCATCAAATTGAAACTTTACATTATCAAAATATTTTCTGTTTATTCATTTTGTATTAACAATTGGTAATTATTTGAATACAACATTTGAACAATGAAGAATTTAATAAATCAATATTCACCCACTATTTTTTTTACTAGGAAACTTATTTAAGACAGGATAAATCATTTTCTTTTCCTCAGTCTAAACAGAACTCTCTCCTCATAAAGCTATTATTTCACTTCCAGCCCACAATTGACAGAAAGGAGGCTTTAATTATACGCTTACTATGTTGAATAAATAAAAATAGAATTCAATCATATCACTGACGACTGTAACAGAATTTGTCACATAAATGAAAAAAAAGTGCTGACAAGCAGAGATAAGTCACGGATAAGGTTACATTCGATGGAAAAGTTTGTTTGCTTTCCGGCTGTTACTAAATCAATAAGCTTATGTCTGGTAATCAAATAGCCTTAACAAATACAAAGCGCAAGCAATAAAACCTGGATCAATTCATTCATTCATTGATCGATTAGGAATTACCTAAAAAGATGCCTAATGAGAATCAAGCTACATTTGTTTTTGAATATGCTTTTATGCAGAACATTTGAGATTTTTATCAATTTTTTCTGTTATTTACCTTCATCTTAATTGTTGTTTCATTTTATCACTATTAAACTCAGGCTGGGTACGCTACAGCAGTGAGTAAATAAATTGACAAAGTGGATCGGAATAAAGAATAAATTCCAGGTGAGAAACTCATGACCCCCTATACCAGAGAGTAGCTGGCTTAATACGAGACTGTTCTTCCAATTAAACAACTGGAACTTATCGGTAGGCATTAGTTCAAATCAAACCCTTAAAGGGTACCCAGCCTGAGTTCAGTTGCGATAAAAAGCAACAACAAGTAAGATGAAGGTAAATAGTAGCAAAAATTTAAAAATGATGTAGAATACTATATAATAATGGAGTACAATACTTCATTGACTAAAATACCTAAAAATTACAACAGACATTTATTTTGGAATTGTTGAAAACAAAAATTTACAGAAAGTTTTTAGTTTAGAATTCAAAAAAATAGTAGCCCCTCCTTATGCGTGGGGGGGGGGGGATATGTCCCAAGAGTAAGACCTCAAAGAATGCCTGAAACCATGGATAGTACCAAACTCCTGGGGGTGACAAACAGGGGACCCTGCCCCCAGATCAAGCCTTCTCTCCGAAGATGTGGGGGTTTTAGAGTTGGAACCTCATTGTCAATAAACAAAAATGGTACAGTAGAATCATTTTATGTGACCTCAACTTGATGTTGCCAAATAAAAAGACTATTATTATTTGCTAGTGTTAGCTCCATCATATTGTTCTGTGGTCAGGTTATGTGTCTCCATTCAATGGTCAAGTGAACCATCTGACACTGGGATCAAACAGCAGATCGTACTTGTTTATAACACAAATGGTGGTGAGTGCGCCACCACATTGGTTGCCACTAGAGTTATGTTACGAATATATCCTTCTGCTCCTCCCTGGAAATATTTGCTTCTGCCCCACTCCAATGAAGTGGTAGTGGACACCCATGCAACCCCTTATGTTTTCCTGTGCACATAGAGTTCAGTTTATCAAATTAGATACAAGATTAACAATAATACTTAATAATGAAATAGAAAAATTACTACAATACAGTAATAAAAGTTATGTCACAGATAGAAGATTTGTTGTTTGGTCTGGGCAACTTCAGCATATGATATTTAGATGTATTAAACCAACACATCTATAAGTCACTTTTGTCTATCCCCAGTTAACTGATGTAATTTACTCTTTTCTTAAAATCATTCTCAAGATAGAAAAATCCATTCAATAGTATGTTCCTTCTTTGTCCTTGAAGAACAATTGTTTATTGCTTTTTCCTAATTAGTTCTTGTGATAGATAAAAAAAATTCATCATCAGCATTCACAAGCATGGGATTATAGATTAAAATAGTTTTGTTTTTTAGGTATAATTTATAGTTTACATTTCAGTAGTCCTCCCTTATCCACGATTTACATTCCAGAAGGCCCCCTTATCCATGATTTCCTTTCTTCACTCAGTGGCACACGTGGACACAGCGTTAGAATTCAGTACTTGTTTTTCTCCAACTTGAGAACTTTCACCGTTTCACTTGAAAGGAAGCACTTGCAGCTTCCCTCTGACCTATCCGAGTAGCCATTACCACTGCTCTTGAGCTATGGGATCTGGGGTAGACCGTGGGTACTTGAAACCGCGGACAAGGGGGGGGGGGCAGGTGTTCAAACAATGGATTGAGAAGTATTCCCTGAAAATTAGTTTTTGGTGGTTTGGAAGACGTAAAAAAAAAAAATTGTTATATTAATTTTTCCATCGAATTTTCAGAGTCCTGTATTTGGGGCTGATCTGTGCGTGCAATGTACATGCGTTTCCGGTTACAAGCATTTTGTTTGTCCCTGTTTTGCGCAAAACCCCCTAAGTATTTGAGGACCCACAACAATAGCTTTAATGACGGGACACGTGCCGATCATCTCGCAAAATTATTTGATTTCATGGATTAGTCGAGGGTTTGCAAGCACCAAATAAGAAAAGTGTTTTTAATGCTTGGAAAAGAAAGGGATTTAGGAATAACTTAATCTTCTTGATGCATAAAAAAAGTCAACGTCGTTAACACATCATGGTATTGGATTTTTAAAATGACTATCGCCTGTACGTGTTTGTTTGTGCTCGTTTTTGTAATTTCAATAACATCACTGATGTACTGATAAGTTTCAAAAAAAGAAATTCCGTGCCATGAAATTTGAAAAAAAAAAAAATAAATAAATAAAATAACTTGAATAACTTTGGATGCGCTTAATTGATATAATTAAATTACCCTTCAGTATGGAAAACTTTCAGTTACTTCCCTTGCGCAATGCTATGCCCCCTCCCCTTCGAAGAAATAAGTTTTATAGGACTAGGTGTGTGTACTTCTGAAACATTTAGTCGAGAGAGAGAGGGACTCTTAACAGCCAAGTGTAGTGAAGATGTAATACACACGACAAAAATACCCTAGCAAAGCCTCCTACCCAGGTCATTTTCTGGATCTGACTGACGAGTATTAAGTCGCTCGCTTCGCTGTGATGGAATTTTCAACCCACGTTACTTTTTGTCTGGGTCTGTTTGAAAAAACTGATGTTTGTTGTTGCGTGAAGTAGCCAAAAAAATTATATAAAAAGCGGTAACGTAAAGAGAACAACGAGCAAGAACAAAAACAATTGTCTCAGAAATCATAAACACTCCTTGGAAATTTTTAGAGAACCCTCATCGTCAAATGAACAAATAGAAGAAAAGATGTCTTGGTCAACTAAAGTTTTACAGACACTCAATGCGTCTAAAAAAATTAAGCAAGTAGCCATCTACGATCTGGAAGGGCAACTTTTATCCGGTACCAAAGACTTTATCCAACTGACTCACAAGGAATTATATACTTTGTACAGATGTTTTCCAAAAACTTCGCCCCACCCTTTAAGCTCAGTTAACATAGACGGTAAAACATACCGTCTACTGCAGGTGCGAAACAACACACTTATCGCTATTCACGATTCAGAATTAATCGTGGTTTATTTATCTGAACACGGTTTAATTTTGGCTGAGGGTTGTGCCACTGATCCAGGATCTTGTATCCACGAAGTTCTCAAAGCCTGGGGGGAAATAGAACTGCTGCATGGACTTTTATACTAACTTTGTTGTTATTGAAAGTAGTTAGTTACTCCATACTAGTAACAACGTTTATGTAGATTACAAGCAATTGATTTATTACTCTTTTCTTCAACCCACCACCGTGTCTTTGATTTTGCTGTCAAGTGCAAGTGGTTACACTCTTTCATTTTTATTGACATTACCTTTCCCTTTCATCTTGACTTCGAAAAGAGAAAAGAGTATCACAAAGAGGGGTGTTTTGACTGCTAAACAAATACATAAATATAAGCCCGTCAGTGTTATGTTTGTACTGTAAGTACATTTTTGACATAGCATCCAGTGTAAAAAAATTTCGATAAGCTAACCTACCTCCTCTTTTTCTTGAATTGATCAGCATTTTTGCACATAGAAGGAACGAGTATTTCCTTTTTTATTTTTTGAAAAAGAAAAGAAAAAAACGAACTTCAGTGGTCGCATTAATTTTGTTTCTTTTCTTGTGCAACTTTTTGTTATAAACGATTTCATGACATTTTTAGCTTTTTACTTTTACACTCAGCAATGACGAGGCTTATGAAATTATTTAAAAAAATAAATAAATCAAGAATCTGGAAAAAAAAAGTTGACTTTTCATAGCATTTAAAATAAAAAAATGTTAACCATCTTATTTAACTGCTTAGAATTTGACAAAAACGTTTATTGTAGTACATACTATAAATAGTGAGTAACTACACTCTTCTACTCACAAATAAGACACTATGTTGTCAGATGGAGTAGCTCTTCTTAATCACTTATTTCATTTTTATTAACTTTGGTCACACATACCTATATCTATATTTTATTTTTACATTTGTTTGTTGTATTTTCAAATTGTTGAAAAACTACGAGAAATCTTCCTCGTCTCTATCAATTTGTTATTCTGAAAAAGAAACTCTCATTAACTGCCAATTATAATTGTTTTGCTATGTATATTCTTGAAAAAAATTACACGGAATTACATTCTCAATGTGTACATCAAGTGTTTTACTCATGTTCTGTATACAAATTTTATCTGTGATTGTTGAAAACGTTTTACTGCATGAATCTCTTCAATTTCTTTCCCTCATTAATTGAAGGGGGCAGCAGAAAAGATTCTCGTGTCCCTTCATATACCTAAAAACTAGATCAAAAAGGGTAGCAAAAAAAAAAAGAAAAAAAGAAAACCCACAAAAAACAAGAACAAAACAAAAAACTCCTGTCTCTACTAGTTATGTACCTACAAATCTAAGAAATATCAATAAAGTACATCATAACATTACTCAACTTATTCATAATCAATAGTCATGCGAAATGTCTTGAAAATAAATCCATTAACGATGCTTAGAATCAAATATAGACATCAAAAGTAATAATTATAACTTTATTGTCTATAATAATGTTAATTTATACAGCTGATGCATTTTTATATTTACATACTGACATTTAAGATCTGCTATCTGTGACCTCATGAAAGGAAATTAATGATTAACATTTGCATTAACTCCTTGTTACATCATCATAAGGCTATCAGCACCCCTGCCACTTTTTTCTTGCAAACAAAACAATTACTGATTTTACAAGTACACGAATCGGGGCTTGGCAGATCTTAAAATTTGAGCCCCCGTTTATATCTTAATCTTCAGTTTTGAGTGAACCCCAGGAACTTTGCGCCCTGACATGAATGTATTAAATTCTGAGGGAATAGAAGGCAAAAAAACTAGACTCTTTCTTAGAAGCTAAAGTTCAAAGCAAAAATACTTATATCAGGTTGTTACATTTGGAATGACATTTATTTTAATTGTGTGATGAAGGATTATATAATCCACAAAAAATCAGTAAATATTCTATCAAAATATGACCCATTTTAAGATGAAAACCTTTTTCCTAAAGATCTTCTAATGATGGTATGTCATCTCTATAAAACTCTTCAGGTTTAGTGGTCAGAAATACAGTAAAAGCACAAACTATAGCTTCTCTATTGAATCTTTCATTATGGATTTGAAGTTCAAAATACTTGAACAGATGATAATCTGTAGAAGGACTGTCAGGTGAATATGGAGGATGATGCTACAAGACATCATATCCCAATTTTCTAAGCTTACATACAGTCAGCAGAAAGATGTTGGGTGTAAAACTGTCATGGAGCATTTCATTCAATTCTTGGGGGACCCATTTTTCCGAATTTTTAAATTTTCATTTTGCCTTGAGATAACATGACATGGTCACTGTTGAAGTCCCCAAGTCTCCAAAACGTGCTTGAACTGTTGTTTGTGGTTCATTTGTCACTGCTGTCAATAATTCATCATTAAGAACAGGTTTGGAGGTTCATAATAAGTATCCATATTTCCAAATCTAAACCTGAACAATTCACACTGTACTGTAGTAGTAGTAGTAGTCGTGTTCACTCCAAATGCTTTATTGACATTATAAGCAGCTCTATGGCCTAATTTGAAATCGTACTTGAAAATTAGTCTTCTTGGATGCACACCATTGCTTTTAAGGACTCACCCTGGCCCCTAATAATGAATTATATCTCTATTTACATCGAATCTGCGAAAACAATTCCTGATGAATCCAAGATATCCTTCTGGCATTGGTAGTACTTATGCCTAATGATTTGAAAACAAGACTGACAGCTTAAAACTCTTCATTTTAATTTTTAGGCTTTGATCAGTAACATTCATTGATATAAAATCATGATTAAAAAAAAAACTCAAACTATCAAAAAGACCTTTTTTTTTCTATTGATAAATAAATCGTGTACTTGAAAAATCCAAAATACTCATATACCATTCGATATTATTTCATGGATTTTTAATCCCCAACTTTTTTCATTTATGTAAAAGAAGCATTCTTAATCATTCTTATTATCTGAATTCTTAGTTGAAGTATTTTCATTTATTAATTTTTGAATAATTTTTCCTTCCTGTTTATTGTTATATTTATCACAATGCTCTATGTTGATACATTCTACTACCAATTGAAGTAAGCAGTGTGAATTTGAAATGAAGACGTAGCCTCCTAGACTTGAACTCGTGTCCCATATTATCCAAGTTGATAAAAGTGACATCTAATGTCCTGGAAGTACATTTGCCACGGACATCATCTTTATCAATTTGGCTATGGAGACTTAATCATTCGAACTTTGCTTCATTTGTAAATTGAGGAAACAAGATTTTTGGAAGATAAAGTATTTGTTCTAACAGAAATATTACATTCTTTTCTCAAGTCTGATTTTAAGTTCCTATGTTTGAGTTGTCATTTATGTCATTGACTGGATGGAAGCTTTTCTTTAAATATTTTTATGCTAACATTTTTGGGTATATGCGACTGATGTATGTGTATATACATTTACAGGCATTCTTCATTTGAAAAAAAGAGAAAAATATTTGTGTATATTCGCATGAATGAAAAAGATCCTTTCTAACGGCTGTGATTATGACATACATAAGCATTTTTCTCAATTATCACAGATATTGATAAACAAGTTGCATGTTTTTTATATAGTCTTTAATTGTCAAAAGTGAATGATATATTAAAGGCACATTTTTAAAAGCAACCTGTTTTTTGTTTTTTGATTTTAGAAATGAATTAAAATTTGTGTAATATTAAAATGATTCAATGTGATTGATTACTATTTTACAAAAACATCTTGTCCAAAACTTTTGCTCTACTAATAGTTTTGAAAAGGAAATAATTTCCTTTTTAAATAAGAAGATTAAATATATATCTCTCTATGTCATATGTAAAATTGACTATTCTCAGTTCTTAACATTTTTTTTACTTTTGAAGGGATTAGATCAATAATATATGGGAAGAGATGACTTGGTCATTTGTCAATGCATTAAAGAACCTCTTATTTGAAAATCAGTTAATCATTCAAGTAATTTGTAAACATTACTTATGGGTTGATATAGCTATTGATTTGAAAACAATTGCATTGCCTCCAACAAAGCCTTCAACAGAATATGAACTAAAGATCAGGTTCCAGAGCTAGAGCATAGTTTCCACTAACCCTAGATGCCCCTGCAATATTTCATTATGTCATCAAGCTTACAGAGTATGTTTGCCAGATGCTGGCTCTTTTCAATCTTGAAGCTTCCCTTTTTATTTCTTCTTTTGTGATGTAGACCTTGCAATTCCAACCAGACCAGCTGAAGTTGGCAATGAAATCTTGGCATTTTATCCTAAAAGGAAATATATTTGCTCTTAATGATTATTTTCACTTTATTTTTGTATAAAATTTTAGCTTATTTTTCCAGTGTAGTTTTTTACATCTTGGCATTCATGTTTGCCATAATCTTATTTATTTTGATAAATACGATATGATAAAAACGTTATATGGATTGATGGTCCAAACAACTCCTAGAATAGCATGCTATATGTTGAACAAATGAAAGACTTTTTAATTTTGTTTGTAAATTTTCACTCTTCACTCATTCATAACAAAAGTCTGTGATTGTCTTGCCTTATTCTAAGAGGTTGTGATAGATGAAACCTACTGTATTTCACTGACTGCTGCCGGGGCCTAGGGTGGATGAAGCTTTGATAAGTGCAGTTGATTTATTAAAAAAAAATTGAAGTATTTGTTTATTTATCCTACCTATGATATTAAAGGTTACATAATTAGCTAATACATATATCTATGAAGCTTTACAGCTTTAAACACATTAAATACATTAAAAAATTTATTTTCAAAAAGTCTTTTTGTGTCACTTCAGTCACTTATTTCCAAATATCTGTTACTGTAATTTTCTTCAGTATATTTTAAATGTTTTATACATACTTAGATATTATGGGACTGTGTGTAAATTTTCCCTTGTTGGGATCATCAGTAGTTAACCATGTAACCTTTTTGGGGTTTTAAAAACAAAACATACATATTAACATAGCACCCCAGCAGTGTTGATCAAAACCACCTCCCTTTCAGGTATGATTTAACATATAGCTCTTGTCATACTACGTGTAGTTTCCTATTTTATATAGAGTATCATCATAATGTATTGTATGTGGATGTTATTTCATATTACACATCATCTGATTATTTTGAAACACAGGGCTTACTAAATACACATTTGACGATGAGGGATCAATAAGTATAGCAACAGACGTGACTCGTGGTTCGTCTATTGAGTGTTCAGGCATGTGGATATTGAATCCGTTGTGTTAGTTTTAATCTCAGACTGCATATAAACCAACTTATGATATCATCTTCAAGAATACTAATTATGCAGGAAAATGTCTTTGAGTTGATTTTCTACCAACGTATTCGACCAAAGAATTTTGACAAATTTTTTTCCACTACCTTTAAAGTTAATTTTTCCATGTTTTGGTTCCATCAATTATCAAATGAATTAGCCTTATATACATGGTTGGAATGAACCCATACAACATCAATGGGCTATTCCATTGATACGTGTAGATAATTTGTTACTTTGTATTCCATGTTCCATCTCCCAACCTTCTCAACTATCAGTCAGACAAATGGACCAGAGCCTAATGTTTTCTCCTTTCCCTGGTTCTAAGCAATACAATAATCTTACGCTGCAAAGACTAAAATCATCTCTTTTGGTTACCTGAAATACCCAAACATTAATACAAATTTATTTAATTTAATATCCATTATTCATTCATTCTATTTTTATACTCTCGTTAACATATCCTTTAATTTTTGTTAGAAAACTTATATATATATGTAGTTCTTTGTATTGTAGTAAAGATAGTAATGAAATTTCAGTCGTAGTTCTTTACTCTTCACAATGTGTCTATTTTATTTATGATATGAACCCATTCCTACGCATTGTTCTTGAATGGTTGAATTTCTTTTTAATGCTCTATACATTTTTCGCATTAATCTAATCTATTATGAGGTTGGTAAATGTTCATTCCTTTTGTTTCATCTAATGGTAAATTGAGTTTGATTATTAATTGATAATGTGAACATTCTGTGTTCAAACCCTCCCAAATGATTTGCTTCAATGTATAACTGTTGAGAAGTTCTGTAATGGAGGAATCAGTTATTGTTCATATAAAGCCTCTTGGAATTTTTCCTGAGTATTATCATATTTTGAGCATTAATGCATTGCATATAATAATATATTATGCAATTATTGTATGTTAGTCCTGTTATTAGGTTGTTATTTATAAAATGTTGTTTTGGATAGTAAAATAAAAGATGATATAGACAACAAAAAAACAGTAAATATTTAATCAAAATATGACATATCTGAAGCAATGACCTTTTTTCAACAATCCTCTAAGGATAATATATCATAATAAAATGCTTTAGATTCAATTGTGACATATCCAGCAGAGGCACAAATTATGGCTTCCGTGTTATTACACCTTTTATTATAGATATGAAGTACAAAATGCTTGAAAATCTGGAGAAATGCCTGGTGAATATAGCAGATACTGCAAGACTTGATATCCTAATTCTCAAAGGTTGGACGCAGCTGAGAGATGTAGTGTGTTGTTCTATCAATGGGCATTTCATTCAGTCCATTAGGGATCCATCTTACCAAATATTTAACCTTTTCTATTGCCTCTAGATGATGTGACATGGTTGCTATTGAAGTCCTAAAGTCTCCAGAAAGCGGGTTGTTGGCCACTGCTGGCGATAATTTTTCATCAAGAATTGGTTGGGGCTTCCCTTGTAGTCCATTGTTGGTATCCATTTTCCCAGACCTAAGCCTATTGGACTAATGCTGAACAGTTTGCACTGTAGTAATGTTTACTACAAATGCTTTGTTGACATAATCAGAAGCTTGAACATCATTATATCCTAATTTGAAATCCTACTTGAAAATTTGTCTTAGATACTCAATTTTTTTCTGTTCCCTCGCCTGAAAGTCATCTAATATAAGAACAAAAAAGGAAGTCAGTTTCCTAGAGAAAAATATTGATAAGCTTAGCTTATCTATCATAAAATTTATATGTTTTAATAGATATCTGAGTAAGAGAATGGGTTTATAATTACAAAGAGGGGGAGCCAGTATCAAATGAAGGGTGGATGCTATCAAATTAAGCAAGATATCAAGCAGGCTGCCTATAAAAAAAGGCAAAATATGGAGTGTTATCTAAAGATCAAAGCCCAATATGAAATGTTATTTAGTAAATAAAGATGCTGGTGCTTTTTTCCAAATATGCAGAACTTCTTACAACTTCTCAACGAAACCCTAGGGGGGAGAGGCTGGTCTAAATCAACTCTACAGAATTTGAGGATAATAAAAATTTGGAAAGGTCCCATTGTCTGAAGTTCCCTTTGTACGTCGATGTAGGCAAATCAATAGTATTTTGTTGACAATATTTGATTGATTCACTTGAGTATTAATGGATTGTAGATGAAACTTACTTAATGATAATTGACCATGGCAAATCATGTTTACTGTTAATATTTCTTAAAACTGATTATTTTGCATTTTATATTGAATATATGCTGATGAGTTATCCTGGGCAAAAAGTCATTTATATCTAATCAGGTATATAATGCCATCGATGGTGTTCTGCAGATCTTCTTGCTTCGGCAATTCATATACTAAAAAAGGGATGACAGAGAAGATTCTATGTCTGTATTACCAATGGATTTTACGTGAGGCATAATCAAAACTTACTGATAAATTGGTGCTTCCTTCTTTATGTCGGCTTTGTATTTTGTTGGTAAATCAATGATGATTTCATTGTCAACAATTTTCGATTAATTCACTTAAGTGAAAGATTGTAGATAAAGATTAGTTGATAAGTCAACTATTATGAATCGTGTTTAATATTGGTATTTTTTAAAACTAGTATTCAATTATTTTGCATTTCTTTAAAATACATGTAAATGAGTTATCCTGAACCATATGTTGCTCACATAAGCAAAAATAAGTGGAGAGGTCCATTTTATATACAGTGGAACCAACAGAAAAGAATCATATATACTAGTTGAATAGCCACTCCTATGGACAGGTATTCATCTTAGTAATTAGCAGTAACCTATTATATGTCTGAGTTAGTAAGTCAGGCAGGTTCTTCCCAACTTTCCAAGATCGGTGTTACACAATCTTCCTTAACCTATTACTGCATCCCTTATTTGGCAGCCTGTACAAAGTTAAGGCTAGTCAATTTCAAATACTGGATTTGTAATCCCAATTTAATTTAGTGGAGATATCATTTTGAATTATTAACAATTGCATAATGATCTGGTAAATTTATTATTTCTCACCATGCAAAGATAACTTAGAAAAAATGTGAATTTTTTTCCTTTTTGTAATTCATGATATATATTTTGACATTCGGCCTATCAGTATATCTTATTTCCATCTTCTTCTTTATAATTCATCAAATTTCCATCTATTCCTTTGTCAGCAAAATTCAAGAATAGCAACTATTGTGGTCACTAATGGGACCCAGAAGCAATTTTTTAGCAAGATTGCTACTGGAAACCCCACCCCAAAGAAGTTTTTAGAGGTGAGTTCAATTTCTAATGTACGTTTGTGCTAAAATGGTCCATTATTTTGTGTCTTGCTAAGTTCTTGTTTACCTAAAATATTTGCTATCACTTCAATTTGCCAAATTTCTGTCCAACAGGACTCAAGAATGGTCACAGCTATGGCTACCAAATATTCTATGGTTTCTGATGGGACCCAGGAGCATCATTTTCACATAGTGGTATTTGAAAATCAGAAAATAATAATGTGGAGTCAGCATTTGCACTTTCCCTGTTGAATGGTCTGGTTTCCATGTATCAATCCATCTAAATGAAAGTCTTATTCCATTTATATGTATATGACCTTTAAGTTATCAGTGTTACAAAATTGAGGTAAACCTGAAAAAAAAGTTTTGATATCCTATTAAGACCAAAGGCCTTCAGCAGGAACTAGCTAAAAATCCTCCCTAAATTCAAGATTTCCAGCAAGTATTAATAATGATCCTAATGTAAGGATATGTAACCAAAAGTAAGTGGATGTCCATTGATTTAAATATTAGGTAGATCTTATTGTTATGCACAGAGAAACAAACTGAAAAAATTACCTTATTCATTACATATACTAACCAATAAAGCCATCCATAGGACAGGTATTTAGCTAATTTGTATAAAACAAAATCTCTGAAGAGATTAAGAGAGAATTAAGCTTCATTTCAGAGAGTATTATCTCACAAAGATTAGTATTATAATTAAAAATCTCATTAGACTTATTTACTCAGTCAGGTTTTTAGCTTCAAGCTTGGTCTTTTCATTCTTGGTCTTAAGTTTTTGAGTTGATACCATATTTCAAAAGTACTCAAACATTTATAAATGTCAATATCAATGCAAGAATATGTGGTGTCCATATTGTGGAGATCTATATTGTGAAGGTGCTAGCAATTTGAAAAATGAAATCAGCTAGCTGAGTTCAAAGTGTTGCTGTGACAATCTGTGTTCACTTCACACTTTTGAAAGGTATGAGTTCATCAATTCTTCGCCAGATATGAGTAAAATAGCAAAATTGGTGAAGTCCAACCCTTTATCCAGCACTGTGAGAGGTTGGAAATGGACAGTGGGAGGGATGTTTGTGAAAGGTACATGTGAAGCTAGCTGCAAGTGAATTATAACAAATGTTTGCATGCAATAACTTCATGACACCATGGTTCAAGTTGATGGATGACCGTTATTCTGTTTTGAATACATGTATATCATTATGATCAGATTTTTGTATGTTTGTGACCAGTTTTTGTTTGCACAATATCATTAAAATGCTCTAACTTGGAGAATAGAGCAATTTCTGGTCCAATTTACAACTTTATAATAGTGTGGAATGTGCATTCAGGCTAATCTTAACAATAATGATCCAATTTTTGTTTCTGCATTTACTGTGACACAGCAAAATGGCACGTCATTGTGTTATTTTTGTTGGCTCCATACCATTATAATGCTCTAACTTATCCAATCAGCTCATTGGTTTCCAATTCATTTTTCCCAAGTATGATTGACAAAAGACCAATTACTGTGGCCCAGTGGTAGAGTGCTTACTTCCAGTTTGGTAGGCCATGGTTCAATCCAGTGCTGAGTCATACCAAAGATTTTTAAAAAATGTTCTCAATGCCTCTCCACTCTGCTGTCAGCATAAGGATTAGGATTGAGGAACCTCTCTCAGAGGCTAAGGAATTAAGGCCAAATTACGTTGGATACACTGGTTCTTGTAAGTTTGCTCAGTACCTTGATGGGGAATAGCAGGTGCTGTGAGCAGAATTAAGCTCTGACAGGCCTTTCAAACCAGAAGTGTGTCTTACTAACAATTGCCCATATGTACCTAGGCCACAATACCCTTGATGAGGATATAAGTAGAGAACGATGATACATACATACAGTTGACAAAAATATATAGATATAAAGATATAAATGCAGGTCTATTAATTACTTATTGCAGAGATTTTTTCTGTATTTATTTAGTTATTAAATTATTAATGTATTTGCAAATAATCCACACACATAATCATTAGCAATGTGCAGATGTCTTCTATCATGCTAAAGGATGCAGCTGACCTAGTAGAATAGAATTTCATTCATGTTCTAATGATGTAATAAGAATGCTGAATTAAAGGAATTAAAAAAATATAAAAGTAATCAAAAACAAAAAATAAAATATTCTGTTTATAGCTGTCAGAGCATTATTCTCCAGTGCAAATCTCTATTACCCATGTATATGATAAGCTATGTGTCTCCATTTATTTCATATATGTCATCATTTTTGATGGTATGGGTAAACTAGTTATAACATAGATTCTATAAATCATAGGTGACAATATTGAGATGAAAAGCCACTTTTGGCGACCTTCAGGCAAATATTTCATAAACTTATTTCATCAGGTTTGTGGAATCTGAGATTAGTTAAGCCTTCAATAATGCTAGCTTTGATAATCTAAGATCTTGTTATCATTTTAAATAGCGACATTGACTTCTGGTATTTACTCATAATTTTGATTTATCAATGTACGTGATGAAATCATTTTAGTATGAAATTATCATTCTTATCATCAAACCTTGCATTTTTGGAGCAATTTGATTCTCTTTGATTAGATGATTTAAAAATTGAATTTTGAGAAATTATAGAAATTTGATTATAAGAGAAACTTGTTTATATGCATTTGAAAAAATTCTGCAAAAGTATAAGGGGAGACAACTTTGAACAATACTTGATACATTGAGATTCAGTACTTTGATGATGCTTATCACATTTTTGATGTAACTAAAATCTTTTTTTTTTACTGTAATAAACTCAAAAAGAATCCTCACCCTATATAGTGATTTATTTTATTTGAATTTCATTGGTGTGAAATGCTATTTAATTCAGATTTTAATTTTAGATAATATATAAATACAGGCACTGATTTAAAAATCTTCCAAAAGAATTTTTAAAAAAATTATCAGACTTTAAAGTGTTAAACAAAAGCTGTAATTGGAAAAATCATGGAAATCCTAATTTGGATTTTTGTTATCATCAAATCTGCTAGGGAATACTGTAATAAGTCACATAAATAACACCGACAGTGTATATGTGGAGCTACCAAAAGTTTGGGGAACTTAAGTTGCTAAATGGCTTCCTCAAAGAAAAGAAAACTTAATGAATGATGATGGGAAACACTGGGTAAGTTGAAAGATGGATGGATTGATCAATTGTATACAAATGTCTTATTGCAAGATCTTTTAATTTTAAATAATGTAATTTACTTTGGAATGACTGATCAAAAGAATTACTGAGATATTTTTATCATAGTAGCAACTAGCAAAAAGTAGGAAGCGACAAGTGATAGTTGACTATCTGGAAATTCTATGAAAAGATCACAATGAAGAACAAGGTTTATAATGGTAGTAAAGATAAAATAAAATCCTTGTACACAGTTGATACATTTGAAAAATGAGTGGATGTACATATACAGGTTTTGCAATTAGATTTTGAATTATAAAAATGCATTAATGTTTGTGATTGTACATATTTAGAAAATGTTTGTTTGTAATGTAAAATAGAAAAAAGTCAGCATGAACAATATGGACGCAAAACATGGCACTGCCAGACACGAACCGAGATAATATTGAATAGATGAAATTTATGACACCAAGCAGGGGCTGGTATGAAGGCGACTATAAAATTAATAACCTCTCCCACATGTTAGCATTTTAATACAGTAAATTTCAAATAAGAATCTGTTACATTTGTATTTCTACTCATTCTAATGAAGTTTTGCTTCCTTGGCAAAACATGTTAATGAAATGTATTGTTCATTTTTACAAACAATTCAGGTTTCCACGTTGTCATCAGTAATATCATCTTGTTAGATAAATCTTATCTAAACACTGATTATATATATATATATTTATATATATATATATATATATATACATATATATATGATGGCTTAGCACTGCAAATGAAGATTCATTTGAAGTGTATTCAACAGCAGTAGAACCATAGGTGATGCAGAATAATCGTCAAGCCTGAGCAATGAGGATTTAAGGTGAAGTGCGACCCCACCCTTTAAACCCAGGTTTTGTATCCTATAGCCTATCAAGATGGCGCAAATAGGAGCTACGTATGTGTGTGTGTGTGTATGTGTGTGTATGTCTATATGTGTGTGTGTGTGCATTCATATATATATATATATATATATATATATATATGTGTGTGTATGTGTGTGTATGTGTGAGTATATATGTGTGTATACTGTAGACCCATTATAATACGGAAGTCATGGTCCATAATTTTCTACCACATTATAAGTGAGTCTGTATTGTAAACCTTGATCCAAGTTTCACTCTCTGCTGCATAAAGAATGCTTGGTGTCATTGCCTGACAACAAGTGAAAATATGTGGAAAGTTAGTAGTCTATTAGTATCATTCACCCTAAATACGTAAAATCATTAGATTGGCCTATCTGAGGTAGAAGTGGGGCAAATATACGAGACATGTTATTTAACAATGCATAACATTTGCTAGGGATATGTTTTTTTTGTATTTAGTTATTATTTTGAGGGCCAAATCTAAAGTTTTGAAAATTGGGGTCTATGTGTTTAAATAGAATAGACGATTAAAGAAAATGGGGCTGCTGCAGGGATCGAATCTGCAACCTGTAGGATAGCCACTTCAACATAGCATTGCTCATACCATTGAACTAAACAGCCACTGGTAATGCAAAGGCTCAAATAACTGCTTTCACTCCAAATTCTCATTCTGTTCATTCATTGTCTATATCAGCTCTATTAGTTTCTTTCAATGTATGTATATAGTCTAGAAAGCTTTACAGCTTTAAACACTAAAAATCAAAAAACTTTTTCAAAAATTTTTTTGTGTCACTTCAGTCACTTATTTCCCAACAATGCAATTTGTAATTTTCCTTAGTGTTTTTTTCCCCTTATTCGCCTATACTTTGAGATTATGGTACAATGTATAAATTGTCTCTTGTTGGGATCATCAGTTGCTTACCATGAAGCCATAAAAACAAAACAGTTTTATTAATATGGCACCCCAAGCAGTATTGATCAAATACCACCTCCTTTTCTCACCATATAGTTTATGTCATACATGTTGCTTGTCATTTTATATAAGCCTTTATGTAATGCATATTGATATTATTTCATACTACATATCATTCATTTTCTGAAACAGGGCTTACTTATGCTGGTTACCCAAAAAACGTATTTATAAATGAGGGATCAGTAAAAATAACAACCAGACATGACTTACTGTTCATGTTATTTCTACTGAGTGTTCACCTATGTGGAAATTAAATCTGTTGTGTCAGTTTTAATCTCAGATTGCATGCAAACTAACCTATGATATATTCAAGAATACTGATTACACAGAAAAAAACTTCTTCAAGGTAATTCTCCACCAGCATACTCAACCGAAGAATTAGACAATTTTTTCCCCTTAACTGAAAGTTAATTTTTTTTTTCTCATTGTATACTATCAATTGTTTTTTTTCCAACTCTTTTAATTATCAAATAAAGTATACTTATATACATGGTTGAAATGAATCAAAACCACTTCCTAGTAATACCTCATTATTATGCGTATATATATCTATACATACCTATGCATAAATGTGTGTAGACATATGCATATATGTATATACATAAATATATATATATATATATATATATATATATATATATATATATATATATGGAAAGAGAAAGAGAGAGATAATATATATACATATATGTGTGTATGTACATATTTATATATATATATATATGTACAGACATACATTTGTATATATTTATATTTATATATATATGTATATTTTCATAGTTATACTTATAATTATATATACCAAAGTATAAATCAATAATTCAATATACAATGTTAAACAATTGAGTTGAAGTAGAATTAATTATAATCATTATATATATATATATATATATATATATATATATATATATATATATGTATATATATATACATATATATATATATATATATATAGTGAGTGAGAAAGAATATGCATTACACACACTTATGTGTTAATATTTATTAGAATTAATGCTATACATACACAGGATTATTGTAATACTTGAATTTATGTATGTATGTATATGCATAGATAGACAAGAACAGCCCATGAGACACAGATATTTATATATGATCTATATAAGCAGGTTTCATAAACAATAAACAACGCTAGATAGAAGAACAATTCACAATGGCCAGATGGATATATACATATACATTTATATCTATGTTTGTGTGGGTGCATATACAAATGAATGTGTGTATATGCATAAAAAATTTTTTTGCTTATTAACTTTAGACAAGTGCACTTAATCCTATGTTTCTTTTTGCTGGATCTAATTTTTGCAGCCACCATCTACATACACGTAGCTTCATAATATTGACACTACCACCTACCTACACCTACTCACATACATCTAATAATTTCAGTCATAGGTGAAAACATATAAATGACTTATAAAACACACACTCAACCAACCACCACCCTTTACCTTCTCACAAATAACTATGTGCTAACCAGAAAAAAGAACACCTGTTCTCAGTATTTTCTTCACTTCTTGATGAAGTTTCGATAAGAATGGATCATTGAAATAAAATAATCAATTGTTCTTATAAGGTCTTCCAATATTGTCATTTCAAATCTCAAATTGTTGGTCTAACCATTATCCATACCAATACATGATCATGTATATGTGTGTATGTATGATTTGAACTCTAGGGAGTGACATAGACTCAGGAGTGAAAGTGTATTGAAGTTTTTTGTTGTTTTCTTGTTTTTATTGATGGTCTAGAAATGTTTCGGGAGGTATTCCCATCTTCAGTAGTGTGTGTGTGTGTACCTTTTAGAGGTTATAAGAGTACTGTAGACCATAAGTCCACCATCAGGAGCTTTGCTTTGTGAGCAAAAAATGGTATCCTATCTGCTCGGGTCATCCTGTTGTGTGAGTCTGTAAAAAAGTCTGTGGTGTTAGCAGCAGTAGTAGGTTTTAGAGAGGACATAGGGTTTCAGGGTAGGAGGGAAGTGTTTTGGTGTTAGATAGTGTGAATAGGTTGGGAATAGTATAAATGGAGGGGTGATGAGGTTAAGCAACTTCATAGATACTAACCTAACAGGTCATCGAAAATATGTTGGCTCTGATCTGTACAAATGGGATGCCTTTCTGAAGTGATAGTCGTTATGGGTCTGAGTGACTTAGAAGTTCCAAATATTAGATGTACCTGAGAGGGAGTAGATGTGGATGTGAGGTCATTGTTAGAGGGAAGATGATGGTTTAGAGATCTGTGTGATTAGGGTTGTTAAGTTTGGTCCATTAGGGGAGAGAGTTTTGAGTTAGTTGATCCACATACCACACATATGTGTTTATATATATATATATATATATATATATATATATATATATATGTATATATATTGGATCCTAGAATATTTGCGTACTGGATAACTATGTTCTGGGCATTTGTTTCCCAGCCATGTGCATATGTGATATAGATATTTATCTCGTGTTATAATCATAGGCTAATGAGGGTTGCCTTATTTTTTGCGACTTATAAACATGTTAAATTTTATTGCTGTTGTATTTTGAATAAATTCTTATGTGCTATAGTATTGTAATGTTTTGAATAATCATTACTATTAATTTTATTATATTACCATTCACTTTCATCTTAATTTTCCAGTGTTTTTTTCACAATCAAAACTTTAATCCTTTCATTTCATTCATGCTGCTACGGCTTTTTGCACCAACTCTTATCAAATAAATTAATCATGATAAGTTGGTTTTATTCTAATTTATTCCTTCAATTATACAAAATCTCTTAAAAGGGGAATAATCTTCTTTTTTAAAAGAAAAAAAATCTTTCCTTCAACAAAAAATGGCCAATATTTCTATAAAAATATTTTATCAAAATAGTATCTTGAAAAAATAAAAATGGTTAGGTAAAGATTTGAAAGTTCAGTCATGTCAAAAACCTTGTTATAGATTTTTTTTTTTCAGAAACTTTTTTTTTTTTTGCATCAATCATTTAGACTTACGAGGCCTTGGGAATCTATGTGTATATTTTGAATCAGGTTCATCTGGGGAAGGTTTTTTCACCACGTACACACATGTGGAGGAATCAATGCTATTTTAAAGTGTTCTTTCTGAGCAAAAATTTGTTATTTCAAAGTCATGGCGGTTCAATAGCCAAGTGGTTAGAGCCTAGGAAAATAGAATTGCAGAGCATGTTCAAACTCTGACTGAAAAAAGTCTCTTTTCCCTTTCAATTTCATATGCTTTCAAGCAATTTATCTTTTAAACCTTTTGGAAATTTGCTAAGCTGCACTCTTACTTTCTATTCCTTATAAGAGACCATGGACGTGAATTCCTCACTCTCTCAGTGCTTATGCCAGTTCAGTAGAATTTTTTAAGGAATCTAAACCTAAACTGACAAAAAAACACTTTTTTCTCGGAGCAAATTAACTCTACCTCTCAACCTAATCTTAATCCAAACTAAACCCAAACAATAAAAAATCTGATAGTCTGCTTTCACATGTGAAGTACTAATGTCAAAAGTGATCAAATGAATTTTCAGAAAAATTAATCTTCGAAGTTTTGAGAGGGAGCACGCATGCCTACAGAGACTCCAGATGTTAGTGCCATTTTATCCCATTTCAATCCTGGGGTCAAGTTACCATTATAAACAAATTTTCAGCCCATATGAAGCTGCCGTTTAGGGGCCTATAAGATGCATACACCCAAGATACAAACATCCCTCATCTTTACAGTAATAGCTATGTATATATATATATATATATATATATATATATATATATACTACTTGTCATAAGTATTTGAACAAACAGGCATTTTGCTTCCAATTGCTTGGTTTTGAGAATTGAAAACAGGTACATTATGCAAGAATCAAATAGAAAACACATTTTAAATACCTATGATATACTTTTTATATAAATGATGGTTTGTTTACATAAAAAGTTAAGTCTATAAGAATTCAAACAAAACAAAATCTGTTTTCAATTGTTTTAGATTTCAGGGGCCAATAAAGATTCTGAGCAGAAAGAGATCCAAATTGACTAACTAGTTTGGCAACTCTTTCAAATAGCAATGTGAGTTTACCTTTCTAATTTCCTTAATCGGTTTTGAATAAGATTTTAGAAGGATAGAATGATGAACTTGTTTCTTCCATTTGACAAATTAATTCTATTGAAAAAACATTTTCCAGAAATTTAGCATTCAGAATCACAGAACATGACTATATGCATGCCTTGTTATTTTTTTTTGTAATACAATTTGATTTCTTTAGTAATGTACATGTTTTCAATTCTTAACACTAAATGATTAGAAGCAAAATATATATATATATATATATATATATATAAGCCTACAATGGATTAGTTACCTCACTTAAAGAGTGCTCAACCCTGAATAGAGGAGCGTTAATTATTGTGTCATCCACAGACAGCTGTTTCAATGTATTACATCTCTTCAGAGTAGCTATAGACTTTCCATTATCCCATCCAGTACTGCGAGGCAGAATTGAAACCTTCACATCAGACCCGGAGGCTGATATCCTACCTCTGGACTACGGAACTGGACGGTCAGTAAGGCTGAATTTAAGCGATATATCTATTTACACAGAAATTCCTCATCCACCAGAGTGCTCTATTCCGATGGAAGAGCATTGCATAAGCTTACAATGGATGAGTTACCTCACTTAAAGATTGCTCAACCCTGAATAGAGGAGTGTTATATATATATATATATATATATATATATATATAAACATATGTATGTATGTATGTATGTATGTATGTATGTATATATATATATATATATATATATATATATATATAATATAAATATTCTTGTTTATCAGCATACAAGTGAAAAATTCTTGCAAACCAAGTTACCAGATCTTCTTAACTGAAAACTGATTAATGCAAGTGAATGTGTTGCACATCAGCATAACTCTTGAACCCTAAAACTATTTGGGATGTTTTCAGCTGGCAAGGAATGTAATAATATATTCCATATAACCTTGAAACACCATCACTCACAGACTTTGCCTGAGGTGATAGCTCAATGGTAAGGCACTATATTAGAAATAGATATCATAAACTTTATTTTTCTTGCTCTAAATGAATTTTTTGAAAAATAATTTTTCTGTGGATTTTTCATCCCTTCTCCTCCCTAAGGATTGTTTTTTACCAAGTTAATTCAATGTTATGTACCTTGAAGCTCTTCAAGTTTTTGCGTCATATAACTTTTTCAATGTGATCGGTATACGTACTTGGCTTAGAGGTTGAGAAGAGTATCAACAGATGTGGTGTTAGTAAAAAGCTAAGTCTTTGCTGGAATAAACAAATACTTCTGAATGATGTTGTCATGTTGTTATGTTAGTGAATCCTGATTGCCAGTGATTGAGTTCGTATACTCTGATTTTATAAAGTTTGTTATTCATTTTTGATACGACTTGGTCTCAATGTTATAGTTTTATATCATATCTTGTAGAACTTGTCATTCTCATAGAAACTGGTAGGATGAATATGTTACATGCTTTTATACGCATAAAGTGGTGTAATAGCAAAGGTGGTAGGAGGATGACAAAACTATCCAACAGGTACATGCATGTATTTTTGTATGAGTAGATTTATGCATTTAAAAACACTTTCAGTCATACATTATAAGGGTACTGGTCTTGCAAACCATTGACAAGTTTGATCATCTCTGGGTGCTCCATAGATATGGTTTTGCACTAGACTAGATTTATTCAATTAATTTTATACTTGGAACTTTTCTCAATCTGTTATATAAAATTTGTTTTCTATTTGTAAAATTAAATTCTGAATCCAGATGATAATTTTTCCTGAAATTTTCTCTCCCTGTTCAAACCAGATAATATCTTCCCACAGTATTGGTCAGTATTAACTTGATCCATCGCTGCAAACAAATGAAAAAAGTCATTAAAATCAAGCAAGGTAAGCTTTTCTTTCATTATTTGCTGAATCCTGCAATGTTTAGAGTGGAAATGAAATGAAGATTTGATTACCTTTCTAACTGTTCTCAAAACTGTCTTGATCAATCACTACACCAAGTAATCTCTAACCTTTTTGAGTAGTATAAAGATCAAATTATCAAGTACTATTCATATATATCACCTATAATCTTCAGAATGGTCATTGACATTCAAAGAGTTTTCTAGACTATTGAACTCTTTTTTTGTTTTGTTGTTAACACAACATTTCAGCCAATCCATTCTATAGCCTTCTTCAGGTGTACTTTCAGAATGTGATGGTAGTAAACAGATTTTTTTCCCCTCAATACAAGCAACAGATATTTCTTAGAATTGAGGGTTTTTTAATTCCTTTCCTTGATAGGCCAGGATTTCCATACCATGTTGAGAAGCAGAAACCACATAGAATCAAATTCAGCATGGCAATTCATCCAAGTTTTCCATTTCAAGCTCTGGTAGATAGCACCCTTGGTATAATGCCAGTGCATTGGATATATTGTAATATTTGCATAGTTTTTGTGTATCTAAATGCGCTTCTCATATGCTGACAGTAGATGAAATACTAAATTTCAAAGTGGTGTTTTATGAGTAGAACATTTAAGTACATCTTTAAAAACTTGTCTGTACTAGAAGCAGTTGATATTTTTACTGAGTCAGTTTGGGAATTTTGTAATAAAACTGGTTGCAGGGACCATAGGCATCTGCTACCACTTTTCTGAAGGTGTGTTTGTGTGTATGCATGATATATCTGGAGAATGGCAACCTTGTTACCAGCGAAGAATAATACCATCTTTTTACACGGGTACATCAACCTGGGCTAACATGAAATAATTAAACAGTGCCATTATCCTTTATTGATCATAAGGTTCCAACTCTCAAACCTCTTACCACCTCTCCTCAATGATAGGGATATAGTGCATTTTGTCTTATTTTTAAAGTAAGAACTTTTCTTTCTGTATGAGTTTATGGTAACAAGCATTGCTAACAAGGTAACTGGTTTTGAATCTTAAACATTCCATATTGTATTTCTGAACATTTACTTTTAGACTGTAGATAATTACACATTGTATGGATTTTATATCTACAAGCAGTAGTGGAAACGGAGGGTACAGCATATACCTACACCTCAATTTTCAGGTTTTTTATATGTTGAATATCTACTAATGGAGACATTACCGTATACTTAGTTTCCAAAACCCTGCCTTACTATACATGTTTCCATCATTGTTTACAAGACTGCAAAAGAGGATCGATGCTTCATTTTTAAAAAAAAGTTTTCTATGTAATGTGAATTTATGAATCCACCATGTGGTTCCGAGCTCTAACAACTAAATTGTATCAGCAATTGCACCATATCTAAAAAGACATTGTTAAATCATGTCCTTATTGCAGAATTTATATATGTTAGAATTGAAAATAAAGAGTAAGACCTGTTTGGACTGTTTTGAAATCAGAAATGCCCCTATTATGGTTACAATTGTCACCAGCATATAAGATGAAACACCTGTGGTTTTCGTTTAAGATGAGTTTGTTAATCATTGTATACAATTTTTTTTACTATCCTCATACTTGCTGAGCTCCTTCATGTTACAGCTGGTTCACTCACCTCTCATCTTCAAGTGATTGTCCAGTGAAGAGTTTGGTTGATATGATCTTAGTTCTGTTTTCATTGGGTACCAGTCATAATAGTTAACAAACTGCTCACATAAGTTGATACTACTGAATAGCGTGTTCAATCTTCACTGGGAGTCTCACATTCATGTTCCTGGGCTGAAACTAAGCCTAGTAAATAACTAATATCGGCTCTGTTTCGATAATTCACCTGAAGAGTGTCAGAGAATGGACTGGCTTGAATGTTGTAAATTCATAGATCATCACTACTGAATAGTAAGTTTTATCTTCACTGGCTGCCCCGCACTTGTGGCCTTGTGTCAAAACTAAACTAAGCTAAGCTTAGTAAATAACTGATTTTTGCTTTGGTTTTAATTCACCTTAAGAGTGTCAAAGAATGGACCAGTTTCAATGATAAAAAAGCAGTAGAGATGAGCATACTATGTAAAAGAAATACCCATTATGCGGTTGGTCTTCCTTACAGTCTCCTGTTCTAAAATAGATTTGTGTTCATGTGTGGTTCACCCACCCACATTAATTGATCGATTCATTCATTCATTCAGAAAGCATGTTGGTTGGCTCCCGTCTGTTTAAAAATCTCGTCCGGGTTGATGACGTCATAAACCACGGGCCCCACGTCGCACTCAATTTTCAAAATGGCGACAACAGCGGTGGCAGCAGACGGCGATTGGGAAGTTGTTCGAAGCAACAAAACCAAGAAAGCCAAAAATGAGACCTCGCAGAAATCTAGCAAGAAGAATCTGCTGGATCGTATGCCCAAGTACCATGCGAAAGGTGAGCACCACTACCGGTGGAAATACTTACTTAGTTAAGGAACCTTGTTCGAAACGGTGACACTGGTGGTGTGAATGCAACGTCATCATAGTAGGTTGGATGAGAACAGCTGTTCTTTCGTCCGATTATTTTGAATTTAAACAACTGTTGTTAAAGTAATAGTTGTTTTGAGTTTGTGTTTAAGCAAAAAGCGAAAGAAAAGTACTGAGACTCAATGTTCGTTCCTTTCCTCTCCTCGTTTTTTTAAAAAAACGTGGTCACCGTTTCTTATTTGTGGGTGGTGGTGGTTAGATGACGTTAACGTATTTATTACAACTTAAAACAAGTAACTTACAAAGTTTTTGTACATTTTATTTGTTGTCCACTGACCCTATAAAAAGAATTGAATCCTTTTATATTCCTTGGTTACAGAAGGAAAAAAACGTGGAATTTTTTTTGTAGCTTTCAAGTTTTACGTGTGATTCTTATTTTATAATAATAAATACTCAACTTACTATTTAAAGACCTTTAAAATTAAATTCTTCATTGTCAAATGAATAAGTCAATTAGGCATGTGTTTTTTAGTCCCACACTGCTTATTTCATGCTGGAAAAAAAGTTTGGTTTTATGCCGGTTCTGTCGCCCCAAGAGTCTAAGTGTCAAGTTCCAAGGCTGTATCTTCCCATAGCACTTGTGGTGATAGGGTCAGGTTGGGTCAATCCCGGATGCCCAAGGCGTCCCGAAGAGAAGTCAATGCCAAGAAAACTGGACGATCAATTTTTGTCCCTACCCACACATATGCATGAGAATCCCCACTCTAAACACCATCTTATGTCACATTCTGCCCTCGTGGGGAGGCGGATGTATAATACACATCTAATTTTCATACTTCCTACCTATTATCTCTTTTACTTCTGTCTGTAGTGTATAGTGACTGACTGATTAACTTGAATACAAAAATAAAGTATTTGAATCTGATGAGATGTAAGCGTTTTTTTTTGTTTTGTTTTTTTTCCCGAGTCATGTATTTACTGTTCCCGGTGCACCTTGACCACTTGAATGAACTTAACAGCTGGATTAAATCAGTATCATGCAAACTAAACATTTAATTCAGCAATAATTCAGAAATAATAGTCGGTTGTTAATTTTTGTATACAGACTATTTTTTTTTTTTTTGTGTGTAGGCTATTTTTTCTTGAAGCAAGCTATGGTCACCGGTACTAAGTACACCACTTGTGCAATGCACACGATTGGCTCAGTTGTGTACACTTGTAAAACGTGAAACTTATGACATTTGATGAAAATCATCACAAAAAGTTGAAATCTCAAAAAGGGTTATTTGAGTTTACCTATTGCTATTATTTATTTAATGTGTGTATTATGTATGCAGTCGTGTGTTAAATATTTTACTTTTTATTACCTAATGCTAACTGAACAATACAACTGCATCAAAGATTTTCATAGGTAATCTTTGTTGCTTTCCTAACTTCAAGGAGCATACTCATTTTTATTAAAACTAAAAAGATGATAATCTATTTGCTAGTTCTTTTCTGAAAGAACAAAACTTTCTTCAAAATCTGATTTTAAACTGTTTTAAATTAAACATACTTTGCTGCTCAAGTTATTGATTTTGTCCACTATTTTTCCCCATTTTTTTGCATTGGGTTATCGAACACTATGAAAAATGGTGAGATGGAATTTTTCTTTGTTTTGGCCATCAGTTTCAAAAGCCAAAGGAAATTCTTGATTATTAAATAAATTAGTTTGCACTTGATGCCTTGTCAAATGGATTCTGTAACTTCATTTTGTAACTTAGGGTTCTTCATTGTATTGCGTTTTGAAGTGATAGACTGGTACCCATTTTATATTTTAAAAATCCTAAATAATATTTGTTCTGATGAACTCCATGACATTAGCAACAATAGCTAGATTTTTGTGTGGGTAAACACCAGAGATATTCTGTAAAATTGTATAAAGTTGTATAAATCTAAACATCACAATAGTTTTTACTTTATTTCTCACAAGACTATCTTCTTGAGGTGCTAAATGTCTGAATTTAAATGTTGCAGTAGACCTCTAAAGATCTATTGTATATATATCCCAGCAGTCATAGAACCCCCTGGTATATATGTCCCAGGAGTCTTGAAAGGGTTAAAAAGAAACACATTTTTGTTTGCTATTTGAATTATCATCTTCCTTTCCTGCTTGCAAATTTGAAAAAAAAAACTTATTTCCTGTAATCAGCCTCTATTCTTTCTCAGAATCATTTGAATGTAATAGCTATTCTATTCCTCAAATCATGAGAATAATTTGACTTGTGGCTTCCATTTAAATTGAAATTGTTCATAACTTCTTTTGGTATTTTCTCTTTGATGTGAGGCTATATTTCGAAATGGTTTGAAATTAGGCTGGCTTCCATTTCTTCTGTATATTAAGTGAAAAATCATATTTCTCCATCAATTCTCAAACTGTAAATTGTTCTGCACTGCTAGTATGCAATTGATAACCTCATTTTATTTAGACCACTTGGCACTTTTCCAGATTTTCTATCTTCCTCCCCTGCTACTAAGTTCATCATCAACGTTATAATAGGTACCTTCAGCTGCTCATAGCAGATAGATTATACATATGTGTGTGTGTGTATTTTTTTCAGTCATGAAGTGATCTATTTATATCTCGTTTGTGTTTCCAGTTGTATAGGAGGAAAAGAATTTGTACTTGTGTAATGTTTTCATCATCTAAATTTAGAGTTACTTATTTACTGAATTCCATTGTAATCAATATCAGTAAAGAAGTATTGATCCTGTAGTGTTTTTATTTTGTTCTATAATTTGCTCAGTTCATCTTTCTACAGAATGTTTGTGATCTCTGTTCTATTTAACAACAAGGTCAAGACTTCATTACATCAAGATTTTGAAATTCAAATAGGATGCTCTTTTATATTTACAGATATCCTTGATATTTGCAGGGGCAGCAGATATGAAAATCTGCAAATAATCCCCCCCATCAAAAAACAGATCTTGTGCCATTAACAAACACTTAACTGGTCCCACATTGTGAATGTATTTATAAATAAATACATGAATATAGTAAATATTTCTTATTTTGAAAGTATTTTGGGGGGTGATGGGTCCAACAATGAGTATGCAGAAGTATTTCTTTATTTTCTTGTGACTGACCTCATGCTATTTCCTTGCAGTTATAACCAGAATAAAACTTTCAAGAAAGATATTCAATTATTGCGGTAGATTAAAAAAGATTGTAAAAAAGGGCATGGTAGATGTTGGAATAATAACCAGTTAATTAAATTAAAACCAATAATTTCATTAAATTACAGTGCATTGATTATTAATTAATTATCATATTTTCCTACATCTTGATAATTTTATTGCGTTTTCAAAAGTTTTATCTGATCCGAGAAGAGTTACGATAAAAAGCAACAAAAATATTAAGATGAAGGTGAGTAGCATAAAAATGGTAAAAAATTGTTTATGATTTAATAATACTTCATCTACTAGAAAATAAAAAATTGGGAAAAAATTTAACGTCTAAAATACTGTTAGATTAACCAGTTCACAAGCGTAAACTTCATTCAAGTTTTCAATTGGGTTTATATTGTCTACATAAATCAATTACTAACAAATATTATAATGCGTTTAAGATTCCCTAAACTTTCCATGCATTGTTTATACTGCTTAGCATATTTTCTATGATGTAGTTTTTTTCAGTTTACAGTCCCCTCTCCATATTCTCATTCAATTGTTCAAGACTGATCTGCAAATGTCAAGTGGTAACTAATGTATAACCACCTGATTATAAACTTACATTGAGGATGATCTTGAAATTTACTATCTATATTTGGCTTTTTCATAAGTTTATATCTTAGATTTCTTATTTTCGTATTGGAATTCTTCAAATGATATTTTGCAGTTGGTTCAATACAGTGATTTTCAATTGGCAGCCACTTGGCTGTAAATATTTTCAAAGTATCATGTTGACTGTGAAAGAATAAGAAAACCATTATCTTGGAAAACAATTTAGGGTAATTTGGTTCCTTTTTGTACTTCTAATCAAACAGAAATAACCCATCAACTTTAGACAGTTTTTATGTATGCATTGTCACATTACTTAAAATACACAAGACATAGCAGGTTCTTTATGAAAATAGTGAATGATTCACAAAGACTTTTTTATTTTTATAGATTTTTAAAAATCTCTAATCAGTTTGACTTGAATGCTTGGTAAGAGTGATCACAATATTTGTCACCCTATATGATAGACTGTAAGACAAATGGTTTACAAGGGTTTTTCAGGTGACTATCACTCACTACAACTCGTATAAGAACCTTAAGTGCCATATCAAAATATACCCCTAGTCATATTACCAGCATATTAGACACAGTGTAATAATTGCATAGTTCTCTTGTTAGATCAAATGTCTCTTATACACACACATATACAGTATAACTTCTTATACTAATGTACATTACAATTATTCACAGAGCTAGATATGTGAAAAATCATATTAAGTGGATGCAAAAGTTTCCAGCTTTTTTGACAAATTTTTTATTCAGATCAAAATTTGGCCATTAAATTAATTTCTTTGGATTTCTATGACCTTACACCAACTTCCAGATAAAGTCTATTTCATCAGAAAATAACAATTCTAGTTTTGATTCAATGAATTTTTCAAAGAATTTTCTGATATTTTGACCTGGTAGGAATTGTTGACTTGACAAGAAATGTCACTGAGCAAAACAGGGTGATAGGTCTGGAGAATACACTGCATATAGGAGAACTTCCAATCACAGCACCATGATTGTTTACATCCACCAAATAAAGATGGATGTTGACATGCAACATGAGCAATTAACTTCCTTGCTTTAAAAAAGACTTTTCTCCATGTAATTCATACAAGCCAATTACTCCATGTAACTCCTACAAGCCAATTACTCCATGTAACTCCTACAAGCCAATTACTCCATGTAACTCCTACAAGCCAATTACTCCATGTAACTCCTACAAGCCAATTACTCCATGTAACTCCTACAAGCCAATTACTCCATGTAACTCCTACAAGCCAATTACTCCATGTAACTCCTACAAGCCAATTACTCCATGTAACTCCTACAAGCCAATTACTCCATGTAACTCCTACAAGCCAATTACTCCATGTAACTCCTACAAGCCAATTACTCCATGTAACTCCTACAAGCCAATTACTCCATGTAACTCCTACAAGCCAATTACTCCATGTAACTCCTACAAGCCAATTACTCCATGTAACTCCTACAAGCCAATTACTCCATGTAACTCCTACAAGCCAATTACTCCATGTAACTCCTACAAGCCAATTACTCCATGTAATGTTTTGCAGTAGTGTAGTGTCTAGGGTCCAACCATTTGTAATGAATAATCCCTCTCGAATCTTACAAAACAGAAGAAATTTTTCACTGTAGTATTCAATTTACATTGAGTTATTGGAAGCTGTCTTGGATCTGTGATTGATTTTTCTTTAGTTTGGGATTCTTATAATAAATTAATTTTTCATTGCCGGTGACTATCTTCTCTAAAAATTACTCTCTTCTATGTACAGCAAAAAGAGAAAGATGTGTTTTTAAATACTGACCATTGTTCCTTTCTGTGAAAATGTGTAAATTCCATTTTTCTTACCTCTTCTAATTTTTCTTTAAGTCGTAAATATTGCACTAGTACTACAATTGACTGATTACTCAGATCATTCCATATCAAATCACCATGTTGGATTTTTTGCTATTTGTCGGATGAAAAGTACATGAGATACACCTGATCTGATTGCATCATTGAATTCTACAGAAAAGTTAGCTCTAGTCCCAAAAAGTTTCAAAGCTATACATGCTATGCCAAAGGAGCTATAAATGTCAGAATTTTGATGGAAAGGCTCATTTGGCAAAATGCATAAGACTGAGTAAAATTTCAGATTTTTAATGTCAAAACTATTAGAGATACTGACCTGATATTTAAGATTTTGCCATGAGTCTGGTATAGGAGCACTCCTGGGTTTTTTTTTATTTGTTTTTGTTTTTTTTCCCTCAAGATATTCTAGGGCGATGACATAGGGAATCAAAAGAAAGACAACACAAGCTTTTTGCATTGACCTCATACAAATTTATTTATTATCACTAAAAAAATGGGTATTTTCAATAGCTAGTAAGTTAAAAAAAAACAAAACAGGCTTATCCTTGTTCTTAAACAAAAATAAATTGAATAGTGGAAAAATGTCAAGATTGTCAGTTTTTTCTCATAATTTCCATATGGGTCTCTTTATATGCTTTCTTTGAGTATTGTTCATTTTTTTGTTGTATGGGAAAATACCAGATGCCTTCTTAATATTCCTTTCTGAGAAGCTTATTTTCAGTGAATACATTAGTGTATTTCAATCAAACAGTTTGTGGTGAATATGTCTGTATGTTTGATCATTATACTGTATACCTTAAGCTATGAGTATTTTCGTAATGATACTGATCTTTTATGTCATCTAAGATACAGACTTAATTTTCAATAAAGTTTAAAAAAATCAAGATCATTTATTTATCTTTTTAATGAAATTTTGATAACTAGCATATAAAAATATTTTTATTGTGAACTGAATTGTCGTTCCAAAATGAGAAACCTTTTTTAGCAACTATAACTAAATTCTTTGATAAACTAGAAAAATCATATCTTTACTTTCGAAAACCTTAATGAAAATTCAAGCACTATTTGGAATTCAGTGATATGTGGACCCATCTTGAAAGCTATTGTTAGTGACTCTGATCCTCACTAAATGTTCAATAAATATGGTTCTAAATTTAAAACTGACCTTTCAATCATCAGTCCTCTGCTCTTATCCTGATTATACTCATAAATGCTTATCAGAATCTTGAAGTTTATCTATTTACTATTGACTGCTTAATATATTTGTTACTGTTAACATTCCTATCAAAGCTATGATGGTATATTATTCCTTTAATCTTTTAATGGTTAACAATGTTCATTAATTGGTACTTTTGCTTCTATCTCATAGTTTTCTCCTGTCATTGACTTATTAGATTGCTCCTAGTTTGAATTTTTTTTTTTTTTTTTTTTTCAATCTCCCATTTGTACTGTTGGTGATATGGGTTGGTAGAGACATCAGTTGTGTTATTTTGTCTGTCCATTTTATTCTCTATTATTTTACTTGAGCAATTATAATCCAGTTCCGGTTTGCTTGGCCTGTTGGAGCGTTAACAGATCCTCGTTAACAGTAACATGAACACATTCCTGACTCTGTTTCTAGCCTCTCACAACACAGAACAAGGGGTTGGAATTTACTAGTTCGAATTTAGTTGTTCTATCTTCTAGACCAAGGCTAAAGAGTTCAGTCTGCCCTACTATTTTACACATTGCTGAAGGGGGGGGGGTAAGAGATAGATTTATCCTTCTCCCAAGCGCATTAGTATGAAGTGAATACAAACTGTTCGAGCCGAGGTTTGAACTTGGTTCACAGATTCTCTATTCTGTTAGGCAACCTGCACCTTCCTTACTCCATAAAGATTAAGAGCCAATTGTTGAAGTGCAGTTCTTTATTCTATTTAGATGTATAATAAAGTATAAATGGGGAAAATATTTTGGTCTTAGATGAATGTTTAGTGATGAATATCACCTGCATGTTTTCTAAAGAGGAATTTTAGATTTCAGCCATAAATCCTTTGCTTTACTGTAAAATTAATAAATTTCCTGGCTTTGTCATATTTGTGCCTATGTGAATGTAGAAAAGAATATAATTCTTTTTTTTTTTCTTTTAAATATCTGGGATGGGAAATTATCACAATTATGCACTGATTTACTCAGACAAGTATTATCTTGGTGGTTATAATCACAACATTTTGGCTGTTTTACCCTCTGCCTCCTTCAGGTTTAAGGCTCCAAGATTTTACCACCAGATTATCCTATAGGACAAGAGCATTGAATGTATTTAGTAACCTGTGGGTTGTGAGGTCAATCAAAATGCTCATATACTCTGGTTCAGTGAAAGATGCTGGCTAGAGAAATTACAATGACGAATTAACAAGAAAGAATTAACTGATACTAGAGATCTTATAGCAGGGACAGTGGAATGAGAACATTCTACCCTTATGGATTGAATAAAGGGTTTGGTTGAAAATTCCCAGAAGGTTGTTAATTAGACAGATGAAGGCTGCAAGGTACAATGGCTGAGACTTGACTAAAACAACTGAGCTGAGGACGTTAGTCAGAGGGAATCGGGGTATAATAGAAACAGAATTATTCATTATATTTTCATCAGTGGCTAATACAATACTCTTATTGAGGTCTATAGACAAGAACACTAATCTCCCAGGTTAATGTTGGTGACATTAAACTACTGGTGAGATCTGTTATTGTAAACAGTTTCTTGTACTATATTTAATGTACAAGTCCAGACTTCCTGTATTGATTAATGAATCTCTCTGCCAACCACTTCCCAATATAACTGTTTGACTCCTGAATATTGGCTTTAAGATTATTCCTTTTGAAATTGTTTTATTAGTACCGGGGGAAAAAACATTATTTATAATTTTGAATAGTAGTCAATTTATTCACAGACTTATATTGATGAAAAGTAACTTTTTCTTGATTTTCTTGACTCGTGAAAATATTTTTTCTTTGCTAATATCTCTGCTAAACTCTGAACATTTTGCAACTTTGTATCTGCCAAAAAATGAAAGACATAAAATGAAAATTGTCTGATGCTAAAAACTGATTTTAGTAAGCATATACATAAGGAACATCACACTCTTTGGGTAGGTTATATATATAAATTAATGGTTATACTTGAATTTCTATTATGATTTTAGAAAAGAAACTGAATAACATTCATATATTCACTTTAAGAGTTCATTAATTACCATATTCTTTGTGGGTATGATGGCTATGAATCTGAGAAGGAAAATAAAGAGAATTATTAAATTGAAAAGAAAGATTGAAGCTGATTGACTTTTCCAATAAAATTTTTCCCTGTATGGCATGTCAAAGAAAAAATTTTTTTTTTTTTCTACTCCATCCAAGATTTATTGTTGCTTAAGGTTGGGGATTAAGGGTCCTGGCAGATTATGTAGAACTGATTACAAATGTTCTAGAATTATTACTTTCAATGGAAAACAAATGGAATATATATGTATGTGTGTGTGAGCAAGCATAAGTGTTGTTCTTTCCATGATTCTGATTTTTCTTTTTAGTAATTTTGTTAGTTTTCATGTTTCCCATCTATACATCATAACTGTCCAGACAAGCTAAATATTTTTTGTTTATTTTGATGCCTGTTCTATTTTTTTAATCAATATTTTACAGATTCGCTTTGCAAGGATAGATCCATATTTGATGTCTTATTAATGAAGAACAAGTCCAACAAAAACCAAGCAAATAATGCTGCTAAATCAGGGAAATCTAATAATTCTGCAAAATCAAAGGACAACAACCAAAAGAAAAATGGAATCGTTAAAAAGAAGAAAGAACCGGAAACAAAAAAAATTTACCGCGTTGAAGAAGCCATTGTTTTGGTAAATTTCTTTATTCTTTTTCATTTTTGGTAACACTAATCATTTGCTCAGAATTCGCTTAAAATCAACAATGGTGTAACTTGAAGTATCCCCTTTCATATAAAACGAACATTTTAAATAATAGCAGAGCAATAATGCTAGTACTAGCATAGTACCTGTAGAGAGTGACTGGATTTATGTGTGGATTGGCACTTCTGTTTAGAATCTGAGTGCAGTATCTATGAGCTCATTGAAAAGTGTTGTGCACAGAAAAATATTTGGATACCCAATGCATTTTAGATATGCAGATTGCTTGTTTACTTTTGAATTCTATTCAAAATGAGTAATATAACTAGCTTGCAAACAACTGCTCTATAGTAGGTGTTCTTTTATAATGATTGTACTGAAATTGTCATTGACATAGTATAATGTGTTTTATACAAATCAACAATTCCTTATGGTAGTATGTCATAATCCTAAAACTGCTTCTCAACTTATGAGTTGAATCAAGTTTAGGTTTGAAAATAACTTTTTTTTTTTTTTTTTTTTTTTTTTTTTTTTTTTGCATATACACTAAATCTGAACAAATCCAAGAAAAACTAGCTCTTTGCTTATATTTTCTCACTCTTTGCTTATATTTTCCAGTCTTCATTACTCATATATGTTTTCATGTAAATGTTATAAAATCAAATCCAAAATATCTTCATACCCCTCAGTAAACTACTGAACGGTGATAATTATCATAGCTTCTGACATATTAAAGATGTACCTCTACTCAGCTATAATGTTATGCTACTAGTTGCTACCTTCTTCATTTGCATATTAGGCTCTAATTCAAATAAGAGGACAGGAATCCATGTTAATATTATATTTTATGCCATCATATGTAATGGTCATCCAATTTATTGCCTGTTCACTTAACTATAGGACTGAAGAATGAATATATTGAATTGGCCTTTTTTCTAATTGTACCTCTTTGAAACTCTTGACAGATTGACAAAGCTCCTTTAGAAACGATTCTTACTAAAGACCAGGCCAGTTTTTCTAATCATCCTGAAATATGGTTGAAAGATTTGTCCTCGTATCTCAATGTTGAACTTGAAATGTTTCCAGAAAAAGATCCAGTGTTCAAAGACAAACCAAAAGGTATATTTAGAAAAAAAAAATCAATTTTTTTTTTTTTCTCTTATTCAATTTCATGAAATCTTTATGAAATATCATTTGCTTTCCTGTGTTATGTTTCAATGGGCAATGATTTCAATGATTATCCCTCTTAGTTGAATATATCACCCAAGTCTGGGGTGGGTCATAACAGAGCTTACAAACCAACAGCAGATCCAATACTGGTGAATCTGACTTGAAGCTTGGAGAATGATTCTAATGAAATCTTTAAAAAATAAAGAAAGAAACCGAGGATAGTTTTTAAAGATTCATTAGATATTATCCAAGTAATTAAACTAACCTAAGGCAGCGCCCAATCAAAATGTGTATGTATGGAAGGGGCAGACTTTATGGTGTGCGGAGTAGCCTGCCATAGATGTGATGTAAGATTTTCTGTCTGTCATTCGAAACTAAGGCTTGGAAGTATTATGGTTGCTAATTTAGATATTTTATGTCTAAATCTATATCTGTAATCTTTAATGTTTTATATGTTTTTATTAGGTTTCTTGAACAGCTGATAAAAAAAATTTGAACTCCGTGTGTTGACTGGTAAATGCCAACAGTAGCCCATTGTCAAATAATCATGGTGCATACTCACAGTCACATAGATTTCTTCAATAACAGTTAAATTTAAACTCTTGAGGTATTTATCTGCTTATAGAGAAATCAAGTCTCCTACACCTATTGATCATATCCAGCTGAAAACTTTGAGTTATTGTATTTGCCAGCCTATAAAAATGCATGGTTTATAAGACTATTTCGAGGACTACTGTTCACTATAACTCATCCAAGTCCTATAGCTATCTATTAATTAGTCAAGCAGAACCTTGCTATTTAGTGAGTATGACATTGTCCTAGGTTGGTGATGCTGATTATTATACCTTTGCTAATGGGTAAAAAAAATTTGGTTTCAAATTTAACCTTTTTAGCAGTCAGTGTAGCACTTACAATGGTGGATCAATAAGTCTATAACCTGATACAGTTATTAGCTGAATTTTGATCTGTCATTATCACTTGATAAAATTCAATCAATTGACAAGAAAGGAGATTATGTTGGAAGATTAATATTTGTTCTGTAGGATAAATACTTATTTCATCATTAGGCTACAGACTTACATATGTATAAAATATGCAGTACTCTGATGATAAAAGTATCTAAAATTATACTTTTAGTATTATTCATGTTTTTATTGCTACAGATTTTCCATTTTGCTTGTTGAGGAGTGATGTAAAAAAATTTTTGACATCAGCTGTCCGTCAATGTCCTGTTGAAATCCAGGAACTTATCTTCGAGCATTCCATCAATTGTATGCTGAATGAATCTTCCAAAGGTAACCAATTTTTCATAGTGAATATGCCCTTTTGTAAAATTTATTTTTCATTTGTTTTATTTTGATTATTGTTTTCATTTGAATTTTTAGATGCATTCTTTGGTTTATAACTGAATTAGCATGTATTTTCTCTTTTTTGGAAAGGACACTTTCAGACCTTAGATAAATGTTATAAAACTAATTGTATCTGTCCTTGTATCATAACGTAATTGAAAAGTAGTTGCAGCATAGTGATAACAGGTTTGTAAGATGGTATCTATCTATTGTCTATTATTTTGTAATACACAAAACCTGCTACGCTGAGTTTTTGTTCATACATAAGGTCAACTCAATTCAAATGTCCAGTGCATATTGAGCTAACTTTTCTTACCCATATGATGAAAGCCCACTCAAATTTACTAGAGTTTCATGGGACAACTGGAGTATAGATGACTAGAAATGACAAAACTTTTTACCTGTAATGGCAGAAGTATATTCCCGACAACAAAACACCGTCATATAATGGACAACAGTTTAGTTTGGGTAAAGGTTCTTGTGAATATAAAATTCTTGAGGTATAGCATCTTATGCAAAAGGCCATCATGCAATTTGTAACTGTAATAGGTATTAAAATGTGAAACCTATTTTTATTTATTCATTTATTTTTTTTCTTCTGTCTTGTCTTATTTATTTTGTTCATTTTGTAGGTGCTGGAACATATGGTTACCGCATGTTCATCCAATTACTTGCTAAAGAGAAACCAGAATTTGTTATGTCCAAGCTCCCTCAGGTAGTGCAAATTATTTGTTTTCTATAAAATGAAATGAAAAATAGAACTTACTTATTGTTATGTCATCGTTATAATCATTAATAAAATAAATGTGACACCATTATGCCTATGAGGGTGTAGTCTGGAAGATAGGTTTGTAAGATACTGTGGATTGGTGAAAATAATAGATAAAATGACAGATTGCATTACAATTATATAATGCTTTTGTATTATTATCGTTTTTTTTTCTTTTTGTGTATTAAACCTTGAGGCGTAACTGCTTGCTGAATTGTTACCACACATCCTCATTGAGTAGATGATATATATGAAAATTCGTTTATGGAACTGCATGGCATATGACCCATGGATGGCGCACATATTTATTGGCATAAATCGGGAGTGAAATACTGTAGTTGTTCCATTTAAGATTGTTGACATGTTTTCAAAGTAAAAAGTGCAGGATTTTTCAATTTTTAATCCAAAGTGGCCTCCACCAGTTGATGTCATTATATTCAAATTAGATATTATTTTTTCTATTATGAGCCTTGTGCTATAGTGATCATTTCGTTTCTTTATAGCCAATTTCTATCATGAACCATTCTTCCTCTATAGCCATATAAAAAAAGTAAAATTCACAGAATCTGTTTTATTTTATGCCTTTTTGTGCCTCTCCAATTGTAAACAATGTTTACACATTTAAAAACTATAAAATTCATGAAACTTCTCTGAAAATTTATTATATATAAACAATATCTACAATTTAACATGATGAACAGATCTGATTCTTTTGGAAATTTCATCAGACAGATCCCCAAAAATGTCTTTGTAAGCTTATGCTCTTTCCATAATTTCTAAACTTATCTATATCATTATACTCTCTATACTAGTGCTAATTTTCAAGTGACTAAGCAACTTATACTAAAAATATATTACTTTATAAAAAAAGAAAAAATCTACTTGCTTGGTGGGTTTAGTTTTTTAAGATTTTCACTTTGAGGTGAGATATCAAAAAATGGTGTTATATTTAGAAATCCCATTAATTATTTTGAATGTCTTTATTGAATCCCCACTCAATCTTTTCTCTAGCAAAGATGTTAGACCTAAGGATTCCAATCTTTCTTTATAACTGAAATCTTTTATTCCACAAATTAGTTTGGTTACTTTTCATTCTAATTTCTCTAGTTTTAAGATTAAATTCTATTTCCTGTGCCTAGCTATTGGCACCCAAGCTCCTTTACAATATTCTACATAAGGTTTCCCTTGAGAGATTATTTATAATCGTCCAATCATTTTCCCGATATGTTCTCAACAATTAATAAATTGTCTGTGAAAACTTGGTACCTACAGGGTTGAAAAGCCTAATCAAATAAAAAAAAGCATTCAGACAATGACCAAAAATAATTGAATATTGAATGAATAAAATAATCTTATAATTCTATTCCAATTGATTCTTAGAGCTTTGTCAATAAAATCACTTGTTTCATTTCAGTATATGGAACTATTGAAGAATCATCAGAACCGTCCATTACGTTGCTTGTCAATACTTTGGGCCATTGGTCAAGCTGGCTTCAAGGATCTCTGCAGTGGATTAAAAAGTAAGAATAACTAACTACGCAGTTCTTTTTAAACAGATTTTATCTCTTTTAAGACTCCTTGAACACATACATCAAAGGTTTCTATGACTGCTGATTTTTTTATATAATTTTCTATTTGAACAAATATTTGGACTTGTTCTTTTCAAAAATGAAACCATTTTCTATTAAAATTTTTTTTTTTTTTTCAAAAATGTGAATTAATTCCCTTTATTATTAATGAAGAAACGTGCATAATTAAGTCCACAAATTTCAGGTCTGCTAAGTTGGAGGGATTACTGTAATTTTATTAATTTATTTTTTTTTTTACATACTTTACTTCAATTTTAATACAATTGCATATAACTATTATTTCAGTTTGGCAAGAAGTGATGATATCTTCACTAGGATTCCGTACTATAACTGTTGCATCTTACCCTGTTGACTATTTAGAGACCTTGCTCAGGTAAATGCTGTTTTTTTTTCCTTTTCCCCAGCCTATTACAAGGTGTAATTGAAAGAGCTTAAAAACATGCATTCAAGTTCATTCATATCCAAAGAAACTTTGTTGATTACAAAAACTAGGAACTTGTTGACCTAGAACTCTCAAAATATGGAATTTACTAATTTTTTATTAAGATTAAAAATTTATGATTACAAAACCAAATTAAAGATTTTTAGTGAATTAATGAATATTCTTGTCTGAATTTCATTAGACTTGGTCACTTTGTACACTATGGTTGAACTATTTTCCTTATCTTTATGTTCACTTGTTCATAATGTTTTGGCTGTGTACTCTATCAGGTGTTCCTCATTCTAGAATGTGGAATCACTTCTCAGAGCACGTGTGTCTGACAAGACATGTCACATCAGTTTTGTATATTATGTATGTCAGGGTTGTCGCTTTCCCTGCATTGGATGATCAGTATGGATTTTAGGAGATGTCCTCTTTGATGAGAGGTTCTCGGTTGCTATTGATATCTATGCTTGGTTGGCAATAGTTCAGCTGGATAAAGTATGTGCCATTTCCTTGTACTTCATCCCATGGGGGTCTGTGTCCACCCCACGCCTCTATGTATACAGTCCAGATGTTGTACTGATGGCATTATCTCTTCAACTAAACTATGTACACAATCATAAATATCATTTGACATTTATGTTGTTCATATACTGTAAACTCCTTGTGGAGTATAGGGTAGCTTTATGGTTTCAGTTGTGAGTAGGTTTCTGTGGGGGTGGACTTGCTTGCCCTAGCTGTAGTTTTTTTTTTTTTTTTCAAAGTAACCTCCTCTTAGATCTACTGCCTTAGAGGGATAAAGGGCTCTGGCAGCCATGTTATTTACCCATAGCTGAAAGGGAAGTGGCAAACTTGGTTTGCCAGTTGTGTTTTTCATGCTAATAAACATTATGCACCTTTGTGTCTGGTATTCGTCATTTATAGTTTGTTTCCTTTAGAACAGTTTGATGGTAAAGACTGTGAAACATAAGTTAGTGACTGGTCTCCATTAGTTGATGCTGATAAATTCTAATGGCCATTTTGTTGCCTGTGTCTTCTTGTGGGAAATTGGTGAACCATCGCCCTGGCTATCATTGTGATGAGACTATATTGAAGTTGACTTGAGATGGAATAGGTTGAATATAGATTTGGATTCATCTTTTTCCCCAATGGTATTATTGTGTAATTGATAATAGAAGACTCAAGCAGATTTCACCCCATCTGCTGGACTGATAACTGTTGTACTATCTTGTACTTCTATACTATAGGAAAATACAAAATTGAAATGGAAATACTAAATCAGAAATATATTGACGTTTTCGAGACTTCTAGGACATATATCCCAAGGTTTTTATAACAGCTTGGATATATCTGTATTGTAGATCTTTTATCAGTCTACTAGAACATTTTAAGATATCAGATACCTTGTCAATATTAAAAATGTATTTTGAGCTGTGTTATAAAAAAAAAAAAAAGAAAAGAATTTTGCTAGAATTTCATGTCCACTCAGGCTCCCCCTAAAACCATAATAAAAGCACAAAAGGTTACATGCGAAAAACAAAACAAAACACACATTTGCAACCTTCAAAAAGGAAGTAACCAAATACTTAAAAGCTGTACTTCCATGTAGCATTATAGTCACATAGTAAATAGAATTTGCTGGGAAAATCTTGAAAAAAAAACATTTTTCAGGAAACTGATAAATTTTCTGAGAAAATGAAGGTCTTGTGAATTGAAAGCTCAAAAAATTACTTGGAAAAAAAACTTTTGATGTTTTTTTTTTTTGAGTTTTCTCTTCTTTTGTCATTTAGAATAGTATATTATTTTATTTTACTATTTAGATTCAGGGTGTTATCATAATATATGCTAAATGGGTGTTGATTACTTTGTGAATTAGATATTATTGTATCTGAAGCATATGTTTCTGTTGAATACGTAACCCCAAAAATCTATTATAATCTTTATATATGTATGAAAATTTGGATGTCTGTTTGTTTCACTGATATTCCAATCTTTGCTTGTGCACATGCCTTCAAATACGAGAAAGGGGTGAAAAAAGAAAGATGGCCCTGATTGGCAGGCCTGGTGGGTGCTTTAGTGAGAGGGTAGATGAAGAGAAAACCACCATGGCTAACAAAAGGGAAGATGAGGTGGGAGTAGTGTTTACCAAATTGGCCTTTTTTTCTTTTTTCACTAAATCCAGCCAATTCTTTTTCCATTTTAGCAAATACAAATCTGATAATGAGTGATAAAACTAATTTGTTTTGATTCTTTTATATAGTTATATTTATTACATGCTAAGTTTGCTCGAAATGGAAAAATCTAGCTGATTTTAGTCATTTTGAAAGACTGTTTTAGCTGTTAATAACTAACCATACTTGGCTACACTGGGTGAAAATGGAGGGGGAAATTTTCTTGTGTGCCAAATTTTGAGGACAATCGTTAATAATTGATTACCCCCCCCCCTCACTGTTAACTGGCATTTCTATACATTTACTGCTGCATGCCAACAGCAAAGAATTATAGGGAATCCTGTTGTTGCCTGGGTCAAACAAACCTCAGAGTGGACGTGAGCCAAGAAATAATGCTTAACTGTGGCGATGCACATGAAGTTATTTCATCCCCTGGCAATCCCAGGAATTCCTGATATATATATGAATATATATATGTATATATGTTTATTAATTTAAAATTCTACTAGAAGGGAAAAGTGTAAGCTTTTACTGTAAATGACAAACATAATTTCAAATTTGTACATTTTTGCACAATAACACTTTTGAGGTCTCAAAATTTAATACCGGTGAAAGGTTCTCTTTTCAGGCAACACCAATTCTGACGCAATGTGTCACGTGCTGCTGTTATGGATTTAAAAAACAAATTACATGTTTTGTCAATGCTCTAATTGAATCAAAGCAATAAAAATAGTCTGAATAAATTCTTAAATTTCTTCATACAGATTTTTTTCTTCTTGGAAATTTTAAGTAATACCTCTATTTGAAGGTTTGTAATTGTTTCATAGCTATGATGCATTTTTCTTTCTAATTTTACTCCAAATGAATAGATACATACATAAAGATAAAACAGATTTTTTTAGAAATGTTTTGCTTTTTTTCTAACACGTTACATGATATTTTTAATCTCGATATTCTTTTTATGGATTTTTTCTCTTTTAAAATAATAGAAAATACCTTTTACTGAAACACGATCAATACAATGTTGAGTGTACGCCCATCTATGCTTGAATCATACTTGCATGAATTCATGTAGAGACAGCACACACCAGTGCTTTCCATATTTTATCTCATCTTTCTCAATTGCACCATCCAAATCTAATTGTCTTGTTGCATTCTAAAATGGTTGTTTACCTTTAGGAAAATGTGCAACAACAGTTGTTTCTTCATAGGTATTTTGCTAATGAATAAAAAATAAAAAATAAATTTTTAATTAAATTACATTGTATCTTATTTGGTTAAATTACATAGATTTTAAACATTATTACTTTCTTATACAGTTTTATTTCAAATATATCACTGACTGTACATTAAGAATATGCTGTCAGCAATATATTTTCTTTAATGATCGGAATGACTGTTACTTACAGACTTTCACATAGAGACAAGTAAATTATTTTGCTACTGTTTTGATTAAATTTATTTTCTACCGTTTAATTTAAAAAGAAAATGAAAAAATAATGTTAAGACTAATTTCAAGAATGATCATTAGAAAAGAAAAACTCTGATGTACCAGTTTCATGTCTTCATCTATTAATGTATGTGTTTTTTGTTTTTTTTTTGTTTTTTTTTTTAAATGGAGAAAGCACAATAGCAATGTAAAAATTTTAATATAGGTATAAGTAAATGGTGTCGTTCATGTTTTGATTAAATATCTTTTCTATTGTTTGAAGAGAAAAAAGAGGATTCTGTACAAAGAATCTATCAAGATTAACAACAATGTATAACTTATTAAAAAATACTAAAAATCTGTTTGGTGAGGGGGTTTCTTTGATCTATCTTTTTTGAGTAAAAATAGAAAAAAAGCAGCATGATAGACTATTTTTATTATTTTGATTGAATTAGACCATCAAAAATATGTAATGTATGTTTTTTAAAACCATTACAATAGCACATGACAGTTTGCATCTGAATCTGTGTTGCCTGAAAAGTGGACCTTCTGCCAGAATCAAATTTCTGGTCCTGCAGCATTATTGATACCTAAAATTTTTCTCCTCATCAGAGATTAATACCTGAAATGTAGATTTTATACTGGAATTTGTAGATTTCATGTGATATTTAATTTCAGTTGTCTAAATTTGAAGGTTCTCCAATTTGTCTATTCATTCATATTGTTCAAATTTTTCCACAGTTCATTTAAGAACCATTCATCTGCATATGGCGCTATTTCTGCTCGGGAATATTTCAACATTTTTGACCTGATTCATGACACAAAAATAAATATACAAGTTGACTTGAAGAAAAAATTGAAAAGTTTATATCCAAAATTAAAGGCAAGTTTTGTTTGGTTTTATTTATTTTATTTATCTTTATTTAAAAATTTTTTTTTATTCATTGTATTCATTAGTTATTCAGCCCAGAGGATTGCAAGCATGAGTATGTCTAAATACATATTCTGCTTATAGGTTTGTAGTATAGTTATCTTGTTTATAGTGATATCACTGCTTTGTAGCACGTAGTCATATTGATATATGGATAAAAATATTATGATTGCATGTTGCTTTTATGAATGACCATCTCTTTTTACCCAGAGATATGAGCAAAACATGTTTGTTTTCTCTCCAACTTTCCAAGAGGAAAAATAACCCCAGTTTAATTCATTAAATTTCTATTATCCATTAGTTATACAATCAAAATGAAGAAAAGCTAAATTTTTATTAGTAAATCAGTTTAATAAAATTAGCTTTGATCTGTTGAATAGTTAATTTGATGATTCGAAATTTTATATAATTTATCAACTCAAGATTTTTAGTATACATTTGAGGGAGAGACACTGTATATTATAGTGTGATTTGTAATAATGTTTATTTTGTTAATTTCAGGCCATTGCATATGGAAGTCATGTTGAAAAAAAACTAAGATACTTTTTCCCATCATATTTGAGTAGACTTACTCCCAATTGTTCACAAACCATGAAGACAGAAGTAAGTTAGAAGAAAAGAATTTATATTTATTTTCATATTCTACTATATTATGAAACCTTTCAATACTTTTGAGATAAAGATTCAAGATAAGAATATCAGAAATACTCTTTTTGGGCTTTTCAACAAACTATTAGTGTCACGCTGACCAAAATTGAATGTAATTACCTGCCATCACAGTTGATAATTGAACTACTTCTGTAAAAGGATTCCACTGAAAAATACATATGGTCAGAATAAATTCTATTTATGACATCACTGGCATTTTCAAGTAGAAAAAAAAAATCTAGAAACATCTAGATTCTGGAGAATCTGGATGTTATTAATAAACCCATCAAAATAAGATGCAAAAAAATTAAGTGTCTAATAATGAAATACTGATGCCGATTTTCAAGTCTATAGGCCAAAACGGTATAGCCAGGAGTGCTGGAACACAATCACACACATTTATAAAAAGGGATAGAACCCAACAGTTTTTCAAGAGATAGAACTGACAGTTAAAGTGTAGAATTTTTTTTCCCAAGGTTAACAGTACAAATTTTGGGCAATACCAGATTTAGTGTTTTATATACATTAGTATTGTATATTCAAAGATTTCACTGTTGAAGAACTTTGTTAATAGTCACCCAAAACTTATTGGACTTTTTTCTGTAAGGGTAAAATTTCATCTGATTTTTTAAAATCTCTTTTTACTGAAAAATCTGAGAATGTCTTGAATTATGAAAATTGCCATTTTTGCAATTCAGAAGAAATGGAAAATTTTATATTCTGATACAATCAAGTGAAACTAACTGATAAAATATATCTTAAGGATTTACTGATTTTGAAATTCATTGCTAATGAATTGATTTTTTAATGATTAAAACTTGAAATATCTAATTGTACAGTGATGTTTATAGGTTTTAATGGGTTGAAATCAATGAACAATTGGAACTTCACAATTTTGTAAACATTTTTTTCAGTTGCTGTCATGTTTGGTCACATGTTTAGGCAAGGACCCACACTGCTTCAATTTGTGGCGGCAAATGTATACAAAACACCTTAAACAATCTGGGTAAGTTTGAATTTCAACAATAATTTGAAGTTGCACACCATCCCCTAATTTGAATTCATGAAATCACTATAAAATATTATTAGCTTTCCAGTGTGGAGATTTTCCCCCTAAGCAATGCTGAGTACAACACTTAGTTAATCATATAATTCTATTTTCATTTATTCAAGTGGCTCTATTTTTCATGAGGGGAAACTCCTTGTGCTATAAATGATAGTCAATTTTGAAACTTTTCAACAGTGTTATCTTTTTAAACAGAAGAGAAATGAATCTCTTTTCTATATTGTTTTTATAAGCTGGAATTAATATGATTTGTCATTGTCTACAATTTTAAAGTTTTTATTTTTATTTTGTTAAATTTTCTGAGCTTGATGCTGTATGCTGTTGTGAAGTGCAAAGCCTAGAAAAGAAACTTTTTGTTTGCATCATTGCAATGCTGCTTAGAAATACTATTTGTATTCGAAATTAAAAGTATTTCATTGATACAATAAATTGATTGAATAGTTGAAAATCTCCAATGAGAATAAGGATTTATGAAAAAATAATCAAATATGGAAAAAAAATGTTCATTTGAAGATTCCCTCCTGTTTGGGTTGTTTTTGTTTTGTTTTTTTCTTGTTTTTTTTTTTTCCACTAGCATAGTACCCATAAAAAAAATGATAGGCTTATCTACATATTGATCAGCATTTCTCAAAGTGTCACTTTCAAGTCCCCTGCCTAGGATCAAAGTGTAATATCAGTGCACTCTAGTGGAAGTCAGAGAAACCAAGAAACAAACGTCTCGCTATTCAGTATATAGATGTAGATTTTCAAGTTATTAAGAAAAGCTTTTTTTCTTCTTCTTCTTCAGAGACTGCTATCTCATTTCTATTTATTTGAATATTTTGAAATATATATTTTTACATAATATTTATGATGAATAAATATTTCTTTGGTCTGCTGACAATTTCAATTTTTATTTTTTAGTATCTTGATGAAACACCTGTTGGAAAAATGGAACAAAATATCTAAAGAAGTTGATAAAACTATCTTAAATGAAACTGTGCATTACTTCACCGGGATCAATGGAAACCTTGTTGACATTGGCAAAAAAGAATCCTGCTTTAATATATGCAAAGTATGTATTTTTTTTCTTTTTACCATTTTTTTTCACTATTCAGAAATCTGTTGTGCACAAAAAAGAAAAATTGCTTTCATATCTTCAATAATGCAACGAGTAACCGCAAAAATTCTAAAGAATATAAATACCTGATAGTTTTGAATGTGATCTGTGCATCGACCTGTTAACATACAGTTTTTTGAAACTTTATTTCAGCTTCAAGATTTCTTTTATCTTGAAATATGGCTGAATTTTTTTTTTTTTTTTAGATTTTTTTTAGTGTAATCATACAAAGAGATACCAGCTAACTTAGCCCAAAAGGAATTTATGAACTGTATAAAAATATTGACAAATGGGCATAGACATCTCAACATTCCACCACCACTTAATCTTGGTACATTTGCTGATTTTGTTGATATGGAAGATAGTTCACTATTTTCTCTTTCTTTGGCAGTTACTTTTATGATTATTGGTATCCCTCTCCCAAACCAAATTTTTATTGATAAGTTATAGTTATTCAATTTTTTTATCTATATGATGCTATTCAGATGGTGACGTGTAGATGTCTCTGCCCAGCTGTCAAGTGCTACTTGGTTTTCTGAGCTCTTTTATATGGAAGTCACCAACTGTCAGCCCAGCTAGAAGTGCCTTCACATCACTCTAATGAACATAGGCTGTACAGTTCTTTACCATTGATTCATAAGGCTTGTACTATACTATGCTACATTACCCTCTATCATGGAGTTATTTCTAAATAATCATTTTTTATTTTCTCTCTGTTCTGTATATTATAGAGGGTGCCCCACAAATTAATCTACCTAAAAAAAAAAGTTTAGTTTTGGGACACTCTAATGCAGTTGTGTACATGTTTCCCCTGCTCTCCAAAACCTAAGATGCAATTATTGATTTATATGTGAGAATCTTTTGAGCATTCCCAGACTACTAAAAAGGTAATGATAATATGTTGGGTTCAGTTGTTGGAGATAGGGGTGATGGGCCATACAGTGTACTGAGGTGTAAGGGAGAGAAAAAGCTGCCTGCATGATGGCTCACTGTAAAAACAATGAATGTTATTTCTGCCTTTTTCCATAAAACGAAAAAGTGACATAAAGTAAACTTTCGAAAATCAGGGGATACCTGTATCCTGTTAGATATCCCCCCACCCCAGTAATTCCTGAGTTTCAGGTATCATCTTTACTTTCATATTATGCTATTGGTAAAAAAATCAAGAAGCTTTTCATATCATCAAATTATCCTTGCATGTATATGTTGGATATTTGCATCAGCAGATGACTTCTGCTATGCCACTGTTTGTCAGTATTGTTTCTCAGATGTATTTAACTAATAAATACTTAAATCTGAAGTGTTCACAAAAGTTTGATTGAAGGATTGCTCAAAGTTGTCAAATATAGCTTCTGCGAAAAACATTTTTTAAAGGAAACCCTAGCTTCCCAAATCCAGACAGTAATAATGACTTCTAATACAACCCAAGAAAATCTCTGGAGTGGATGAGGATTTGATTAGTTTGTGGAGTTGAAAAATGCATTGCTATATTCTTATATAACAGAATACAGCAACTTCTCATTTCTGGCTGCTTGCAGATGAAGCTCTTTTTTATGTCCTATTATCTTAAGGAAGAGGATGAATGATGCAAAATGATCACTTGGTTTTATCATACCATTATTCTGCTTGTTTGTATTTACAACCATTACACTCACTCATCATTGTTCATTCTTTCTCTTCTATCTTCCCACCCACCTTTGCAATGTAATGAACAAGGGTAAGAATGGAAGAGGGTACCTATGTTTGAATGAGAGCAAAAGAGACTCCAACTTCAGTATAACTGTCATTTATTCAGTAATTATTCTTCCCTCAAGTCTGAAGTGTAAAAATTGAGTTATAGTCTACCACAGGAATATAGACAAAAGTAATCCATAATGATAAGATATATTAATTTAATTTGCCTTTGCATATATGTTGATATAGTTACATACTGTAGGTAATAAATTACTGATGTACTTCAATTCCAGAAAAATTTATGCCTGAGTAGTGATATATTAGTCGACACCTGTTGGATTTCGTCAGGTCTAGCTAGTTATTTTTTGTATATTTCAACAAATGTTTATTTTGCTTGTCAAATAAACTGAAACTGTTTGATTCACCTTTTTCCCTTGTAGAAAGTGTTTTGGATTAATTCTAGATTTTGCATTTTTACTGAATCATGAACTATGTACATTAAATTGTGATTATCTTTGTTTGCATATAGTGTGATGATACCATTTTCCTTTTGATTCTAAAGAGTCATTCAACTCTCTTAGCAGAACAATTCTTAAAAATGTAAAAAAAAAATTATTTAATATTTAGATTTTCTTGTATTACTTTTTTAAAAATCTATAAATTTTCGCTAGTAATACAGATTTCTTGAAAAGCGTGTGTGTATATTATTATTATCAGCCTTTTTTATTTTTACTATTGCAGAATTTACAAGATAAGATGACAAAACCTTCATTTCCTCGGACATTGTTGATATTTCACTTATTTTCAATCATAGCTGCTCTGTTTTTCATTGATGTATTCAAAAATGGAAGCGTAAAAGGTACAAACACTTTTTCTCTGATTTATAAATTTCCTTTTAACTTTTATCATGGCCTCAAATCGAATGAAATAACTTAACTTCTAACTTCTCAAGCATTATTAATTATTTCTTTAAAATTTCTTTCATCTTAATTCCAGTTGCTTTTCATCACAGCTACTCAGATTGCCATTAGTAAATGGTATGGATCAGAAATGAAGAATAAGCTCTAGGCAACTGGAATAAGGATTAAAAAAATACTTAACAAGAAATATCAATGTTTGACAATTTTTCATCTAATATTAACTTATTCTTCAGTTATTGCAAAGAAGCTATTTTTATTTGGAAATCCTTGTGCAGATACTCCCCAATTTACAACCTCCTAACTTGTACATGCAACTGAAGTATGTGAATATAAAAAAATTCATTTAAATATATAAGTTACACTCCTGAATTTAAAAAAAACAGCTAAATGTAAAAATTTGCTTGGTTATACGTATGTATAAGAGTTGATAAAGGGCAAGAGAGCATATAAATTATACTTGTACTTTTAAAAAAAACATACGTGCTCTGTTAATACCATAAATACATATTCTTCTTGGTTATTTGTGTGTTGTTTTTCAGATTTTGCAAAACTATATTATACTTATGAAATACAATGACGGAATGGAATGGGTTAGATTTTAAAATGAGGAATGCTGTGTCATGTGATGGCAATGAATATAAAAAGATTCCAAAGAAATCATAAATTGGTTTGAGGTGGGAGAAATTAAAATACCATTATGATTGAAGAAGAAAATTAAATTTGTAAATGAATCTAATTTTACTTGAACAATGCATTGAAAAACTATGTATTTTCTGAACTTTTCTCTTTTTTCTTTACATTTTTAATACATGAGAACCTGTCTGGTTTTGTTTTTTTGTTTTGTTTTTTTTTTATTCAATTTTAGATTTATTTAATTTCATTTGTAAAATTTATAGCAGCCCAAAGAGCAGTATTACTAATTTAGATATTTTTTTTTTTTTCAAATTTGAGAGTCCAATGTTTACAATATTCAGATGGTTTGTTTTTTATTTTTTTTGATTATTTTTTCACAATTTTAAAATCCAATATTGCCAATTTAGATGTTGGTTGATTTTTTTTCTTCTTTAAATCTTTAAATTTTTTGAGTCTGAGTGACATCCAGAATTGAAAAATTTAAATCAGCAGCACTGAGTAACAGAATAGAAGTGACAATACACTGTTTTTTTTTTTCCTATGGTAAAGCATTGCATACAAATATCGCAGAAGAAAATATGTCCAACTTATGACCATTTTAAAATGTGACCAGCTGTCAAAACGGAACCTGATCCTAAGTTGGGGAGTACCTGTACAAAGCATAACTGAAAAAAATATTTTCCATTCTGGCATGTTGAGATTATTTTTCATTTAACAGTGGCCTTTTGATATATTTCAACTTTAATGTAATTTAAATTATTCTTTTCAAAACTCAATTGATGTTGATCATGGATAAACGTTATATAAGACTTAGTGAAGAGTCTAAATCAATTTTTTTTTTTCATGTTTGAAAATAATTTTTAGTGATTTGTCATTTACTTCCCAAGTAGGAGCTGAAAACGTTAGTAATTGAAAAATGAAATATTTTTCAGATTCTTATACAGTCCGTTTCTTAGAAAATTATGGCATCTTAGCATACACAGAGCAGGCATGGCATCGAATGGTATACTATTCTCTAAAAGCCCATGTGTAAGTATCTCTCAAATATTTACAGGTATGACTTGTGTTATATGTCTATAAGGACAATCTTGTTGAAAGATAACATTATTCATTATATCTTGGAGATAAATGGTCGAAATAACTGAACAAATGCTATAACCTTTTATTTGATATCTTTTATATCAGAAATCCTAGCTCTAAACACAGACTGGTAGAAAATTAACCTTTTGAAATTCAATTTTTTCATGTTCAACAGACTTTAATTCGTCATGATTGGAGAGTTGTCTATTTGCATCAGTTCAAATGATTATTAGTCCATAATTGTCACTTTGCAGACAGTTATCTTGAAGTATAATTGTGGCACATACAGTAGGAAGGGAGAGGTGAAAAAAGACTTGGGTAGTTTTTTTAAGAGCGTAATAAGGGAGGGGTTAATGGCTTTACCCTGAGTGTGAGAGTGTTATATATGATTTCTTTTTTTTTTTTTTTTTTTTTTTTTTCTGGTTCAAAGTATGAACAAATTCATTTTGATCATATTTCATAAATTAGAATTTTTTTTCTTTTTGTTTCTGATATTTGGTTTAGATTGAACCTTGCCATGGTTGACTATAGGAATTACAGCTTTTGGCTGCTACTGCCTAGGGGGGTAAGATAGTTATTAGGAAATGGTTTGCATAAACTTCTCTGAAGTATAGTAGCATGCCAATGGTGAGATATCCTGTCAAGATTTGTGGTGGTAGGACAGAGCTTGAAGATAGGTGGGTTCATGCCTGTCCAAAGACTAATAATGTGAAGTGAACAAAAATGGCATCAACTGAAATTCAAACTGTTTCTCGATTCCATTTAACTGCTACTCTATGCTAAACCTCTTGATAAAATAGCTATAAAGAAAATATTCCTGCAGACTTAATGCAAATGGATTCATCACTGGATTAAGATGATCTCACTGATAGTTATGTTTACAGCCAACAGGAAGTTAGACAAATAGCCATAGCTGAATTATACTTATGTAGATCAAGGTTCAAACTCCATCACTGGTAATTCTCAGAAATTCCAATTGTGAACATGTCATTGGGGTAATCAAGTGATTTATAAAAAGTTTCTAATTCTTTCCATGTGACAGTGGTATTATCTTGAACTTAATCTTTTCTGATTAAGTACAGTGGAAGTCATTTATTATAATCACTGCTAATATCAAATCAGTCTATCCCAAATACTTCATTTAAAAATGAATTAAAAAATTATTATAAAAATTTTATGTAAAGTTGTTTGTGTATCTTCATCTCAAACCACAGAAAACACCTGGTGATCAGGTTCAACACATGTCCTCTTCTCATTTGCTGCTTGCTTTATAATGACATCCTTTAGAATGCCCTGTTGGGTAACCAAAGTTGATAACTCAAAAACTCAAGCAAAATACAATCTAATTTGTAAATTCAATTCCTAATTCACTACACATAATCATAAATCTCAATTGTTCCAGTTTTTATATCACTCGTTCAATGTTATCAGCCAGTTATTGCTATCTAGAAGACCTTGTCCCAAAGTGATCTCAATAGGTGGCCTTTTCTGCAATTGAATCTTCATAAATTGTAATGATTTTAATGGCACTAATTTTTTTCTGTTTTCTTCCACAGATGGCTAAAGGAGAATGGAATTATCTATTATAATATTGTATCCAAAAATTTAGGTCCCTATTTGGTGCTCTCTTGGAACAAGTTCCTTGAGTTTTATGTATATTTCGCCGAAGCTACAAGGGTGCAGAGACACTGGTTATATACAAAATTATTAGAAGGAAAAGACTGGGTAATTATTTAATTTTTATGATCATTACCTATTTTCCGGTGATGCTATTTGGTCTCTGGAGAATTCCAAGCAGAAAAATATTCACTCTGAAAGTGTTAATTTTTACCTATTGTATTCAAGATCAACCTCAAATTGATTTTCTATTTGCATTCAAGTGCACTGCACTGTGTACATTTATGTAGAAATCACTTTTCTACATTGATAGCAGCTATAGTAACTATAGTTGTATGTAATATATACAGATAGTTTCATTTATTTCTGATGTGCCTTCAGTATAAAATATCTTATATTATCCCTTTCAGGTCTATGACCTTTCGCCAGAAACGTGGTCACAAATCGAAGATTATGCTTGGTTATCATTGACTGTCATAAAAGAACATAGCATTTGGTTATGGCAACATTTCTGGCATTTCGCATTAATGTCTTACAGATATATTTCAACTCGGATCTCAGAGTAAGTCTTTTTTCATCTTTAAAGATGTTCATTGTTTATTCATTTAATTTCAGCATATATGATAGTACCGCATGATTTCAAATGGAAAAATGCTTGGTTACTTAAATTTTGACATTGCTTTTATAATTGACTTTTCTGCTGATTGATAAAATCTAGTGAATGGAAGATGTTGTTTGCATTCAAACTGTTAGGATAGAGCCTTTTTTGAAAAAAAATAGGAAATAAGGTTTGAGGTAACACTTTTACTGATTTCATATCAAAAAGTAATTCCTACTTTATGAGTAGTCTTTAAAAGTTTTATGCAGATCTTGAAAAAATAAATTAAGATATATATTAGCAGAATAATGACTGAGGTGCTGATGCAGCTAAGCTTCTAAATTAAGATATTCAATTCTCTTGAATATACTTCAAGGTCTATATCTTCATTGCATATTAGTTTAGAGTGAATGATGGTAATTTCCTTTGATGCTAACAGGAATAAAATAACCATTATACTCGTACAAAGATGTGTTACACTCAAGAAAATACAGAGGATGAGGATCATGATCATATCCTCAATTTGTAACCATAAATTGATGACTGTCCATGTCAATGACAAAGCACCTCATCAAAATGGTCCTTTATCATGGTATTTTTTTTTTTTGCTTTTGCTTCACAGTAGTATGACTTGACTGTTTCAGAATAGTATAATCCTAATTTTTCATCAGATGAAACATTGACAACCATTTTTTTTTTTCCCTCTTCGGATGTTTCCTTTCACCTTAAATTTTTGTTGGTTTCAATAAAGTTACAATAAAAAGCATCACCCTAAGGCAGTGAGTAAATGGTGCAGATCTACAATTAGTACATGAAAAACCAAAGCAAATATGGCACCAGTTGATCAAAGTGTTGTATATAGGCAGCTTCCTGAGATGGAAGGGACATGAGTTCATGTCTTGCCTTGAGCTTATTATTCAAAATCCATTGTTTATTTCTGATCAGTTTTACTCTACAGCAGTGAGTAAACCTGCAATAAAAAACATCTAGAAAATTTAAGATAAAAGAAAATACTTATCGAGAATTAATAATGGCTGTCCAGGAATATTGATAAAAATGTATTCCTTTTGCAATTGTAAGGAATCACAAAGGGACAATATGGTTTGCATTAAAATCATAATTTTGTCACTGCGTGAAAAAATGTTTAGTGATAACTGATCCATACATAATATTCAATGATTCTTTTTTTTTTTTTTTTTTTTTCTTTTGCAGAGGGGACTTCTCTATAGAAAATATCCAACATGTGGCATCTTTGACATTAACAAACATTCGTAATGTGACGCTAACAGTTGTCCAGTGGTGTGGTGAATACTTTGAGTCAACAATAACTGCTGCTGCTAAGTAAAAATGAAAATGCCAACTCGACTAATTTTTATTGCCTTTTTTTTTTTTTTTTTTTTTTTTGTAAGTGGTACTGAAATACTTAGTATTTGTTCCAATAAAACACCGACCACACTTTTGTTTTAAATTTTTTTTTTTTTTCTTTTTATAAAAAATGAATTCTATTTTCTTCTGCAACAATAAAACATTTGAGTAATAAAATATTTACTTTTAGGTTTTATTTCTAAAAAAGGAAAAATTAGCACTTATTATTTTTGTCCCTCTATATAACTGTTCTGTATTTGATAGAATTAGTAAATGTTTTTTATAAACTAAGAGAAAAACTTTGTCAGGTAAAAGCCTTTAGGGGGGAAAAGCATTAACAGCATTAGAATAATAAAAAGATTAGATTGGAAAACATTTTGGTTATTGTTGAAGTGAAGGACCAGTATCGCACTCGCACATCAAATAATTTTGTTTTTATTCATCAAACAATCCATGGAGACCCAATCATTTTTGTAGCAATAGCTGGTTTCTGCAGGGCCAGGGTGCTAGCCTGATGCCCAAAATGGATTGCCTTACTGGGCTCAAGGGCTCCAACTGCCCTGCTATTTATCCATAGCTGGGGGGAAAAATGGATTTATCCATTTCCCAAGAGAATTAGTGCAAAGTGAATGCAAACCGCCCCAGCAAGAGTTTGAATATGGTTTGCTGATTCTATTCTGTGCCTTTAACTATTTGACTTCCCAATGTTAACTTTTTATGGCAATTTGAAGATTGTATCTTTCTTCATAGCTTATAATGAGTTTGAAAATGAATCCAAATATTGGCCTAAGAAAAATGACATTGTTTTTATTGCCAATTACATGATTTTTTAGAGTTCAAGCATTGCTTTTGCTCTTTACATTTTGATATCAATTATTTAAAACATTAGCATTTTTATAACCAAGTTGTCATTATAGGATTGTTATTGCTTGATTTAAGAAAAAGAAAAAAAGTTCCAATTTGGAATAAATTTAATTTTTCTTCAGGTTGTGAACATCAAGCTTGAGGAAATATATTTTTTAAATTATCAATTAACTCGTTTGGTTATGATTTCGGGAAGAACACTTTCATTGTGTTGTTGAAAATTGTTTCTGAAAAGGTTGCTGCATCTTCTTCCCGGGCTGCTGCTATAACTTCCAAGACTTGGCTGTTGGAGACAGAAAAATAATCTGTTACAATATTTGATAAAAGTGTGACATGCAGTTTGGTTGGAATATCTTTTTTTTTTTTTTTTTTCCTAATGACATTGGATATCCCCATGAAAAAAAAAAAAAATTTATATAAATGATCACAAATGGAAAAGTGGATTCTCTGATTAAAATGAAAAAATTGAAATCTCTGAACAATTTCCTGATAAGGACATCAGATTCATACATTGTATAAGCTTGGAGTTTGAATAACTTGAAACAATATAATATATAGATTATTCAGACAAATGTTGAGTAATAGTTTTAAAAACAAGGAGAAAAAATGAATTTCAAATTGCATTCTCCGTACTGTCAATGATCATGCTACCTGCTACTCACTATATTTTTGAAAATTCTTGAGGGTTATTTTACAGAGTAACAATTTGAATTTACAACTTTAAGAAATAGTGGAATGAGGTAGATCCAAAAACTGATTTTTCTCTGGCTATAGCTCTCAGCATCTAAGGAAGATGAGAAAATTGCTCATATTATTACAGTGAGTTTTATTCTGTAGATAAGTATGCAGCTTAACCCTTTTGAGACACCTGTGACATATCCCAGCAGTCATAGAAATTTAGGGATATATGTCCCATAGATCACTTTAAGAAGTCTATAACGTATGTGTCACTTGGAATAAAAATGACTCATGATTTTGGTCTAATGAAAGAATACTTTTAAAAATTGAGTCATTAAGCATCTTGATAGGTAAGTCTTGAAAGGGTTATGAAACCAGAAAGTCAGACTGTAGATAAACTGGGGTAGCATCATAATGATCCCTTTTTTTTCAAGTTGTATATATATATTCATTTTCTACATTCACTCTTGTTTCTCCAACTGTCTGGTAAACCTGGCTCAAAGACTGAGAATGAGACACAGAATTTGAGTTCTCCAATTTATTAGTTTTCACGTTTTTTATTCTTATAGTTTACTAGGTCTGCCACTAGCTATTTTCATTATCAATTAATCTTGATTTATTTTCTTGATTAATTGTCAGAAAATTGTCCATCACTATTTTTCAATGTCCTCAAATGTTTTGTTCTGTCCATAATATTCAGTTTACTAATTTGACGATTAATCAATTAGTTATTGCAGCCGCTCTACAGTCTATTGATAACTTTTCAGTTTTGTTGACAATCAATTCATTCAAATCAAGTAAAATAGATATAATCTGCACGTGGGTATTCCAAACACCACAACTGTGAGGGAACATCAGAGCTTTGGGGGATTCAATAAGTCTGAGGAACCAAGAAAAATCTTTTAAAAATTTGTAGGGAGGTGCAGTCGGACCTAGCATCAACACTGATATAATCATTTTTTTTTTCCTCAACATTTTAATGGAGTTTTTATAATGCTACAAAAAAAGTGTAGATGATAGTCACAAAGTAAAGAAAATATTTTGATTTTGGGATGGTTTACATTCCCTTCAGGAAGGTGATGAAAAGAGCTCTGAGGCATTGTGTAATAGTGCATAGTAAGCTTTATCTAACAAATCGAGGAAAAATGTCTGCAAAACTTACACAATATTTGCTGGTTCATTTCTGCTTTTCACACACAATCCTTTTTCCCATTTCTCTTTCTTCTTTGATTGAAATGTGGTCTTGACAAACTTGGCTCCAGCATGTGTAGGTCTGATATCACACCAAGGAGCATCTAAAAAATGTTGAAATAATAAAAAAAATTGAAAATTCTTATTCTACAGGTTAAGTCAAAAGTTACATTTGGATTCATAAAAAAAATAAAATTAGAACATGAGGTTTAACTGGAAAAATTACTGGAACTTCTAAATAAGGTAGTTACTTTTGGTCCACCCTGTAGAAAAGGTGTTTTTTTTTTTGTTTTTTTTTTTCAATTATTACGATACTGTGTATATAGTGCTTGGTTAGTGATAGGGTTACTTTTTTGTACCTATTGTATTTATTGCCTTTGATATGGATTGATTTGGTTGGTATATTAAGGACCTTTTTTTTTTTCTTTTTTTTTTTTTTTTTTTTTCTCTTTTCTTTTTTACCGGGAGAAAAAAAAGATTTGACTAAGGCTGAAGAATGGGTCAGGCGAAAGATGTTAACAACTTTAAGGATGGGAAGAGCATTTGATTGTCCAAACAGAAAAATGTTAATGACTCCTCTAAAAATTCTAGACTACACACTAGTTGAAGAGTTGACAGAATGCAGAAGAGTCTATACAGAATGGCTGCACATGGCCTTGATAACTCAGCTGATATAACTTATGATACTAATTTACATTTATCAACAAATGATTGATAGAGCAAAACCTTTTGAGTATTTCATTATTCATTATCCACAAAGTAAATTCATTTCATGTAGTAATTTGGATAAATGATGGAAAAATATATTTTGAAAATTAGATTCCATTATTATGCATTGCTGTCTCACGTTTGGGAAGTTAATGCAATAAACACCTGAGGAAGGCTGGAGAATACATAAGACTAAACTTAGGGATAAAAACAACAAAGATAAGGAAGCCGGTCTTAATGGATGAAATGTTTAAAGTACCAACACAGTCTTGGAAAAATAAAACAAAAAAAAGATTTTCATCTTTTATTTCAACTATAGAATTCCATCAACTCTAATTTTAATGAATCTAATTTTGCATGAACCCTTTTGAGAATCCTTGATTTCCTATCCTGAGGGTTCTATGACCGCCTTTTGACATTTATGACATTTCAATTTTAATAGGTTAGTCTTGAAAGGTTTCAAACAACAATATTTGATTTCTTTTCATGATGCCATTATTAAAATGAGAAAAAGTAAAAATTAGTAATTCAAAAGCCAAATAATTTTGTTACCTGTTTCAATCATCAAATGACTGGTTGGTATTGAGCACATTGCATCAATATTCTCTTGAGTTTTCAATGAGCTGAAAAGGAAACAACTGTCAAGATCAAAAAAAGCAGAGTCAAATAACAAGACTAATTGTTTTCAGTTCACGTGTGTTTTTTTCAAGAGATTTATACATCTTGAAGTTTGGTCAGATGGAAATATACCTAGCCATAAATTAGCCATTGTTCTCAAAATTCATAGATGAACTCAGTAAGAACTATAAGTGACTGACTTATTCCTAATCATAGCTCGCCGAGACTAAAAAAGGCCAAAATAAAGCAGGGGATCTTTTTAAGGGGAAGATGACAAATGTATATCAGGTAAGTTGATACAAATCGACAGAGGAGTTGGCTGAGACTAGAAGCTAGCCAGTTGTGAAAAGGGACATTATATATGACACACATTTTTTTTTACTTGAATATTCAAGTCCATCTATATAATGATCATTGTAACTCTTCTGTTTCTCTATCCATAACAGTGCACTCTTCCACTTGAGGTAACAATTTTGCCAATAAAAATATCTATCCACAATATAAAACAATGGACTCTTCCAACTAACCAAGTTCAGCCACTTTTTGATAAATCAATATAAAACTGATAGGGCACACATTTGTTTACACTATTAACAACTTTGAAGTAGTGAACTATTGAGTTTGAAAGTATGTGAGAGAGAGCTCCGACTCCATGGAAACACGGGTAAATATTTTTGCCTAATGCATTATGGCCTCCAGTGTGTGTGTGTGTATATATATATATATATATATATATATATATATATAATTTTTTTCTTAAAAAGAATCATCTCATGGAATTGAAATATATCCATGAATTTTTTTCACAGGTTATAACTAATATAGATGAGCATCACAAACATAGGACGAGTGTGTCCCATTTTCTGAGAGATTGTTGAGTTTTTGGTGTAGCATAGAAAATTGGAAAATTGAAAGAGTCGGCCCATATGCTAGGCAAGAAAAACTGCGTCAGTAATTCTAGCATTGAAATGGATACCATATGGGAACCTCTAATAATGAAAGACAGAAAACAATAACATCAAAAACATCAAAACTGTCACCTGAGGTTTAAGGCTCCTAAAAATTAGCACCACATGGACACATAGCGTAGTGGTTACAGCATCAGACAAATTACTGCAAAGTAATCTGATGGTTCTAGGTTCAATCCTAGTGTGAGACAATATAACAATACTACTAATGCTAAGAGGGGAGTACGGTCAATATACCCCCGTCAGATAAATAAAGGGTTCGGTTCGTTACTTCCCCACACCTACCAGATGATACCTGATGAAGGCCGTAGAGTACAACGGCCGAAATGTTGTATGAAAAACAACCAAGATGAGGATGGTCCGAATATCAATAGAAATAATAATAATACCTCATCTCAAAAATTCAGAGATATACCAAGATTATTCAAACTTGATAATTATTCAATTTTTAAAAATAGCTGTGTTTCTGATATTACCAAGTTTCCGAATTCTAAGTTTGTGATGCTCTACTGTAGTAATCTGTTATCCAGCATCTCTTATAATTTAAATATTGAAGTTGTAATTTAAAAAACTTACAAAATCTATAAAGTATTCAAAGCTGGAAAACTCAATGAAGTAACGGAGGAAGGTGGGGTACAAGATTATACATTACCATCCATTAATTCCAATGTAGAATCCTTCATTCATTAAAGCTGTAGCTTCTTCACTTGTCCCAGTGAAAGAATGAACCTTTAAAAAAACAAAACAAAAGCAAGTGAAACATTTCTATATACTTAAAACATAAAACTGTATATGCCAGACTATCAGACAACAATGGTGATTAAGAGGACTACTACTTATTGCAACTCATCCAAGCCCCATAACAGTTCATATCAAGTTTTGTAGATGGTGCTCTAACTATAATACAAGCGCATTGGATATAATGTAATATTTGCTTTGTAATAAGAAAAAATTAAATATCCAGCTTATATATATGGTATTTAGGCTGATATATATCTGTCAGTCGATGTCATGAATTGAAAATATATAAATTCATACGTATACTAAAATTAATATCTGTGAAGCCAGTCAAAAGTATGAGGAATCTGAATAACATGCATGAACTTAATGTAGTATGGACTTTTATCATTGGTGAAATTTTCCAAGATTAAGACAGTGTAGCAAATCAGTGGATGCTACTAAAATTAATAACGTTTTGAAATTGAGATTTTCCCCAGTCATTGGTATGTTGAATAATTTACTATGGTCTCTTGGAATTTGAATGCAAAGGGATAAAAATTGCTCTGCATATTTTGTCTTGAAAGCAAAACAAAAATGATTACCACTTGAAATCCTGAGATAAAACATATCCATAAATCCATCAATTGAACTTTTCAAGAAATAAAGCGAATAGACATATCAGATGAGGTTTTTAAAAATATTTTACAACAATAATGAACAAATTAAAAGAAAAAGAAAAAGGATTTAATGCAAATCAATGAGAAAATATTTTCTAAGCTATCAAAAATTATATAGGGTGAGGTTTCTGTTTCTACCTACATCCCAACAAATATGTAGAAAGATCACAAATTCTACCATTTCAAAGAAATCTAAAAGCAGTCTCTTACCACGCCTCCTTTTACTCGATGTTTGTTTCGCTTTAAAATCTCCAAAAAGTCATCTGCTGCATTCCTTAAGTGCAAAAACATTGGTAGTTGGGTCTTTTCAGCAATATCAAACTGCTTTTCAAAATACCTAGAAAGAAAAATCATCAGACATCCTCACCAAAATTCATGAAGGAAAAGCAGAATACTTTCCAAATTAGAGCATTGAAATGATGATTACAAGACCTTTGGTTTGTTAGGAGTGCATGCATGCAGAAAAAAAAAACAATATGAAAGAAGACAGAAGATTATGATGACATATTAGATTTTTCAACAAAAGCAGTTGACTTCACCCAGCATATTATTCAAACTACAGTTATCTGTGTTTCAAGACCCCCCCCCCAGTGGATGCTGAAACTGTAAATAGTACCATACCCTCTCAGTAAACTACCAATGTTTATTCTCTCCTCACTCCCTTCTTATTCTTTTATTGAACTACCAAACTTTTCTTTCTCCTCTCTCTCATTTTCTACCCCTTCAGTAACCACTACACTCTCTTTCCATCTTGTTTTCTTCAACCCTCTTATTAATATTAAAATGTAATATGTAAAAATGAATGCCTGAAGAAAAGCAGCTATTAAGCAGAATAACATTATATACAGTACCAGTCAAAATGAGAGAATGATTTATTCAAATGTAGCTTTTATTGATAGTAATTATGACAGCATCGTGAAATTTATAGAAATTGTCGCCCTTGGTATGTATTTCATGTCTGAAAAAGTTTTAGTTGAATGTGATAGTGGAAAAAAATATATTCAAGAAAGCCTTTCTTTGAAGAAAATAGTTGACAAAATAAGAGAATGTGTATACAACATCATTTTTCTGATGAAGTTTATAAAATAAGAATTGAACATTAGTGAATAGTTCAACAAAAAAGAATTAGTATAGAGTATAGGGACCTTTATTAGCAATAACTTCAGTACACCAATGTATACAGAATGTGACAAGATTCTGGCATAGATCTGGAATTATTTTCTCCATTCATCTTCCAATTTTTCCAATAAATCGGTTAAAGAACTTGGGTTTTGTTTCCTGACCTTTTCTCCTCTTATCCTCCACAAATTCTCAAGTCGGGATGTTAAGCAGGTCATCTCATGACTTCAATCTTCTCTTTTTTAAAAAATTCCTCAACTCATTTAGCAATGTGATAGGGGATATTGTCCTGCAGAAAAATAGCTGGCTGGTTGGGAGAAGAGGTTAAGGAATGGCATGTTGTTTCACTAAGTTTAGACACCCATTAGCTTTTACCATCCATTCTTACAATAAGTCCAACACATTCAGAGTAGAACATCACCCATACTATGACACTTCCTTCCCCAAACTTAGCAGACTTATTGACACTGTTTGGTTCAAGTCTGTCACCTGTATGCCTTTACACAAACTGTCTTCAGTCAGATACAATTGTACTAAATGTACTTTCATCACTGTAATGAACTTGAAACTGATTCTCAACCTTCCGAACAACGTATTCTTCTGCATATCAAAATCAAGTCTTTTGGTTCTTTTTATTCATGATAGGTTTAGTAGTTTTCAATCCAAATTCTTTCAATCTTTGAGCCACTGTACAGCTGCTCATCTGCTTATTGGGATCAGTTTATATTTGCCTTGAAATTCCTACTGCGGTGTTGAAAAGATCATTCACAGTGTATCTTTTGATTACTCTGTCCATCCTAATGCTTCTCTTATATGGTTGACCAGCTTTGTTTTGTGAAACAAAAGATTTTGCTTCTTCAAACAATTTTGAAACTCTCAAAATTACACCCTTTTGAAAATATACCGAGAGATAAGCTATCTGTCTTCATCTTTACAATTTGTTGTTAAAGGGCTACTGTCACTTTAACATGTTCTTGCATGTCTTTCAGCTGATGCAACACTGAGAATATTTCTACCACATCATTTAGTGAGGTCAATATTGCCATCTACAGTTTGTTGGATATAAATGGTTCATGATGGTGATCAGATGTTGGGGTCAGTGTAAGAATCTAGGATCAAAACATACACAAAGAATCCCTTTCAAAATCATACCAGTGCTATATACAAAAGTATCCACAAAAAAAGAATTCTGTCATATTGCTGTTTGACAGTATGTTGCCAATATAATTCTAATTTTAACGAACAATATTTTACATAATTTACATACTAAATGCTCAATAAATTCATTAAAAACAAATTATTTTTGTACAAACTACATTTCCTTCATTTACCATGAGACAAAGCACAGTAAATATATGAAAAATTATTCCATTACAAAACTACATTTTCATTCTTTTTATTGCTGTGAGACAGTGAGTTGTCATTTTATTATTGATTTAGATAAACAATATTTTATATATGAAAGGCACAATAAATTAACTAAAAATCTACAAAGCTAATAACTTATTTTGATACAGAACAATCTATTTACTTGAACAAAATATGAATATTCATATTTATTGAAACAAAATGCTGTCATTTTCTTGTCCAAGTTTTCTTTTTAATCCTGATTTCAATTCATTTCTTGATTTTTAATTCATTTTGAAATTTTTTTAATTGATCTAAACTTCTTTTCAAGAAATTTTGTTTCAATTTCTAAAAACAAAAATTTTTATGATCTTTAAACATTGCTAACTTGTGATTTTGTGTTTTAAAACTTACTTCTACTATGTTTCCATTGTGCTATAACAATGGAATAGCTACCTCACACATTCACAATTTGCGTTAATTTGAGGATGAAAAATATCACTACTTAATAAAGCTTAGATTAAAATTCTCATTTTCCAATTCACTGCAAACATTTGACATGCCGGTGATGCCAATCAAATCAGAAGATGGAAAAATGGATTTTTCATTTGGAATTGAAGCTTAATCAAGGGTATGGATTATCTATGGTTGTGGATTATACACAGGGACTCACTATACTCAATAAGAAATAATCAATAAAATATACCAAGCATAAATGTCTAGAAATTTCCATAGAAAATAGAATTCTAACTTGATTGATTCATAGGCAAATACTTACTTTAGTTGGATTTCTTTTGGACAAAATTGCAATCGATCATAATCTGAAAGAGAATTATCAATAAGGTAGTTTTAGAAAAAACAATAAAAATGACGTAAAATAGCAAATATTTAAAACAAAACATATGAGACCGTGATTATGATTTTATCAATTTTTTTATCAAGTCAAATCAATCTTTGATACACTGTAAAATAAAAACTACTAGTCACTTTGCTGATGGTAATTACAAGTGTACAACAACAGGCTCAGCTGATAGCTGCTACTGATGCTACAAGTGTGATAGACATGGTGACCAAGGGAGAAGAGAAAAGAAAGTTAAGTAGTTTAATAAGAGGGCAGGAGAGGAGACAGGATGATGGCTGCAACTGATACTATAAGTGTGACATGGTTCTTGTCATAAATATGATGATTAAGAAGCATCATTTAGAGAAAATGACCATAGAGAGAAGAAATCAGAATTACTTGGGCAAGAAATCCTCAAAACAATTTATAAGATTTATAAAATGATTCATTTGCAATCAAAAGATTTGATCCACAAGCATTAATATCTTTGCATCTTGAGTACATAAATTGTAACAATAATGTGCTTGTATAGAATAAATGAGAAGAAGTATTGCACAACTTACCAAGGCCACATTCTCCAACAGCTACAACTTTGTCTTTATTTTGCATGATCAAAGAAAGGAGGTCATTTAAGTACATTTCAGGATCTCCACTTTCTTCAAATTCTAGGCATCTTGTTGGATGGCAACCCACAGTACTGAATAAATGTTCTAGTCAAGTAAAAGATGAGTAGTATGATTTTTATGAGTGTAATAAGCCAACATTAGATGGATTAAGTTTGTATTATAATTTTAATCTACTTTGTTAGGAACATATTACACATGACAAAAGCATATTCTCAGGCAGTTCTACGATATGAAAGTATTGCAAAAAGTATATTTGTAGGTAATCAATATTTGATGAACACACACCAGAAGAGTGGTTGATTTTATTGATATTTTAATGCTTATTTCATATTATCTTTAGAATTCACTAATGGTGCTAGATGCTACACACACATACATACATAACAAGAATGATAACTATATACAAAAACATACATAAAATCATATATATTTTTGTAATTTCTTAATTTTTTAAGTGCTCTATACTTTTATGTAGAGCAATTAAATCAATATTACAAGAAATTCATCGCACCATATAGAGTAGCCCACCTTGTTTCATGCCGCTGAGATCTTCAAATGAGCCTCAACAGAATGACTGTATCTGATCAGGAGAGATATCTCTCACTCTACTTGAGACATAATACGTAACAGTCTCATGAAAAAGCAAAATTATGAATAAGATCTGGCAGAGGAACTAATACAGATGATAGCAGTTAAACATGAAAAATGACAGATGAAATAAAAACAGCCTTTAAAAACTTGCAAAAAAAAAAAAAAAGCTAATGGATTAGTAGATAGATTCAGAGACCAGCCAGAACAAGGGGAGACTACTCATTTGGGACTAAAATGAATTGAGAGCTTTATTTGTCGCCAAAGAAGAGTATATATTGAAAATACTAACCATCCTTTCTGGCCAATTCTATGGCTTCCTTCGACTCTTTCAGACTGCCTCCTGTTATCATCATCTGAAAGATGAAGTGAAAAAGTAAAAATGCTTAAATGACAGTTGAACATATAATGAAAGTCTATTCTATTCTTACGAATATATATATATATACACATATATGTATACTTATATATTTATATATTAAAACAGATCTCAAAGAAATATTCACAGATCTGTGTATCATCGCTTACCGCAGACCCTAAAACATCAAAAGACATGATGAGCAGCAACAATATAATAAACAATAAAGTTTCACACAACAATATCCCTAGAACCACTAAATTCTGTAAACCATGCAACAAAAGAAATAGTCTATGTTGCAACCGCCTTAAGTGCACCAAAACCTTCATTAGCTCTACCACCAAAGAGAGTTTCTACATATACCATAGCACTAACTGTTATAGCAAAAACATTATAGACCTTCTAGAATGTAATAGATGTGATATACAATACATAGGCAAGTCCAGGTGGCAATTTAACATAAGACTTAACAACTACAGACATAGAATTAAATCACAAAACAATCCCAGTCTACTTCCTGTAGACCTATACTTTTGCACACCTGGTCACAATTTTGCCACGAACACTAGCTTTACTATCATTGAAAAAATAGAAAAAATACTCCCACTGACGTAACTAAAATTCTAGAAAGACATGAGGATATGTGGATCAACAAACTCAAAACTCTCTCCCCTAATAGACGTAACACCAAACTTAACAACCCTAATCACACAGATCTTTAAATCATAATCCTCCCACTAACAATAACCTCACATCCACATCTACCCCCTCTCAGATACATCTAATACTGGGAACTTCAAAGTCACTCAGACCTACAACAACTATAACCTTGGTAGGGCATACCACTTGTACTAATCAGAGCCATCATATTTTGGATGATCTGTAAGGTTAATACACATGAAGTTCTTTAACCTCATCATCCCTTCATCTATACTATCCCTAACCTACCCACACAATCTAACACCAAACCAATTCCCTCCTACCCTGACACCCTGTCCTCTCTAAGACCTACTACTGCTGCTAACACCACAGACTTCATCACAGACCTAACCAAGTCCCACCCAACAGGATGACTCTAGCAGATGGGATCCCATATTTTGTTCACAAAGCAAAGCTCCTGATAGTGGACATGTTCCACAGCAAACTCATAACCATTAAATGGTACACACACACAGCACACACTACTAAAGATGGAAATACCTCCCGAAACATGTCTAGACAATCAATGAAAACATTTACGGATAAATAAACCTAGTTTCCATACACTTTCACTCCTGAGTCGGTCTCACTTCCTATAGTTCAAATTATATATATATATATATATATATATATATATATATATATATATAGTAAACCCTACTAATTGGGGGGTGGTTAGAGCAGGTTAAAGCCTGAAGTTTGTTATACTCGATGGTTGTCCAAATTCAGTAAATAAGAAGTAAGTTGGGTAGTTTTGATGCACTTAACAAACATTGAACTAAATCCAAAGACAGTTCAATCTTGCTTTACATCATTCGGTAAATTGTTCCATTTTTGACCTTACTTCTTCATGCAAATGACTAATACTATGTACAGTGCTGCAAAATGACAAACTGTTTGTAAACCATTTGTGAGGATTTTTGGAAGAAGTGCTGTAGACGTACTTTGCCCTGTATATAGATGATCCATAACTGTACTTTACTTATACCATGTACACATGATTTTACTGTTCCCTCTCATTGTTGGAAGAAATTTCATCTCGAGGTTTTGGCACAATCATGGGAGTACCAATGGAGATCCCCGGGCTCAAAATGCTTGAAATGATGCCAAAGCTGGCAAAGGAAGAAGATATCACAGAGAAATTTTGACCTTTGACTTCTCACTGGTTGAAACTGACTTAAAAAAATTGAGAATCTTGAGCTGCCATTGACACATCATAAATTTCTATCAACTAATTACCCTCCAATTACTTCTACTATTTTTTCTTTTTTCCCTCCTTGTTTTTTTTTTTTTCTTTTTCAAAATGAATAAGGAATTGTTAAGATGGTTTTGGAACCATAAGGCCAAAATATGAAAAATAAGCAATTCACAACTCACTTTTTTCATTCCTTGGTCATAGGCTCTCTGTAAAACATCATCTAAATCAGCTGGAGAAAGTAAATGAAAAAGGCAATTAGTTCAACCAGTGAACATATTAAGGAAAATCAGTAGTCATTATATAACTAGAATCATATAGCAGAAAAGATGCAAAATAGTTTTTCAAGTGTATAAAAACAAAGAGAACACATAATTACTCTTTAATCAATAGCCAAAAATAACCTTTTCTTTTCATATTTCAAAGGTTTTTCAACAATATTTCATTTAATATTCTAAGCTTCATCAGCTTTATATTTGGTGAATTGATTAACATTTATTTTTATTCTTCAAATTTAACTGTTCTATGTAGGTTTTCAATGCCAAAAAACTTGTAGAGTTTACAAGGCTAAGAAAGGATTAATTGTTCATGAATGTAAATAAGGATGATTTTAAAAGACCAAATGAGTGAATTTCAAAAAAATTTTGAAACATATTTTCACAAGACCCACCTTCATGTTTCTTTGATCCATGATAGATTCCTTGATACATTGGATCTATAGAATAGTACAAAGAAATGTAGTATGAGTAGTTGTAAGAAAAGATTAAATCCAAAGCATATTCCATCCATCACATTTTCACAGACACAAGACTGACTACAGAGAGGAAGCAAAATGTTGCTTTGATCAAAATCATTATTTCCCAACCTCAAGGTGCATGCATAGAAACATATCTTTTACCTTGATATTTTTTATCAGATGTCTTTTTTTGGACATGTTATAGTAACACTTTGCAATCATTAGTAGCTACATTATTTTTTTTCACTCCTATAGACTCCTTGTGAAGCACAGAGCTGCACTGCATTTTCAGTTGCAACAGTTTCTATGAAATGGAGTCACTAGGGCTCTAATTGCACTGCTATTTACCCATAGCAGGAGGAAGAAGTTGATTTATACCCTTCCATAGGGCATTAGTGTAAAGTGAACACAGCTACCATTTTTCATGCTGGTAACCATTATGCCACTCCACACTTCAAACTACATATATATTATCTTCAATCAGGGTAATCTTCATCATCATCATCAGTCTTTTAGCGTCCGTCGTTGGACATAGACCTTTCCCCAGGATTTATCATGGGCGTCACGGAGCCAGTATCTCCTGAACTTGTCTAGTTCATCTCTCCATCTAACACTTTGTCGGCCTCGGTTGCATATGTGGTCTCGGGGGATCCATGTTGTGAGTCGGGATGTCCATCGATTGTCTGCCATTCTTGCAACATGGCCGGCCCACCGCCATTTGAGATTTTTAATGGATTCTATGATGTCCCTAACTAATCTACCTACCTTTAACTTCAAGAAGGAAATAGAATTTTCTTCTTGAAGATTCATGAGATAAAACCTTGCCCCCTCTGATTATCTAACGAATTGCTGAGATAATTTATTCAATTTAATGATATACAGAGTGTCCCACATCTAAGTCCCTTTTTTCAGTGGTAAGGGCTTGTTCAAATAAATTCTGCTCCATAAAAAATTATTTTGCAATAAAAATCAAGTTGAATACAAAGTTTTATGACATTACTAAGTGAAACCAGTGACTATGAAAAACAAGTCATAAAACTATTCAATTTAGTAAGCTGGATACCGAACTGGATCGGCATTCTTGAGAAGCAGGTACCAACAGGTTTTCAGTTTCATACAATTTATCATAGAACACAAAAGCAATAATAAATGGATTAAAAAAAAAATTTTCCTTATGGCTCAGGAAGTAAAAGAGTTACACTGTCCAATTTTTTCACGCATTCATTTTCATTGACACTCCCTTAATCTAAAGCATGATATTTACTTCTCAAAAATGTGATCCAGGCATGGTAATCTTTTGATTTTTTCAACTATTATTTTGCTTTTTAGTCATATTTCCTCATGCACGGATGTTGAATTAATTCACCAAAAAAAAAAAGAAAAGAAAGATGCTCCCAAAATAAAATTGACTTACCAGTTAGATTAACGCCAATATCTTCAAGCAAAACCAGTGAAAAAAAGAAATTAAAAAGAAATATAAGTATTAAAATACAAAACATGAACATAGGTCATCAATTCATTAATTTTTCATTAATTTCTCCAATGACCAACTAGCAATGTTGGCTAAAAATTGCAAGATGAGGGGAGAGGGTTGCATATTACAGCAGAAACTAAGTGCCTTTTAAGCCTATGGGATATTAACATCAGTAAGGAATTCCCAAAGACTGAACTTATGAAACTTGTAGACCATACTTAAACTGGTAAAGTAATGCTTTGCAAGAATTTTTCCGAGGCAAATTGGTGCCTTAATTTTTATTCAGTTCTAAATTTTTAAATGTTTTGAAAATTTTCTTGGTAAGCCATTATATTTCCTTTACAATCCTTGAAGAATACAGTAAGAAAAAAGGGGGTGGGGGCATAAAATAAATTCGAAAATAAAATTACTTTCAGTCGTCTGTATATGCTATTCTATAGCAATGAAACATATTGCATTGAACCTAGCCATTTTCAAAGGCCAATGTATGTACATTGAGGTAATGATATATTTGATAAGGACAGTACCTACTTCTAAAACACTTGTTTTTCTTCAGTCAAATAAGAATTTAAAAAATCTATCCAAGTGAATTTAGAGGGTTGAGTTTGCAAGCAAAAACATTCCATATCACAGCTAATTTTATCATTTGGTAATTACAGCCTCCAATATTTTTTTCAATTTTTTAACCTTTGGATTTAATTCATAATTGGATACATATAATAAAGAGCAATAACAGGTCGATATACTTGTTTCTAATTCAGTGAAGCAAAACAGTTTGTGATATTAATAATTAATCGGTTAACTAGAGCAGCAGATTGGGAACATCAGCCTTGGTTGGCAATCAATCTAGGAGAACAACGACTCTGAATTCAGATTGGGAAATTCCAACCCCTCCTTAATTTCGGTGGACTGCGCAGAGGAAGCCAATAGTTTGTTCAATAGGCAGAAAAGTGACAATCCTGACTGTGTGCTATACACAGTCAAGATGTAACGGATTACCATTGGACTCAAGCAGACAAGGATGAGTGAGAGGCGGACAATGTGTGCATTTTAATCCAAGTCAAAGAAGACTTCAAACCCTGCAGTGCTACTGCATCTTTCAGTCAGGACTGAAGCCATGGTTATCTTCGACTATGAAGGATGAACATTAACATAACTAGAGAATAATACAAGTCATATTCCAAAGCAGAGCTTCTGTTAGTGTCAGAAAAACGAAAGTAAAAGTATTTGCTTCCCCTTTTCAATCAAGAAAAATAATGAAATTACAAGATTTTTTTCTTTAAAGAAATAATGCCAATTTACACATTGCATTCATGTTTTACTGCTAGATGAGAATCTACTTGAATCTATCAGTAGACACACACTAGAAAAAAATTTAACTCTTTGGATAACTTTCTTCAAACCTTTCTAAATAGAGGAAAGGAATTTTTCCACCATAAATAAATTAAAAATAAGAGTTATATTTAAATCATGTATCATTTATTTAACTTTTTAGTGCAAACATGAAGCAGCTTTAATAACATATTTCAATTGATGCTTTACTTATGAATGACTTGATAAAAAAAATTGCGAGTACCGGAATTGGTGAAATGTACCTTTTTAATTTGTGAACAAAGAAATTAAGTAACTCGTTAATTTCCTCATAAAACACGTATTAGATAATGTGGTAGGAAGTAAAAAGTAAGGTCAACAAATATGTGTCAATTAAAAAAGAGGTCATCGCTTGGCCAATCAGATTGCGCTACTCCGTCCAACCTTTTTCCTCCCCACATATCAGTCTTATGCTCATAAACTTGGAAGAAAAAGTTACCGCATGGATCAAAATTAAAGTATAGTTCCGATTAAAAGAAAATTCTTATTCATTTGAAAAGTCAAATTATACTACAATCGTGTTTATGAGCACGATTGTCATCTAAAATGGTAAGTTTTCGTTTACTTTTTTCTTAAATGATTTGAAAAATTTATACTTGAACTGGTAAGTTATTCTTAAAGTTTCTTAATTTTTTACGTACACATACTTGATAGTGTCGTTCTCCTACTACTACAAACACCTAAGTTGTTGGCTGATCTAAAAATGTAACAACTACAACTTAGCAGCCATGAAATGAAACCTAACTATACTTTTTCCAAGCTAGGGGAAATTCCGCTGAATAATCGGCGTAAATTTTCTAAATTTATACCCCCCCCTCGAAAAAAACAAGACATAACTTCCAATCGTCACTTATGGCAAATTTGAATTTGTTCGTACACTCACCTATTTTTTTTCTTTTTTGTTAGGTAGAATAATGTTTAGTATTAAGTTTAGCTCGGTAACATTCAAAACAAATTGAAATTGTCGATTTTAACTTTCCCTTCAACTTCGTTAGTTCACTATCAGTTATTGTTGAATGCTCTAACTATTATTACCAATTGAAGTATTGTAGAAGTACTTGTTAGAACTTCGTTCGACGGGGTGTTTTAAATAATTGTATTTGCTATTTTGTTTACCCCATCTTTGTTTGTTTTCACTATGTATTCGAACGTGTACCCTCCGATCTTCCTCGGGTGTCTACTTAATCCTGGTATAATGTTGGATTCGACTTTCCAGGACAACTGAGACAGACGTTGTGAAAAATAAGTAACAAAGACTGAATTTGTTGAAGCATTTTTAAAATTTCTTATATCTTTTTCTTCAACTCAAGTATTTACCCTTTTGCTACCTTAACTTGTGATTTTTTTCCCCTCTCTCTTCGCTCGTTAATTCCTCGTTACGAATTAACATGTTTTAGTTTGCCGCATTACACAGCTTCAAACCTCGGTTTGTTCGGTGGGGTAAACGAAAACGAATCTAGATTCTGAGCGCGTGAAATTTTTAACGAACTTGAACATTCTAGAAACGACTAGGCAATTATTTTGAAGAATCAGTTCGCTCCCGATCACATGCAACACGTAATTGTTTCATTTCCTTAGTCATGGCTCACCTTTTTGTCCAATTATTTTTAATAAAAGTCGTAACCAGTACTGATATGAAGTTTCGATTTTGTTTAAACATTTGTTTTATGCGACTGATGTTCAGTCTTTTTTTTTTTTTTTTAAATTTTAATTTCACATGAATTTGAAAAAAAAAATGCAACAATGTTTGTTGGCTCAATTTGGAAGTAATTACGTTAAAAAAAAAGGATTGTCTCTTGGTGGAAATTATTACTTTGAAACTTTCATTCAATCGGTTCAAACATCTCAAACTGGCGAAAGATTTCTCCTCCGCCAAATTGTTTAATTTTGCTCGATTAAGTTTGTAGCATTTTTGTCTTTTTATAGGTAAAACAGCAGTTGTTCTATTTTTTTTCTCTCAGTAAACCCAACTTTTCAAAACATTGCAAAAAAAAAAAAAAAACCATGGTTGGTAGCACCCATCAAGGTAGGCAATGGGGTGGCAGTTTTTTGCCAGGGCAATTTGGGGAATATTTTCCCGAGTTATAGTACAAGACATTTTGTCAATATCTAATGTAGGGAGAAGCGGTTTCATGCCTTTTCCAATGGCATTGGCGTGGAATCGATACAGTGAGTAATATCAGAAGAAACTAGAACGATTCCACTAGCCTAAAATAAAAAGTCAATCCTTCGGGGTTATGAACGCAAACATTCTAACCATTACCATACTCCACTTACGGATGCCCACAAGGACAAAAACTTTTCTGTAACATTCAATTTATTCTAAGCAATACAATTCAGGTATCAACTACCGTTTTTCTTTCATGAAATTTCGACACACTCTCTCTCAATGTTGATATTTTAATTCGGACTAAGATTTTTTTGCTTTGTTTATCTACGTTTCGGCCGCTATACCATCCAGGCTTACCAGAGTTATGTCAGAATGTAAATAAATGAAATAATGATTACCTGCAATACCTAGTCTCCTCGTTTCTTACTTTCGAACCCCTCTTAATCCAAACTTTAAAAAAAAAAGTTGGTATTTACTTTGTTTGGCTGAGGGCTACAATGGGGAACTAAGTGTGGATCGAATTGTCAGGGGCAGCAAGAAAAAACTAAATGCATTGTAGAATAAATTAGTAAATAGCATAATCTCAAATATACATTTGGGCTGAACGTTAGATTAATCAACAAACTATACAATCAGTTAATCATTTCTGTTTGATCACATTGCATTTTTATTTTTTTTAAAAAGTAATTCAATGAAAGTAAATAGTTGATGTACTTAAAAGCGGCATGAATTTTCTAGAATAATAGATACACGGGTAACTCAACTATGATGTGGCACGATGTGCCCCTGTCGTTAGTTCGATCCATATGAAGAAACCCTTCATAAGAGAAGAACCAGTCGCTCTTGTCCACAGTCTATTTAAAGGAAAAAAATTCAAGAAGTTTTTTTCTACTCTCGAACTTTACGCAATGCACTATCATCAGGGATATATCTAATCTTCAGGATAAAATGTTATTGTCAACGAGAATCTTCATTCCATTTGACTTTCTCTTTTTTTTCTCTCTCCATAAGGGGCCTGAGTGGGAGGTATCCCCCTGTGCCCCACCACGCGTCAAAACTATAAGTGCATGCCTCTAATAAATCATTATACCTTTATAACTAGGGCTGTCAATCATGTTGAAGTGGAGGAAGATGAGGAAAACCTACCGATAAATTTGTACATCTTCCTAATATTTGCTGCAATATTTCTGGTTAACATTCAGTTACCGATTGAACCAACAAGTAATTCAAACAGCTGAAAAGGAAAGTTAATCAACACCGACCACGTGGTCTATTTTTCTTGGATTTATTTCCTGTCGCTCATATCATCAAATGCTGTGGTCGCTTAGTGCCTTAAGAATAGCCTAAGTAAGCGGCCTCCTCCATATCAATAATAATATTACTATCATCTAATGCTCATCTTCCTCCGAGCGGGATCATTATTACTTTAAAGTGATTCAACTTATTTTTTTCGGTAAGCCAGGTATTTCGGGTTATTTTTACTCCTTTCTCTCCCTCAGTTATCGAGTAAAAAAGTTATCTGCGAAATATTAATTTTCAAATTAACCCACTAAAAAATTTAAATCGTCCCAAGAAAAACAACGCACACTTGATTGATTTGTACATTATATTCTTCCTTTTCGTACCATCCCTCGTTTTTTTTTCTATATATATTTTTTTAGTCATAAATTAGCCATTATTATCGATCTGAACCTAAAGAAATAGTGTTTTTATTTTCCCTTGTCTCTTAGAATTATCAGTTTCAATTTGTCTTGAATCGATTCAAATCCTGATCCGGTACCCTTAAGTAAATCTAGAAAATCATTTTACTCAGCTCTCACGAATTTTATTAGTTGAAAAAATTGGTTACGAGAAAACGGACTGGACAAACCTTTTTGTTCCGGTTTGAAATTCATAGTGCTTTCAATGCATGTGTTTGAAATGTAAAGTCAACATACAATTCTGACACTTGTGTAGGTCCTTCATATTTTTCAGTGTATGCAAACGCAATTCACTTCTCCAATTACACCCGATGTCTATAGGGACATAAGTTATTAAGTTGACTAAATCAGTTATGTTTTTTCTATGTGTGTTTATATTTTAATACTATCTTTTCCTTCGGTCTCTTTGTTGAGGAAAAAAACTCAATTACAATCTTATTTTTTACTCGGAAAAAAGACTTTTGGTGGGAAAATCACTTTATATCATCAGTGGGGTGAAAACACTTTCTAAAAAACATTTTGTAGCAACGCAACCTGTGAAATCTAGTTGCGCTAAACACAATTGATTTAGCCCCCTAAAAATGGATCCATAGGAATTCGGTTGACATTCTTTCACTTGAATGAAATCATTCAAATTTCGAATTCGCTCTTTCGTATTTGCTGTGATAAGCGGTTAAGTGGTTTCTCCAGTCCGTATATCAACACGAACGTTCCTCCTTTTTTTTCCACTTAAGGAAGGATCTCATTGTATAAGACTATTTTCACTTTCATCCCATTAATTATCCCGTTTCATTTTGAACGGACCTTCAGGGTATTGTCTTTATTCTAGTTTTGATTCCCACGTGTACATTTGGTTCTCTGTGGTTTGAGTATATAACAAGATGCAATGAAACAGTAACTTTTTTCGTTCTAAATTTTGCTTTCTGAAAGAAACAAAGGAAAATATATTGAGTAGCTTTGTTACGTTTTTCTTTCATAGACGTAAATAAAATCTTCTTTTGAGACTACATTTTATGACCGTCAAAAGTGTTGGTAAAGATCTGTTTTTCAAATAAATTTTAATTCTCGAACGTATGAAATAAAGATTGCTCACACTAATTCGCTTTGAAAGGCAATAATATTGCAAAAGTTACGACATAAAAAAAAGAAACATTTTAAAGTGAACAATTCAAAAAATAATTCAATTGTCATGACTAATTTTTTCCCCTTTCCCCGTCCCTTCAAATTTATGATTTTAATGCCTTTTTGAACCCATCAGTTGTAATTTTGTGTTTATTAGGTACTTGTTCTTTCTTATGAAAATGTTTTTCGTGTGATAATTGTCAATAACACTGTTATAGATTTGTGAACATCATGTTGGAATTTTTGGAAAGAATCCTGATTCCTGGTCTGCAGATATTTGAAGGAAAAAAAAGCGCGTTCAAATCTATCTAAATGAATGACCTCTGTACTGTCTCTGCAGACAATTGAACATCCTATCAAGGGTGCATGTCTGGAGAACCTTGGATACCCAGTTGTCAAAATCCCTCTCTCGGTCTTGTTGATTTAGTCCAGAGGAAAGCAAACATACATCTGGCATCAGCTTGGCTCCGAAAACTGTCAGAAGTGTGTCAAACTGCCTTAATGGGGCTCAACTCCCTGATTCTCGAATTGCCCTTCTCCTAGATTGGTTGTATTCAAAAGTCTAGAGAGTCCAGTCTTCTCTACTATTTTACCCATAGCTTGGATGGCATTAGTGTGGTATACATGCAGACCCAGAGTCCAGACATATCTAGACTGGCTCTCACAGTTAGCAATTACTGTGAAAAGACCTCAGTGTTTGATCTGATGGAGTATTTCGACTTAACGTCTGTGAAGGCAGCATCAAATCTATCGGCTCCAATCATCTTGGTTTCCTTGCCTTTGGAATCAATTGGTTAATCTGTAAAGTACAGAGTGCTTACTTGAGTGCAGCTTTCAGTGCATGCATGACAAACTCCAGCACGACCATCAAAATCTTACAGCGATAAGGGAACCGGAAGCTTCTAGTCAAGAACTAGCATGGAAGTGGTGAATACTAAATTTTCATCGCTTAACTTTTGGACCTAAGACAGGAAAGCTGTTCAGTAATGGTATTCATGATGGAGCAGCCCTATCAAGGATATGCTCTGCTCACCTTGAACTGAGTCGGGGCTCATCCTGGCTATAAAACCACATTCGGAGGGATCAACACTACCTCAGTGTTCAATTGATTGGAAATAATGTTTCACACTGAATGATCGTATAGTGCCCGTTAGAAATCGATTAAATTTATCCAAGTGATTTTGTTCATTGTTCTAAAACAGCAAAAAACAATTTTCTTATAGGTATTTTTCTAAAGAATGAACATATTTGGTGCCACGTCAGGTTTTGGTGGTGATAGCAGCAACATGTTTATGGGACAAAATACAGCAAGTTTTAATCCTATGAAGGATATTGAGGTAAGTTCTCTTCCAATATAGCATCCTTCACTGATGATGCAGTTGAGATCATGAAACCCCAAATTTTGTGTGTATCATCCAGTACAGTGATTCCTGAATTGAGTGCTACCCGACCTCCCCTGGAATTGCTGGAAGGCAAGTGAGCAATGGGGGTTACAATAAAAATCAATATCTCCTACCATAAAGACATTAGTTTGGAAGGCTTATTTTACAGTAGAGCTATTTGAAGTCAGAATGTTTTTTGATTTAAAGAATTATATTGACTCCTGAAATAGTTTAATCACAACTAAATCAGCATGAATTTATTGTAAAACAAAAATTACCATTGAATTCCAAACTGCTATATCGTAAAATCAGCTTTAATTTTCAGTATATCATTTTTTACCAATTCTACAGGTGCTGATAAATTATATGCTCTAAAAGGTTGGGGAAACACAGACCCAGCATCTTAAATAGTAATTGGAAATGTCTTTGTGTTCCAATTCTTTTTTCAAAATTGTAAACCAACATGAATTTCCATTTTTTAATGATGTAGCAAAAGGACATTCTTGTTACCTCTAAATCAAAGCAAAGGAAAACAAATCTGTATATTTTAATTGGTTACTTTTTATTCAGGATACAGCTGCTGATGATTTCTAGTTGTTGATAAAACAATGAATGAAAGCAACTTCATGAAACATGCTTGTAGTTAATCATCTCTCTTTTCTCATCTCCATTCTCCAACATGAGGCAGCATTATGTCCATCAGTGTCAATTTCATAGGGTCTAAACAAACTAATATGCTTCATTAGGGGAAAATGTTTAACACTTGAAGTCAGAGCATGAAAAGGTGACCATTTAAATAATAATTTCATTGGTCACTTTTGAATTCCAAAGTTATGTAAAGATTGAAAAGAGAAAAAAAGTATTAAGGTATCTCGTTCTAGTTCATCTTATTATAAAAAAATTTCCTCAAAAGAAAAGAAAATTGTTAGCCGTTTCAATTTCTAATATTTTTTTGTATGCTTCCATTCAATATACCCCTACAAATGTAAAAATAAGTTTTCAACCATAATTACCAGAGTTATTGTTTATCAAAGATTTTTCAGATTAAAATTCCCTGCAATTATTAACACTAAGATTATTACAATAAAATCGATATGGTTACTATTTTCAGGCATCTTATTGATATGCAGTCACTTTACTGTAAACAGTCCATTTGCATTAATGCTCGTCTGCTTGTCTGAAGAGAAAGAAATGAATGAAAAATCGATAAAATGAGTAAAGCTAATCAAAATTTCTCATCAAGTATAAACTGATTGTCCAATACTGATTGAAATAACCAGGAAACAAGCAAAATTTCCTCAGCGCTAATTCTGTATTACATTTTGGATAGCTGGAGCTATGATGTCAAACTATTATAATAAATTTTTTGATTGAAAAATGATAAAATTGGTGCATCAGGCTTCTAAATTTGCTCAACAGATTAATTCTGTCATATATTGGACACAATTTATAAAAGCTTGCCATCAAAGTCAATAATTGAACTACAGTTGTGTCAAAATTTGAAGTCGTGAAAAAAAACCCAACTTACCATTGAAGAATTGTGGTGTTCAGATTGAATTTTATTTATGACATCACTGGCATTTTCAACAGGAAAACATCTAGATTCTTGACAATCTGGATATCGTTAATAAACTATACCCATTAAAATATGGTTTCAGTAATTCAAAAGAAAAATTTTCTTCAGAAAGGGTCTAGTAAAGTACTGATGCTAATTTTCAAGCCTGTAGACAAAATTGTATGGCCAGGAGCACTGGAACACACACACACTCAAACAAACAATAAAGGAAGAATTCTTTGCTACCTACTGTTGATCAATTTGAAATTGCACTAGAACTTTATAAGTAACTTTCATGTATGCTTCTGTATTGATATGAATTTAAATTTAGATCAACTTCTTCAACATATGACAGGTATAGAAATTATAAATGTAGGTTTTATTTATTTATTTTTTTTTAAATCTGAAAATGTGACTTGTTGACTTATTCCATAACAATTCAGTTTGTGATTTGATAACTTTAGTCTAGTTCTCTCATGGAAAAGTATATTATCAAGACACAAAGAATTTTTAATTTTACTTATTTTATGTGCTTTTAAGGGTAAAAGTAAATTGCTCATGTTTTTACTGCTTTAGGGTTTGACTCGAATTGTCCTGATGGATTTCTGTTAGAATCTTGAGGGAGAATATATGATGATCAACACCTGAAAAAGATTGTACAAATATTGCTTAGGAAGTAATGCGCACCGATACAATACACTGATCATAGGCTAAAATACCTATCCGTACATAAATAATCCTATCGTTTTTTCATGGATACCATGTTACTAATAAAATTAATATCTGAGAATATAATTCTGCAGTTTTTAAACTTGTGTGTATAAAATGTATGAATTTATTTTCTTTCTGTGAACTTAGGTGACCTCTCCACCTGATGATAGCGTTACCGTGGTGAAATTCAGTCCAAGTACCTTGCCCTCAACATATCTTATTGCCGGTAGCTGGGATAACAACGTAAGTAATAATTCCCTGTTGACATTGTGTAACTAAATGAAAGAAGTATGCTTGAATTTTTTTTTTTTTTTTCCTTTTCTAATTTTCACTTAATTATACGCAGTTAATTACTATTTCTTCAAATTGTGTTTGTTTTGTCATACCAAATGTAACTTTCACATATGGGATGAAAAAAGGAAATTCATTCTGCATTATCATGATTTAATTGAAATAATTTCAACTGAAGGAACTAGTGAATTAAGTGGCGCTGTTTATCCTTAGCAAATGTATTGCGGACATAACTGTATATTTGACTTTGCTAAACAATGTTATTTCTGGTGGCTTTATGTATGAAATTTTAATTCTGATTTTTTTAATTCTCAGGTCCGATGTTGGGAAGTGCAAGCCAATGGTCAAACAATTCCTAAGGCTCAACAAACACACACAGGAGCCGTCCTTGATGCTGATTGGAGTGATGTAAACATTTTTTTCTTTTCTATGATCTGCATATAAATTTTGGTCAAATATCAGACTGATTGAATTTTGTGCTTAATTATTTTGGGATACTATTTACTTTAACGATGAAAACTAATTTTATTTACTTCATCTGGCATTTAAATTGATCAGTGTAGGTTGGTAGTAAAGTCAGGTTTTTTTTTCTCGATAATGAAAAATTTCAAGATATCAAGGGAAGTAACTTTCATCTGAAGTATTTCCGGTGAGGAATAATAACGTGCCAAGTGCATTAAAGTGTATTGTTTTGTGGTATATAGTACAGTAAATGATATTTTTCACCGTGAATTCAAATGAATTAAAGAATTTATTTTTCTCTAATTGCAGGATGGGACCAAAGTTTTCACTGCCTCATGCGATAAAACGGCCAAGATGTGGGACCTTGCAAGTAATCAAACTGTTCAAATAGCTCAGGTAACTAACCTTTCATGTAGTGAACAAAGTGCTGTCTTCATGTTTTCCTTTTTTTTTTCTTTTTTTTTCTTTTTTTTTTTCCCCCTTTCTACAAAAAGCAATGTATTTTTTATTAGTCTTGTATACATCCTACTGGGTGTACAATTCTAAAAATTGGAGATTGATACAATCTATGGAAGATCTTAGTATCAATCCTCTATTATTCCAATATTCTGCTAGTTTTTATGCACAACTGATCTGCTTTCATACCCCTGCCATGCCAAATCCCAACCTGCTTGTTTTCTCACACACAAAACTGCTACTTTTGCTGTTGAACAGCTATGAGCCTGTGTCCATGCCACATAGTATGAACGGAATAAACTGTACAGCCCAGTCCTAGTTCCTCCCTTTTTTCATCCTTTTTCTTCTACCTCCACCCACCTATACAATGTAACGAACTAGGGCTCTTATGCTTGAATGGGAGTCAAAGTGACTCAACCGTCACTTTAACTCTGATTCATTCAGCACTCCTCCCTCTGAAGGTCTGAAGCCTAAAAATTGAGTTGTAGTAGACCACAGAAATGTAGACATAGAAAAAGTCATTGTTGATAATAACAGATATAATAGTTTCATTCACCTTCTCTTGTTTTTATAGTCAATACAGATTAAATCCATTGGTAATAAATTCTTTTACCAAAATTATATACGTATGTTGTAGAAATATGTATGTGAGAGTAATGACATCTTACTTATCAGCAACTAAAGAATTTCCAAGGTTCAGGCTAGAAATTGTTCATTCTCCTGAGAATTAATTTTTCAGCTAATAACACTTTATGCATATTAATAATAAATGAGGTTTGTAATGAGCCAGTCATTGACCTAATATCCTTCACTAGATATCACTTTGGTGTAATTAGAATTTCAAAACTACTCATGAATGCTTGTAAGGGAAGAATTTCTTGCATGTGCTGCATGACTTGAAGTATCAAGGTACCTCAAGCTGATTCTTTTTCTTTAAAATGTCATTATTCATTGAATTGAAAAAAAAATGTCCTTTTTTTTTCTTTTTCAGCATGATGCTCCCATCAAGACAGTTCATTGGATAAAAGCACCCAGTTACTCTTGTGTGATGACTGGGAGTTGGGATAAAACATTGAAAGTAGGTGTTCAGAACTTGGATAAAAAATGTATTCAAACTTTATTTTATTCCATTTTTTTTTTTTTTTTTTTTTTTTTTTAACGAGTATGCTTCTTTGAATCAGTATTTACTGAGGTTAAAATTATATTTTGATTATCAATGTAAGGGTAATCTTGCAATGTTTCAACCTTTCCTATTAGAGGAAGAACTTTATCATTTTAATGTTGCATGAAAACTTTTGATATTGAAGCCATGCACACACTTTTAAAATCAAAACATTGTGTGATTGGATAGTATGGTGACTGTTTTGTTCTCAACCTGCATATTGTAAAATTGAAATGGTTTTATCAGTCGACTAAACAGTGCTAAAAATGTCCTACATTTTGCATTAAAAAAAAATGAATTTTCAACATTATCAGAACCTCAATGGTAGTAATTGATATTCATAAAAGCATTACTTAAGACAAAGGGGACAATCCAGAAGGCAGTACATTAAATGTATTTGACAGGGGAAAATTGACAAGATTCAAATGCACTTCAGCTGTGTTCTGCTATACTTAATTATCCTTTTAATATTTTAAAATGAATTTCAGTTGAGGCAAGAAATTCTGATTATTCAAAACTATCAATAAAATGACAAATCTTTTTTAGAAAAACATTGACTGAAAAAAATCTCTTTATAATGAATCCTTCTCTCCTCCCTACTTTCCATCTACCCCTTTCTCTTTCTCATCTTTTTTTTCATTTTTCTTTTATTTCCAAATTTCTTTTTCTTGGGTTTTCTCTACCTGTTTTCTTTCTTTCTCACCTTCTTTCATTTTTGTCTTCATTGCGCTCTCTCATCTGTTGCTGTCTTGTTTACCTCATTTATTTCTCTTGAATCATTTCATTCCCTTTCTTTCTCTTTTTTTCTCGAATTTATAAATAATGCTCTATCCAAGAAGTCGAAAGAAAATCCAGCTTTTTCCTCAATTAAGTCTTGTTCTTCAAACATTTGTAAAAAGGCCATTGTCAAAACTAAACTAACTTATCTCGTGCGATTAATCATTTCATTGTTCTTTGAAATGATTTTTTGCAAGGGAGATAATTTTTTACAGACCCGATTCCTCGCAAATATTACCAGATTTTATTATGTATGTATATGCTTCCTATCCCTAGAAAGTTGGATCTTATTTTGCTGGGTCTGAAAAAATTGTGGGGAGGGGATAACTCCAAATTTTGTTCACCAAATTGGTATTCATACAAGAGCAGAGTTATACGATTAAGACAAGTTATTCCCCTTGAGTGATTCCTTGACAATTTCGAGGCTAGACATATGCAAAAATAATCCCTCACAAAAGGGTTATACTTTTTATCCCCTTTTGGGTTCTTTTGTCCTGTGTGAGCGACATAACTGGGTGTCAAATGAAGATATTTTTCACGGAAAATGTAAATAGAAATTTTATTTGTTTTCAAATAAAAAATAGAAATCTTCCATGAATAAAAACATTAGCTTACGTAGATTTTGAAAGCTTTGAATGTGTGTGGAAAAAATGAATTAGTCTGTGTAAGGGAAGTTATATCAACTTTTCTGCTAGATATGTACTTTTTTTTTTATGAATGATAGTTTTGCTTCAAAATTAGATTAAAATAAAACAAACCAAATCAAGGTGTAGGGTACATTTTTGTAATATGTAGCACTATGCTTTTGTGGGAAACTTCCCCATCAAGAGAGCAGATTTCAAAATAGAAAATTTGTAAGGGATTACTTTTGATAAACTGCTTTGCCTTTCATTTCAAAAATATTTTCATTTATAGATATGTTGGTTTTTATTTACTGAATTTAAAACTTTCTTTATAGTTTTGGGATACAAGGAGTCCTAACCCTATGATGGTCATAAATCTACCAGAAAGATGCTATTGTGCTGATGTTGTAAGTAATTTATTAGATTAATATCATTACTTATTTTCTTTGTTTTTCATTATAAAGGATAATTTACTTTATTTGAATTGGGACCATAGGTGTCCATACAGGATGTTCATTAAGTACCTCTCTATTTTTGTGTAAATAATGTAACAAGAAGTATTTTTTCCTCCTTTTTCTAGAATGTTTATTTTCCCCAATTTCTAAAAATTCTTATTCATTTCTTCATTCAATAATTTAGATGGTTACAGAAAAGCTGTTTTTGTTGTTTTTAATTGCTAGATAAGATTATTACAAAAAGCTGAACTAGAGTTCAATGATAATTTATGGGAATTGAAAATTTTCATGACACATTCATGAGTGAAGGATTTTTTAATTCAAATATTTATGTTTCTTTGAGTTTTTTTTCTCCCCCAAATCACATATGCTGATGTATAAGATGGACATATCCAAAAAAGCTATGCAAATATTACAGTGTGTCCAATGCACTGATATTATTATTGGTCATCTACCGAAGCTTGATATGGACGAGTTGCAGTAAGCGATAGTCTTTCAAATGTTTTTGAAAACCATCTGCCTTATAGTTAAGTGTATGCAGTAGTTAATTATAATAATCATACAAATATTCCATCATTGAAAAAAACTTCATAAAAAAAATAACCAATTGTAAATGGTGTTAGATAGCAAAAAGGCAGGTGCTTTGTGACAGTGTCAAGCTTTTTTACCCAACCTTAAAATGAACAATCATAGCCATCAAAGATGTGGAGGTTTTTCTTTTTTTTACCTTTTTGGGGGTGGGAGCTTATATTGATGTTTATAGTTTTGATGGCATGAAGAGAATTCATTCTGACGTATTTATTTGATGGAAATATTTTTTAATGACTATAAATTTTGGTGCTATGACTGTTCAGTTATTGCCTGTGATGGCAAGTCAGTAATATCTTTTATAGACTTTGAATATAGCCTTTTTTTCCCTTTTTTTTCTTTTTTTTTTTCCTTAAATTTTTGTTTTGTTTTCTCAGTAATATTTGAATGACGTAATTTTGACTTTGTCACACTTTCATGTTCGGATCTGTTTCTTTTGTAGAAATATCCAATGGCTGTAGTAGGAACTGCAGGTCGAGGTTTGATCATTTACCAGCTTGAGAACCAACCGCAAGAATTCAGAAAAATAGATTCTCCATTGAAATTTCAGGTAAAGATTTAAATTTAGATATGTGACTTGTATTAAATGAGGAATTCCATTTTCATGAGTAGTTGAATTGTATTGTATATTTTGAGGGGGCTGTGAAATATAATTAGATGAATTGAAATTTGGTTTTGATTCTTAACCAATCATAAAATCATTGGCCATATTTCCAAAAAAATCACTGATCAGCAATAATACTTTTTCAACTTAATGAGGTAAGAAAACTAATTATGCTGAAGTGTTCCTTTTTATCTTTTACTTCTGCCAATGTAGTTCGAAGTGGTATATATATCCATTCGTGTCTGTCTCTGTCTACACAAAATTTCTGAGAGGTTTTCAATGACAGGACCCCTTCCTCCAATTTATAATTATTTTTTCTTGCGATAGAATATGGGACTAGAAGTTATTCCTCCTACATTAGCTATATAAGAACTGATTTTTAGTCCAATGATATTTAAAAAAAATAAAATTCATTCTTGGATGAATCATCATCATTGGTCTTCTATTGTCCATTGTTGGACATAGACTTTCCTCAGGATCCACCATAATTCTCTGTCATGGGCATCGCAGAGCCAGTATTTTCTGGATTTATCTAGTTCATCTCTCCATCTTGTATTCTTTCGATCTCGGTTTTGCATGTGATCTTTGGGGATCTATGTTGTGAGTAGTGATGGCCATCAGTTGTCTGCTATTCTTGCAACATGGCTTGCCCATTGCCATTTGAGTTTTCTAATAGATTCCATCCTGTCTAGGACTCCCATTTTCTTCCTGATATACTGTGCTGTCTTGTGATCTCTCTATGTGAGGTTGAGCAGGATTCTCTTGTGCGCATTGTTCCTTTCATCTTAACTTTCAGTTGAAAGGAATAATTGATTGATAATAATACTGCAATACTTCATCTAAGAATGAATAAAGAAAATTTGAAAAAATGATAATAAATATTGTTGTATCAAAAGACTTCTTGGACTCCATTATAATCAACAAAAGTAAAATGTTGAATGTAAGCGGCCTGGCGTGTGCTGGACCTCCTCTGGCTAGTTGGTGTGAGTTTGAGTCTCACCATAGGCTTACTCTTCATTTTCTAATGGTGCTTTTTGAATCTAACCTTTATCGCCAACGATTGAAGTTGTGATAAAAAGCAACTGAATATTAGGATGAAGAAGAGCTAGTCAAAATTAATAATGAATTTTCGTTGGTGTATGGCTTGGGCAGAAGTGTGCACTCAGAGTGCCTTCTAGATCAAGCGATGTTCTTTTAAAAGGAAATCATATTGATATTTGCATTAAAAGAAAAAATGGAGCTCTTCAAGTTTCCAATTCATTAAATTCCAAAAAATACATTGAGACTTTTATTTATTCATTCTCTTTTTTTCTTTTTTTTTTTTCAAATTCCAAAAAAGAATAATTTTGCTATTTGTCTTTTCTAGCATCGGTGTGTGAGTATTTTTATGGACAAAAAGACCAACCAACCGACTGGTTTTGCCCTTGGTAGCATTGAAGGTCGAGTTGCCATCCAATACGTTCAACCAACAAATCCAAAGGATAACTTTACCTTCAAATGCCATCGGTCTAATGGAACCACAAATGGGATGCAGGATATTTATGCAGTAAGTCTTTTCTTTTTGACCTACTATTATTCTAACATAAATATTGTCTCTCATATCATTGCTTTTTATTATATTTTACATCAAATAATCAGTTTTCTAAATTATAATACAGTTGCATAATTTAATGCACCTTTTGCTTTAATTTGCTTACTTCATCTTGTTTGCTATTTAGAGCTACAGAAGCATTTTCCATAGGGGATTTCAAATATTTTCTCAGAGAAGCTGATCAAATTGATACTTGGTTAAATCATTACAGGTACACAAGTTCTTATCTGAATTCTGAAAAGTGAAAAAAAAAGTGTGAATTCTTCATTTCAAAAGTGTATTTGAATATTTTTGGCTTTAACAAACTCTTAAATCCAGGATCCATTCCAACTGTATTCAGATGAAAATATTGTGTAAAAATATTGAAAATTGCTGAATAAACTGAGTTGTTGTTTTTCACTTAAAAAGATGCAACATTTTAATTGTTTTGAATGTCTAAAATTTTCAATAAATACTTGACTACAGAGATAAAAAAGCATTAGATGTAAATATAAGATTATTTTATCATCAAAATCTTAGGCAGTATTGAGCAAAAAGATTGGAAAATATCTTGAATAATCTTTCCGTGAGAGAAAAATCTATAAAAACAGGTTTTCAGAAAATCAACAGTGTGAAAAGTGTAATTTTTAAACATTAAAATTACATAAATAATTCAAATTTCTAACTATAAAAAAAATATCTTTGCGTATTTTGGAAAGAAATTTTATTTTCAAAATTCTGCAATTTTGAAACAAAATCAGAAGGCTGCTGGACTGCCTTTGGATTTACTGAATGATATTTGTTAAATGTAGCCAACTACCAAACTTACCTCTTATTTACCTACTGAGGGTAACCATTGGGTATAACACCCCTCCCCCAATTAGCACAGGTTTACTGTATTTGAAAATAAAAGTATGCCTGTTATTTCATGGTCTATTTTTATCTCTTCCATTTACCTTTACAAATAAACTGTAGTATTATTTAGTCTTAATTTACCCCACTCAGTATGAATATTCACAAGCCTCGCTGCAGGGACCTTGAAATTCCTTATCAATCAACTTGTCTACCTTATATATGGTACTGTTTTTTTTTTTTTTTTTTTTTTTCACTACCATTCCAAATTTTCAAAAGATCTGGTCCCCAGAGTTTTGGATAAAAGATGGTGTACCTGTATCATAAAAGAAAAAATGCTACATAATCCATGTAGGTATCAATGTGTCAAAACAATTTACTTGAATGTTGCTGAGGATATTTTCTGATCCTTATGTTATAAGCAATTTTGGTTACAAAATGTAATCTTTTAGCCCCTGGGCAATTAAAATTTCTACTATTTCATTTTGATATTTTCAGGTAAATGGAATTGCTTTTCATCCTGTCCACGGAACTCTGTCCACTGTTGGTTCTGATGGCAGATTCAGTTTTTGGGACAAAGATGCGCGCACTAAATTGAAAAACTCTGAGCAGTTCGACCAACCTCTCACCAACTGTTGCTTCAATGCTCAAGGGAACATCTTTGCTTATGCCTCCAGTTATGATTGGTCAAAGGTCAGTAGAGTTACAATAACTTGAAAAAATAGCTCTTTATCATGAAAATCTTGAAACCCGCTAAATTTCTTCAGATGTTTGTTGTGTTGATGAATTGGTGAAAGTACGATACTGGATAGATTTGAAATAATCAATAGGTGCTACCCTTGAGTTTAGGTGATTTGAACAGCATGTGCAAACTGAATGAAATCTTTGCAGAAAGTACCCTATGACTGAGTTTCCCCTGTCACCTTGGAATTGTTACTTTGGGGGAGATGTTGAAACTAGAGATGAGTAATTAGTGAGAAAAAAAAATTATGGTCAAATTTCCTGAATATTTGTGTCGTACCTTGTATATAATGTCGAAGTTTATTTTATGTTGATTACCTTGATCTAATTTTTTTCAATTTTTTTTTTTTTTCTAAAGGGACATGAAGGTTTTGATCCTCAGAGAATGAAGCCCCATATATTCCTGCGTTCCTGTTTTGATGAATTGAAACCCAGTTCCAAGAAAAGCTGAAAAGCTTGAATTTCTAGAAATGGATGGATTTCTAGATGATGTCTATATCCAAGCTATCCTGACATCTTTAAGACTTCTATGTTATGTCATTTGTTTTTCAAATGGTTTCTTTGTTTGAAACCACTTGAATTTGAGTTATACTAAAATGTCCTGTCTTGTGCAAAGGCTCATGTTTGTCTAGATAAAGTTCAGTGGCTTCTATCTGTAGGTGCACATTTATTTACATCCAATGGATATAATTTTTATGTCGGAGACTGTTATTGATCAGTTTGAAAAACAAAAGCATCATCAATGAATTGCTTTTGTTCTTTTTGGTTGGTCAATTCTGTTCAATGTAAAAATCTCATTTGTACTGTTCTATTTTTCTTCAATAAATTTAATACAATGACATTTTTAACTTTTTTTCTTCCCCCTCCTTCACTTTGAAATTTTCACAGTGCATTGAAATGTTCATTCTAGGTTTGGTCTCTGATAATTACCCTATTTTATTTGTCAAGGAGGTTGTTTGTCAAAATAAGCTGATACCACTGTTTTGTTTTATTCATTTTCCCAACCAACACTATGTGGCTGTTTTTGTTTATCTCATGAGAATGATTTGGCATTCACTAAACCAACAATGCACTAATGGTTAACTGTGGTTGTGGTGGGAACTTCAAACAACACCTTCCATTTTGTTTCTCAAGAGCATCTGGAATCCTATATATTACATAATCATCTAAAAACATTTTATGCAATGCAGATGACTGCTTGAGAGTATATTTTTCATACAGTTCTAGAAATTGCAAAATTGACATTGTCTTAACTACTACCCCAGTGAAAGGTAAGTTCATTTTGTAGGGTCAGAAAATGGAGTTTAATTCAAACGCATATATATATATATATGAAGGCTGGGCTTCAATGAAATTTCTTTCAAGTATGATAAAACATGAGCATAAAAATTAGGCAGAAAAGAATTTCAATGTTTGTGAATATTGTATTTAATTATCACTTCAGTGAAATTGAAATCCCCTAAAAACCACCTCTTCAAGGAAAAATATGATTGGTTATAAAATTTCCTTGTGGAAATGTAGGAAACTATTTCTAATAGCTAGCATAGTACCTGTTAAAAATGACAGTGTTATTTATAAATGTAAAGCTCAAAAAATACACACCTTTCAACGAAATTTATTTTTCTGTCAATTTTATGAGACTCTTTAAATTTTCTGTTTGTTTTAAAATTATTTTTAAAAAAACAGAATCAGGTAGAACATGAATTTCTTTTATATGAAATAACATCAGTTTTATTCATGAAAAATCCAAAATGCCTATGTATGTTTTTTTTTTTTTTTCTTCATGCTTCAAAGACCGACAAAAACTTTGCTAGCCTCTGTCATGCTAAAGCAATCAGAAAAAATGACAAAGGCTTTTATATAGAAAGATGTTTACACAGATTCTGTGAAGAGTATACAGTATAAAATAGAGCACTTTTTTTTTCTGTTTCTATTATGCAAACATAATTGACTATTTCTCGTCAATATGTTCTGTCTACTGTCATAGGGATCAGTATTCTTTGTATGTTAAAGAAACATACAAAACTGTCCAACCATCTATTCACTTGAATTTCAAGTATCCAATTAGTGCTCAGCCATTAACAAGTAGTGTATTAAAAAGATGTGTGAAGTCATTCACTTAGCCTTGGTAAACAACTCCTGGGACACCTTTCGCATCAATGTTATTTACTTTGAAGATGGAGCCTGCAAGAGGTTGTCTGGTTTGGAATTCTTCTGCGGTTAAACCTACGGTAGAAGAGGTTACATAAAGCTCATCGCAATTTGGTCCACCAAAACAACAGGATGTGATGTTGCTGGCTGGAAACTTGATGGTTTGGAGAATTTTGCCTGTTGTAAAAGGAAAAAATGATTTAGAAAGTTTTAATCCATCTACTTATAAAATGAAGAGTGGTTTTATTTATTTTCCCACTTAAATGTAATAATTTTGCCAATATGAATATCTCCAAAACGCCTTATAGAAATTGAAATATATCTGAAAGTATTCATATAGATTAGTTATTGTAATAAATTATTCTACATATACTTAGGAAAGTATATTAATAGTGGTACCCAATAAGAATTATACTACAATTCTGCTTTTTTACTTGTATGGTGGTTGCGCTTTCTCCCTATATATTATCCTTTCTCCTCTGCCTCCCCCGAACCCTTGCAATATAATGAACAAAGGCAAAGATAAAAGAGGTTGCTTGTGCTTGGATGGGAGCAAAAAGGACTCTGCCTTTCATTAAAACTATCATTCATTCATGACTCCTCCATCACAAGTCTGAGGCCTTAAATCAAGTTATGGAAATAGACAACAGCAAAAGTAATCAATAATAATCAATTTGTATACTTTCATTTGCCTATCATAGTTTATATAGGTACATTCCATAGATAATAAATTACTTCAACTAAATTATATACTTTGTTTACAGAAGATATATTCATGCAAGAGTAATGATATCATAATTGTCAACACTTATGGAATTTACACGGACCCAGCTAGTGTAATTCTACATAACACGCAATCCAACACACCCTACCAAACAGCCACTATTGATCTGGTTAACAGCTGCTATCTTGAAGCTGTGTATTCTAAAAATTGGCACATCTGAATTTAGGACATCATGCAAACAATTAGTATCATAAAGTTTTAATTTATCATTCTATTTGTGAAAGATACAGAAAAGTTAGTTGCTCTATATTGCTGGCTGACCAACAGATTGAATACCTAATTTATTGTTGAAAACTCACCAGTTTCAGGGTCTATCTGGAATACTCTACTGCTGAAGTAACAAGCCAACCATATCTTGTCATTCAAATCAGTTGTCATGCCATCAGGTACGCCAAATTCCTCCATGGATTTCTCGGTGAAGTCAATCACCACTCGTTCTTTGGCTGTGGATGAGGAAGATATTACTATTTAGAATAACTATTCAAAAATATAGGTAGACGAATCATTTGTTATCACCAGTTAATTTTGAATCTTGTTCTAATTTCACAGAACATCTTTTCTGCAGATTGTCCCTTACTGTTATCTTTATGACAATCACGTGTTGGAACAGAGTAAAGTAACTTATTTCTCAAATTTGAAAGAAAAAAAAAATGTGATGACGGTGGTTGAAATCTTTGTACAGTGGATTCTGGTTAAATTGTATATTGGTAACAAGGAATTGGCTCTTAGGATCAATTATGCGAGAACAGAATCAAATGAATGGAATACTTAGTTTTAGACAGATTTGCATAAAAAGAACAAACAACCACTTATGGGGATCAGAATTTGTGGTCCTGATGTGTTCAATTTGAGTGAAATGTACTGTAGAGGGGCATAGCTGAGCATCTTTTACTGAAAAAATAGATTTTCTTTTCCTTTTCTCTCTGCTCATTCTTAATATTTCGTATCAAAAATGGCACAAACTTTTAGGTCAGCTCATATTTCCATAATCTAGGAGCTGAACTTATTCTTGGATATGCAAAGAATTGATTGAAACTTACAGATGTTTCCGGAACCCAGATCAAAGTCATATGCAAAAACTTTGCGGGGTATTGAGTGTGTATAAAACAAAGTTCTGTTGTCCACTGTCCATGCCATTCCGTTTGAAATATTCACTTTGTCTTTAATGGTATGCAACTTCTGTTCTTTGTCCAACATGTACAAATTGGCTACTTCCAACTCTGGCTCGGCTGGGCGCTTTTCACAACCCATGGTTCCTAGTAAAGAAAAATGTATGATTTTGCATTTATATGAAATGACCGCAACATTTAGATCCTATAATGATTAAACTTTACTGAATACACTGATGCAGAGATAATCTTATTGAAGAGAAAACAAATATTAAAAATGAACTGATAAATTATAGTGTGATCATTATTACTTTTTGACTAGTATTTAAATTTTTTCAGTTATTTTTTTTTTCATCGTAACTTCCTCATACCATTAGTCTATAGCAATAGGTAATCTGCGCAGATTAGAAATGAAGAATAAGCTCTTGGTGAGATTAGATTGTTTACTCAAAGACATTAGCTGACAGTCTGGGTAAGTTGCAATGAAAAACAACTAAAAAAAAATGAAGATTAAAGGAAATGGAAGTCAAAAATTAATAATGGCTGGAAATGCTTCATCAAAAAAGGAAAAATCAGGTGAATATAGTGCAATTGAGAAATGATTTCAAGCTTAACATGAGTATCTAGAGTATCTATTAATCCTCTAATCTCCAAGATAACTTAAAATGATTTTTTGGTGTTCATAATTTGTGGCTGTTGAAAAAGATTTTGCAAAAATAATTGCCATTTCATTTCACTATAATTATAGTGCTAGATAGTTAAAAGAAAGATAGAAACAAATAACTTTTAGATGACTAATAGACAAAATTGAAACCATTTCATGGTGTATTTGATTCTACAGAAAAATCCTATTGATGCTCTTAAAACCTTATGATTAAGATGTATTTATGATATACATTGTAATTTTTTTTTCCAGAGACTCCGTATTTTGATCTTAAAAAAGTCTAATTACAAAGAACAATCTTTCAGGTAGTAAAGCCGAACAAATGACATTAGTCATCTTTGGTATTTAAGACATCTGCCTACTAAGTTAGAAGAGTTGTATGTATTCACTTATGTCCGAACATCTGATTAACCATATGAATTCTCCATACGTTCTCAATGAAATTTTCTGGAAGGGTTAACCACATGTTACAAAAGATTTTGGTTTGGGTAGGTCCAAGAATTTGTTTTCTATCGAGATATTTCTTTTATTATTCTGCAGATTAGAAAGAGTTTAAAAACAAACAGTTAATCAAAGTTGTGGATTTAAATTTTAAGGGGATAACTCAATATTTACACATATAGAGTTCTCTTCCTTGTTTTTAATTTTCATTCAATTTTCAGCTAGTGTATTGCATTGGTAGAAGTGTGCATTCTCTGAGAGTATTCTAATTGAAAATGTAAGTCTTATAGGGATACCATGCAAATTTCACTCATAGTAACTAGAGCATGTTTTGAGGGTAGGTGATGGATTCCTCTTCCCAAGAATATTCTAACTCGTGGTCTATTGAATGCACTCAGCCTTTCTACAATGACTCCTTTCATTGCTATTGTAAAAAGGATGTAAAATACAGCTGGCCTACCACTATGTTTTTTTTTTTTATGATTCTCAAAGTAATAGAAGAATTTCCTTCTAATTGTTAGCTGATAATCAGCTTAATGTAAAATTTGATAAATTGGCTTCCATGTATGAAGCAAAAAAACAAAGAAAAAAGTCCTCCTACCTGCCCATAGCCTTCCAACAGCATCACATTTGCCATCATTGAAACGGTTTGTTGGGTTTTCCGGTTCCACAGACAAAATAGGTTTCAGTTCTTTTGATTGCCAATCAAGATGAGCCAACTGCAAGCCTTGAGATACAATGTAACCACCTTTTTCTCTTGGAACGATAAGACTTGTAGGATTACCTTGAGAAATAAAATAGAATAGGTCTGGTTAGACACTTAATAGAAACTCTCACATGACCAACTCCTTCAGTAGCATGCTATATTGGGGGTGATCAATAATCTACTTCTTTCGCTTTTTGTTAGGTAGTGATCCCTAAAAATGTCCGAATTTTCAGCAAAAAAGTAAGGGTCCAATTTAGCTTTGACTTATATTGTGAATTGTCTACATCCTGCATTTAAAACCTATTTAGAGGCGTAATTTGAAAGCAACAACAACAATAAAAATTTTTTTTCCTTGACATAAACTCCATTATTGCAGCCTGTTTGCACAACACATGAAAACCAGCCAGGGATTGATTAGAAGAAAGATTATTACTGGCAATTTTTCTCACACTCATTCCCGCCAAATTCATCTTCTTCTGTAACCTATCCTGTTAGAAAGCCTAATGGTAAAAAAGGCCAGAAGAAAGAGTGATGAATAGTTCTCGGGGCCCCACTCAATTACTTCTTTTCAAAGAAGCTTTTCTGGCATTTTTAGTGCTTACAAAGTGATGCTAATTCATCACTGTGCTCATTTCTTTCCTGGTTTGATATGGCTTGATACTATTCATGAGTTCAGAATGGTCAGATTATTCTTAATGGTTCGATATGGAGTGTAGACTGTTACAGCAATGGTAGGTAGGTGTAACTGATTAGACTCCAAATTCTATAATATACAGTATTTATGCATTAATAGGAAGTAAATAAGGGATCAATCCTCAATGAGCAAAAAAAAAAAAATGATGACTTTAGGTAGGAGAGTTATGAAACTAAGTCATATATACATATATGTATATATATTAAGAAATAGACGTATGTGATCTGACAGAATGAATTATAAGTTGCGTTACATTATATAGAAACTTATTTGAAATGATTTCCCGTCATTACATGGTTAATGTTTTTTTCTTTAATTGTTTATTATATTTACATAGTCTAAGGTGAGTGGTATATTAACTATCTAATGACGGGAGATTATTTCAAATGAGTTTCCATATAATATAATGCAATTTATAATCCATTCTTGCATATGTGTGTATTTTGGCAGCAAATTCTTTTTAATGCGTCTTTCATTAAAAATGATGGAGAAGGAGCATCTTTCAAGGAAAAAAAAGAAAGTCACTGAGTATGGTAAGAGATATCTGTGATAATACCTTGCAAGAAAGGCAATTCAGATATTTTCTGACAATGTTTTTTGAAAAAAACGAACAGAGAAAAATCAATTTCCAGCTTGATAATCTAAATATCAGGAACAGTTTACATTCACTTTGGCTGAGACAGTGTGTCTTCACTTTAGGAAAAGCATGAATCCATTCTTTCTCCACCCAGTAACAGGTAGATAGCAAGGCAGACTGACCTTTTCAGCCTTTGTTTGGCATCCACTCTAAGAGACCAATAACTATGAATTCTGTTCGGGGAAAGTCCAACCACTTATAGTAGTATCATGAAATACTGTCAGCAGACAGAACATGCTCTTAAAATGTATGATAAACAGGGCTCTGGTGAAGCTTCAATGGGCATAGCAAACCGGAAGTAGATTATCATAAATTTCCCTTGCAAGAATAAAAACGGACCTACAAAATAATGAGACTGTTGTCTACCCCAACAACTCGAGTACAAGGTAAAGATTTAAAGAAAAATCTAAACAAACAGAAAAATTTATCCTTATCTATTTAACAGTACAAGTTTATCTTTAACAGTATAAAAAGAAACAATAAAAGAAATAAAGACTTAGGAAATTGTTGAAAAGACTCCTTTGTTATCTTCACTAACTTCCCACTGTCTAGGCAATCACTTAACAAGCACTCAACATTATCAGAACAGTTATATCATTGCATTTTTTAGACCTGGACTTTGTATCGGGTTAGAAATTGGGCCAGTACATATGGTTGTTTTGAAACAAGCCCCTGATAGTAAGTTTAGTTTCTCTGAAGATTTTATTGAATTTAAAATTTTTTTTTTTATTCATGGTTGAAATCTATAGACTTGATGTGTTCTTAATCTAATACCTTACAGCTGATAATCTTATAATATTACATTTTTAAAAAATCTTATATCTTTTTTTAAAATTTACTTTTTGAAAACTCAAGATGCAAAATGGCTTCCGCAAAGGAAGAAAAATTGTAAAGATAAGGCTCTTTATTTCCTAGTAGAATAGCTTCAAGAGATGTGTGAAATGTCTGGTAAGACACAGGAAATGGTGGGTAACTTGACAGATGAAAAAATTGATTAGTATGTGTGTTTTTGTTTGTTTGTCTCTCTCTCTCACTATACATATATATATATATATATATATATATATATATATATATATATATATATATATATATGAGATGCTACACAAAAGTTCAGTAAACTTGAAGAAAAAATTGATAGAAAATGGTGTTCTTTATTTCCTGGTAAAGTGATCTCAAGAGATGTATGAAATATCAGATGAGATAGGGGAAAATACTGGGTAACTGGACAGACTGATCAATATATTCAAATTCCCTGAACTTTTTGATAACGCATTGTACATTAAAACATACACCTTAGCATGCACACACATTAATTCTTTTGTATCACATAATCATCATCATCTATGAACAAACATCTGATCTAGTAGAACTTACCTACATGAATTTTATCTTGGTCTCCAGTTTGAGAATTCCAGCGATGACAATCTCCAGCCATAATGTCTACAAAGAAAAGACTTTTTGTGGCATCATCCCAGTGTGGACCTTCTCCACAAGTGGTACAAGCATTCTTTAAGGCAACTGACACAGACATGTTACTTACTGGGATCTGAAACACAAGAATGAATTGAAGATGAGGTGCAGATAATAACTGATGTTTGGATGGTCTACTTTTCCATAGATATACTGCAGTTGGCTATCAGTTGAGATTCAGGTTATGAGGTGAACTAAGTCAGCTAAAAATACATGATTGGATCATAATAATGTTTTTATAGGTTGTTAGATTTTAACTTGCTATTCTAAGTAGAACTGAAAATCTTATTAATCCGAACTATTGAATACAATGACACAAATGCATGTAGATACAGTTTTTATTGGAAAATGACCGTTATACCTAAATCTATGTTGAAAAATGAATATTTGTGGAAAATAAAGGTTCGTCAATAAGTTTGTAGACTAATGATGAGAAATGTATTTATTTTACATGACAAATAATTATTTTTCAACATAATCTCCTTCCTCGTCAATGCAATTGATCCAGTACTTCTCTACAGGTCATATAGATCAAACATTACTGATCAGTTTATAACTGAGCCAGACCATAAACTTATTGATCTATCTTCACATGTTTCAAAAAGTGGGAAGTCATATTTATTCATATCTTTGAAATAAAATTCTAATTTATTCAATAGTGTAATTTTTACATCCAGGTTCAAAACTTTAAAATCTAGAATGAGAACAAATAATCTAATAAGTAAAGTTTCATGAAAAATATCCCAGTATTTCTGATAGAGAAAAACAAACAGACTTGTTGATAGCAAATGCTGTTTGTATATTAGCTAAAAAGACATAGAAAGGAAAGAAAGAGTAAATAATAGCTTATCATTTATATCAACTATTTTAATTGAGTATATAATTGATCTTTAATGCAAAAAAGTTGATGAAATGATCAGTATATGACTGATTGAGAGTTCCGATAAAAAGCAACTTATATAAATAAATACAAGCCAAAATGAATAATTATTGACAATAGTTCATCTAAGAAATCAAAATAATATTACAAAGTTAATGACAATTTTTCAAACAAATTCAATTAAAGATATACAGGTAAATTTAAACTCTGTCACTTTGTTTTACTTGAAAGTCTTAAAATATCCAAGTGAAAAAAAAACTAAGTTTTCTTTTATCTTTTAAATGATTTCATTGAAATCCCCAATTAACAAAAGTCTATATAGAATTCATCCTACCACTCTGATATCAAGTTCTCATTAAAAAGATGAACTATATCTCAAATATATAATTAATTTGGTATCTGTGTACAGGACTGCAAACTACAGTTGGAACTTTTTAAATACGGTTTTAGACAATTTCTTTTGGGGTCATTGGCTTAAAAATAAGCGATTTTTATTACCTGTTAATAAAAATATACTTCAAAGTTAAGACTTATATTTTCAATCATCAAGAAATTATGCTTTGACATGCCAAATAACGGCAAAAGAAAATATTGCAAGGCAAATATAAATATAAATCAAATACAAATTAACACAACACACTCGACTTTTTATTCTATTTGTAAATACTATCGTGTTTTCTCTATACATAGCCACCATAGTAACTACTTTATTTGACCTCATCTTTAATAATATAAAAAAACTGCAAGATTCCTCCTATTCTAAACTTCAAATAAATTTATATCAATAAAATCAAACAGCAGTAGATATGTAAGTACATCATTAAGTCCATAGCCTGATCATGGAAAAAATCATTTATTTTTCACAACAACTAATTATTTTCAACATAATACATTTACATTAAAACATTATACAATACATATTTCAGATGAAAAATTGATTTAATGTATCAGCCTACAGACTTGCTGAGCCATCCCCATACGAACAGACAACTATTCTTAAGATGTGGTTGGGGTCATTTAAAAAAAAAAATCTATATGAGCAGCAGTAGCGTAGCAAGGTAGGGGTGAAGGAGGTGTCATCACTAGCACGAGTGATAAGGGGCCCAAGAACTCCAATTTTGAACAAAAACTTTCAAAGTGAAATATCAATGCCTGATTTTAAAAATGTGATAGAAATTTTTTGAAACCTGTTCTTGATTTTTGAAAACGTTTTTCTAAAAGTTCATTAGCTCAAAGTTTTGCCAAAATAAAAACAACATATTTTCATCAATTATAATGTCGATTTTGACTGTTATAACTTCAATTAATGTTTCCTATATTCAGCTAAAAATCAATTATGACGCCATTCGATGAGAGTGAAAAGTCCTTTTAGAAATTTAAAATTCAACAGAGAAAATCTGCCAGAAAAGTTTTTGTTAAATTCTAAAAAAGGTAAAACATAATTCATATCTAGAGGGATGTATCTGTTAAATGCACAAAAATCAATGAAACCAATGCAAATAAAATAAATTATCAAAATAATAAAATGTGGGGTACGGTAGGAATCTTCAAAAGAAAAAATTCTTATCAGAAATTTTGAATGGGAAATCATTTTTCTAAAAATTTGCCCTTTTAATGAATAAGTTTTGAACATTTTAATAAAATTGAATAATAAGTTGTTTTTTTTTCCAGATTTTTATACTTCTCAGATGTCGATTTTCCAGTGAAAATTATATCCTTATTATTCATACCTAATATAAAACAATAAAAAAAACATATGTAAATAATAGAAGTTATCACTCATTCATTTTCATTCCCTTCCCTATCAATCGGTACAATTTTAGATTGTTAGAGATATTTAAAATCCTTGAAAGTCTTTTTTGATGTCACTGTCATTACAATAGAAGATTTTCTGGATTTCTAAAATGTTTCCAATTTCACTAATCTCCCCCCAAATTACAGCCGCTGACAAATCATCAGCATCAGCCTTTCAAAGTCCGCCCTTGGATATACCCCCCCCCCACAATAACACAAAGAGATGATAATTCTAAGATAATGATTATTAGCAAGTAATCGACCAACTGGTGACAACTGCACATAATTGAACACATTATCTTACCCTAGCCTTATACAAAGATTATCCAACAGCAAACTATGTGAGTTTGTCACACTGAATGATTAGACAATTCGGAAGACTTCTAAACCAAATGATTATTTGAAGTTTCTCACTCTTTTAGCTTAACTACTTTTTCAATCTCTTTGGAGCAACTTTTTGTCTCAGATACAGCGAATCGACAGATATTCCAGACTTGATGTCTAAATTTCTGTATTCAAGGTGTTTGACTTTTTATACCAAGAAGCTAAAGAGCACTAAATTTAGATGCTTTAAATTTTTAACCTGCAAAAAAAAAAATAATTTAAACAAAGTAAAAAGTAACTAATATTTTCGCCTAATCCAGTCAAATGATTATTAGATTAACTAACTTTCTTTGAAATCAATTCTTGAATTCTTCTTAGCATCCTTACATTCTGTTATGAATTACACAGGTGAAAGATTTGAGCATTTCAAAAATGTGGCCTCCAAATTTGGTGCTTTAGATCCAAAGTTTTTGACAAAACAATGTGAAAGAATTAGAATTTTTAGCAGCCATGTACTCAGACGTCATCCAAAGTCAAACTAATATAGTACAAGAACTTCTTTCATTTGAAAACAAGTACAGAGATAATGAGCACTAGCAGTATGGTAAATTTAAGTGTTGAGAAATTGACCATCAACAATGTACTTAAATTCATGATCACCAATAACGTGCCCACATTGCATCACATTTTTCTGACCCTACTAATAACTAGTACAATTGCTGAACGATCCTTTAGCCAACTCAAGCACACAAAATCCCACCGTCGTTCTACAGTGGGCAAGGATAGATTGTCAGGGTCAGCTTTGCTCTGCATTGAAAGACGGTCGGCTAATCAATAGTCAACTTTGCAAGAATAAAGCCTACACCAAAGAGGCTGTTGCAGTTACTTCATATATTTTTCACATTGCTTTGTTTTGGTTTCATTTTACTTTTAAAATGTAAAACAATTAAAGAACATGTTTTTTTTTTAATGTTTTGAATGTGTTATAGAGTTTTGAGCTTACAGTAAGATAGGTACCTCCATCTACTTTCTACAAAAATTCTAAAACGTATAGTAACAATATAAGCATCTTCTTTGAAATTTTACTTTTATTTCAACAGTAAGAAAATAACATCAAGTTAATCGTGAAGAAATTACTTTTGAGTATTTCTTAAATTAATAATACAAATGAGTGAGGGCTAACAAGTTATTGCATTCCAGTCCTCCATACATTCTAAATGTATCTAATTAAAAATTGAAATATTTCCATCAAAAATCTCCTTAAAATAAGATTTTGTAAAACCTTACATTTCTTGATTATTAAAACACAGTATCATTAAATTAGAACGTTCCAGAAGTAATCATGGAAAATAATGAGTTTTAAAATATTAAGATTTTTTTTTCTCGAAAAAATGTTTTAAAAATTAATTTCTGAGTAAATATTTAATTTTTCTGCACAACTGAAAAGTTTACATTATATCTAAAAAAGAAATCCTGAAATAGAAAGTCACAGGAAGAAAAATCACTAAACGAAGTCACTAAGTATCAATGGCATTATATTCAGCTGCCTAAAAATAATATAAGAATAGCGGTCATGAGAATTTAAAAAAAAAAAAAAGAAAGATGTTATACTTTAATTCATTTGGTGAAGTAAGTAACATTTCAATTTAATTTATATGAATTATTTTTTTTAAAAATCGAACCAATAAAAGTTTTTGTGATTTATTTACTTTGCATTTTGACTGTGAGGTTTCACACACTAGCTCACTCGACGTTGAAAACAGTGAACAAATAAAAACAATTCATCAATTCAATTTATTCAAATCAATTACAATATAATTCATTTAAGAGGTGGGGAACCAAAATCATCTTTGCCCCCGGGGGCTTATGCCACCAGTGAACGGAGACAAATTAGTTACAAATCGGAGAGAGAAATTCTCTCAATTCTTTTACCAATTTTGGCAATGTTCCGTTTTATGTCAGTTAAAAAGAAAAGCAACTCCCACGTGGAGGATTATAAGAATAAAAGTATGGGTTAACAAATTACAACATTTATAAGCAAAAATGAATTGGTCACAGCGGATAATAATATCTGATGAAATTCATAAACAGATTGTCATCAAAAAGTAGACGAAAACAAACTCTTGTTTGTGTTATTGTTCCTTTAAGACATTATTCGACGTGCAATGCATGTTTTGGTACTCTGTTTTAATGTTGGACCGGTTTATCTTCAAAGCTGTTGGCATGTACAGAGACATTTGAATTCTTTGATTCAAATGATGTCACTGTGCAAGTGAAAATGATAATTTCATGGTTTACTACATTATATGATTCTGTATCCAATTGCATGATTTCCATCCATCCGTAATTGGGCGATATTGCCAATAAATGATGTTATTGTAATTTGTTATCCTTATTTTACGAATTGAGCAAATGGGAGTAGCTTCCCCTTTTACCAACATGAAACGAAAGATTATTCCAATTCTATTTGATACGATCCTCAATAACAAAAAGCTTGTTATTCACATTATAAAAAGAAACCTCTAAAGGCTATTGTAGGGTAATGTTCGGCTAACTAATCACTCAAACTGTCACAGTGGTGAGACTAAATATCACCGAGTACTCAACGTGTGTAGCCTTGTGCCATTAAAAACACCGTGAAAGACATAGCTGATCTTATTCGCTATTTTTCATTCGATTACAATAATTACAGTATGATGTAGTTTTGAATCATGAAACAAAACAGCGTGTACGAACATAGATTTAATGTGTGAAAGTAAACAATATTTCTATTTCAGTTTACTTGAAAAGTTTTTTTTTGAGAATTATTAAAATACAAAAAAAAAACTTCTCCCGAGTAAAATAAGAATAATATGATAAAACAGTTATGTTAAAACTCTGGTAAGACTTACAATGGATTTTTTTTTTACGGCGCTCGTTTACTTTTGTTTTTTTACACCCTTTCCTTAACTTGGTTGACGAACTTTCACTTCTTGAAAGACAACCTTGACTTGCGTCGGCATTGACATTCACTTTCTTTGAACAGGGGAAACAACTTTGTAATATATAATGATATTTTTTTTGAAGCGATATTTACCCCTCCCCTCCAGTATGGATTATGACACAAAGTCGAGTTAAATGAGGGAACTCACATGTTGGTAGAGCCAGAAGTTCTTCAGTTCCCTCAGCAATTCTCTTTGGGAGACATCAAAGATTGACCCTATCCCTTTAAATGTAATCGGGAGTTAAAGCCTAGGAGGGGGGGGGGTCGTCTGGAACTACACATTCAATGTTTTGTTTCAGGCCAATGGTAGACTGTCAGTTTTAATAATTTTCAGTATTTCTTTTACTTCAATTTTGGTTGCTTTTTATTGCAACTCACAGAGCATTATTTATGGTCATTAGTGAGTAGTGCAGATTGGATATAAAGAATAAGCCTCCAGCTTAGATCATTCCAATTTTATTCAGTAAAATCCGAAATACCAGAAAGCTTGTTATTCACATTATGAAGAGAAACCTCTAAAGGCTATTACATGGCAATGGTAAACTAACTAGTCTCACAAACTGTTACTGTTGAGAGAGCGATTATTGCATCCCTTATCCTTGGGAAGGGAGCCCGTCCCAATCTAGGCGACAGCAAACTTTTTTTGCTGGCAAGCTGGATTAGAAATGTTTTTATGTCTTTTGAGCCAAGCAATTGGAAAATGAACACAAAAAAATGAAACAATGATCATATAAAGCTGTGGAAACAGCTTGCATAGTGCTAATGCATTTTTAGCTATAAAACATTGATTCATTTGTGGCCACAGCAAAAAAGAGAAGTTTTTTTTTTTTCCAGTACTGAATTTCATTGTTCGTTAACCAGAGAACAATAAGGAAAACAAATCATTTTTGTATACAGTATATATTCAACAGAGTTGACAGGCTAGATGAAATAAGGCTGTAGGCTGGATTTGGACATCGGCTATAAATTGCCGATCCGTGGCCTAATTGGTAAGGTATCTGTCATATCAAGATAGGTTCCCGATGATAAAGGAGGTAAGTTTCAATTTCAGTGAAAGCTAATTCTTTATTTCCAATCTGCACTGCTTACTGATGCTACAGAATAATGCTCTAGGAGTAGTGTTAGAAAGCAACTGAAATTAAGATGAAAGAAACAATTCAAAAATTGATAATTTCTGAAAAGTATCTTTTTTAATAGTCCCTTTCAAAATGGTATTAAAATAACTGATTATTTGAAAAAATGGTCTCTTATCTCTCAAAGTTATAAAAATCAGTTTTTTTGTATGAATTGTTAATATTCAATGAGATCTTTCAGTTGAGTTGTTATTATTCAATGCTGGTGACCTCTAAAGGTCAATTCAGGATCAGGTTGATTTTGGCATTTTCAAATCTAAAGGAGACTGCTGCACCCAGAAAATTTGTGTACAAGGGTAACTTGACCTGATGATGAACATAGGATCAGTAACACTGACCTCTAAAGGTCAATTTAAATGCCAGGTCAATTTTCAAACCTGAAGGGGATGGCTGCATCCCATGAACTGCAAATTTGAGTACATAGGTAACTAGACCCCAGGATGAACATTGGATCTCTGGTGACCTCTAAAGATCTAGTCAATTTTTTTTCAAGTAAGATAAAAATCATTGTAGTTATGTTCCCTCAAAGTTAATGACTAAGGGGATGGGTTTTCTTGAATTGATTTTTGGCATGTATGTAGCAAGAATATTTTAGAAAGGTATCTTATCCGAGTCAATAATTGAACATTTGTGACATCAAAACTTGAAGTCATCTAAAAAAATTCCATTAAAGAATAAACGTATATGAAAATATGGTCAGAATAAATTAAATCCATGACATCACTGGTGTTTTCTCACAGGAAAACATCTAAAATAGAGTAAAAAAACATCAAGAAACATCTAAATTCTAGAAAATTATTATCAAAATCGGCCCCCAAAAAGCTTTTTTTCCCCAAAGTCAAGAAATCATTTTTAGAAGGGGTCTAGTGGAATACAGATGCCAAATCTGTAGAGAAAATAGTATGGCCAAGAGCACTGGAACACAATAACACTCGCATATATAAAAAAGGATAACCCTTTGCCACTTTTGGTGGCTACAGTTGTTCAGTGACTGAGAAATAGGAGAAAGATAAGGTGAATAGTGACAAATGAGATGGTAGTGATATTATACAAGAGAAGAAAAGAAAGAAAGATGAAACAATGCCTGTACTTGACCATGTGACTAGCAGATGTGGGAATTGACATTAAACAGGAATTAATTTTGCGATTGGTTAGCCAATATGGCATTTCATTGATCAGTCCTGTTTTGAACAAAGTAGTATCACTTCAGGTACCAGCAGCAATGTTTTTTCTGTAATTGTCACTGTTTGAGGCATATTTAATGGAAAACATAGCATAATAATTTAGGATTATGTTTAAGAAACCTCTATAAATAATTAAAGGTAATAGAATATGGGTAATTAATTTTTCCACAATGCAAAATCATTAAGACGAGTTATAAAATCATTAATTCAGTACCTTTAAAAATTTAATTTGATTTAAATATTAGGTTGTTAAACATGAAGATTTTTTTTATGGCATAGAAGATAATGCTAAAAGCTAAAGATTTACTAATATATTTGCAACTTTTTCATAGATTCAGTATAGATAGAGATATATTTGTTATTATTGGAGGTATTGAGCCCTTAACAGCAATCGATTCTACCCAAGAAGTTAGACTAATTTTCAAGTATGAATCGAAATTAGGACATAATACTGTTCAAGCTGCTGATAACCTCAACAAAGCATATGGATATCTTTGCGGTTCTGATTGAGGAATGGATAGTGCAAATATGTTGGAGACAAAGGATTTTGTCTCCTTGTGGTTTGATGGTTGCAGTGATGTCACTGGAGATGTGGAAGGAGAAAGGGAGATGTATGAAAAGAATGAGTGCCAAGTATGAACGTAGACGTGGAGATGAAACAAAGTAAAAAAGAACGCATACAAGTATTTGGATGGACAAATAAGATGTACATTTAATACAAGTACATCAATGACAAATGACGAATGGAAATGCAGTACATATAATGATAACATAAATCTGATTGATCGCGTAAAGAGATGAGAAGAGATAGCGAGAGGTGGGAGCTTTCTTGTCATTGATATTATTATCGTCAGAGTTGGAGCGGAGGTGTCAGAAATACTTGGGAATTCATATGGCTTGGATCATATCAAGTAAGGAATATGGAAACTGGGTTCAATGTGCAAGCTGAACTGCCAAGTTGTGCGTGTGACTCGGAGGCTATTCTCTAACGCTGATAGACACTTGATAGACAGATCATGAAAGACAGAGTACCCAGAGTTATATCCATGCATGTCTCCCAAAGAAAAGAGATTTAGGATAGATCTTTGTGACTACTGGATAGTAAAAAGCATTGCCATTTCATTCATGAAAGTGAGAGGTATATATGCATTTGGAGCATGTGCTGAGGACACGGTTGCATAGTTGCATAGCTGTGCGTATGTGAGATGCTTTGACATCAGTAAAGTGCAATGGGCAAAGTTAGTAAAGAGATAGGTCACAATGGTAAAATGGTTATGATTGGATTGGCCGGGCATTCAGCGAAATGATAATCTTAGGGAGAAGGAAAGAGAGAGAAAGAGTAGCCGGCAACAAGTGCCATGGCCAGAAGCATAACCAGCTAGGGGTGCCGGTGCCAATGAGCATTGATCATGTGCATCCAGGGCTTCTATAGCGGTCATCATAGTAAGTGACGTTTTTGATATCTAGCTAAAAGAAGGGTTTCGTGTTTAATTCCTAACAGTCATTTTCCCTATTTCTAGACACTCAACCAACTCGTTGAAAAGTTTCAGAAAAAAAGTAAGGAGCGGACCCTTAGGAAAGTACATTAAATTTAATCTGAAATGCAAACATTATTACATTGAAGGCCATAGAAGACGCATCTGACAGAGCCTTGTTTTTAATAAAAGATATAAATGAAAAAAAAAAAAAACAATAAAAAAAACAGGATAATTTCAGATTCAAAATTACTATTTCTCTAACACTGAATGAAAAAAAAAAAAGAAGAAAAAAAGGATTAAAATCAAGAGTCGTAAAACTAATCTAAAAAGTCTTGATAGATTTACGGACAAGTACTTTTCCACCGTGTGGTCAGTCAGTCAACAATGCAATTACTGATAATACTTTTCTCCCTTTGACTTGTTATCGTGCTTACTTACTAAAAAGGAAATTGCTTTTTAACCATGATAAAGTCACACAAACACAGCAGTGAAATAGATGCTTGAAAACCCCTTCACATAATCAGTTATCTAACGAGACACCACCTGTGTTCGAGGAAGCTTTACACTGTACATATAAACCAGGAAGTTTATATTAAGCAGTACAGTCATTGATTGCCACCGGTGCGGTGATATCTCAACAACAACACTCGCTGTAGCTGTTGATCATTTTTTTTTAGCAGACTAGGGGGAAAACAAGTCACTCCGGGAAGAACTTTTAAACGTAAAGGAAGCAAAAATAGTGACATGTTTCTCCCCGATTTCTCTTTCTCGATCGTGTTGATTTGCATCTGTTTACCACTCATATCAGCTGATTTGCCGAAATTGCTTCTGATATCTTTTGATGGATTTCGATGGGACTATATGTCACATCCAAACGCTCGTCTCGGAAATTTTACCTGGATACAAAGACACGGGGTTCACGCCCAGAGAGGCCTTACAAACGCTTTCATCACAAAAACCTTCCCTAACCATATCACCCTAGTGACAGGTCTCTACGAAGAGAGTCATGGGGTGGTCGGAAATATAATGTTCGATCCTGTCCTCAATGAGACATTTTATTCTTGGACGCGACAAGTGGCTGAGTCCAAATGGATGGACAACGGAGGGGAACCCATTTGGGTTACGAACGAAAAACAGCTACACAACAAAGGCCGGAGCGGAGTTGTTTATTGGGTTGGAGATGGAGCAATTATTAAAGGTTTTCGTCCATATAGATACCTTGAATTTGACTCTAAAAATCTGTTGAATTTTACCAGCCGTGTCGATACAATAGTGGAATGGTTCACGGATCCTCTATACCCGATTAACTTGGGTCAGTTATATTTTGAGGAACCCGATAGCACAGGACATCATTTTGGGCCTTATTCGAAAGAAATGGATGCGAAATTGAGTGAACTAAATGATTTAGTCGGGTACCTTCTAAAACGTTTTAACGAGACGGGTTTATTGGGAAAGGTCAATATCATCATGACAAGTGACCATGGAATGGCTCTTACTCCACCCGACAAAGTCATCAACTTGGATAAATACATCGATCCTGCTAAGTATAGAATCTTTGAATCAAACCCGATTGGAAATATCCTGCCTAATGATGGTATTTCATTTTTCTTTTTTTCATATTGCAAATCCTTGTTTTTATTTAAGATTACTATGTTGCTCATGATCATTTAAACTTTTAATTATCGTATTTGATGAGGACTCTCGAATTTTAGCAAGGCCTGGGAATATTAAGGGAATCAAACCTAACCCCTCATATTTATCACCCTGTTTAGTGTTAACTTTTTGTTTTGTTTCTTCAACTCCTAAGTTTGGCCCATGTGGAGCTGTACAACGAAGGTTTAACGATTTCCGTTACGGAAATACCTGGCTTAGAAACTGTTTTTTTTTTTGCTTTACGTATTTACTTCATTTTCATCACAACTTGAACTACGTATTTACTTTTCTTTTCTCTTTTACAAAAAACAAAACAAAAAAACAACAACACATAAATACGTAGTTTTAACTTGATCAATAGATTATATAGTGTTTACTGCTAAAAAAAATAGGAGACCCTTTTTAAAAAAATTGTACCCTCTGGACTGGAGCTGGAAGATTAAGAAAAAAGTACCACTAGACCAAAAAAAGAAAAAAAAAAAAAAAATCTGCACACGTAGAGTTTCGTAAGAGCAAAATAAAACCAACACCGGATTTTTTTTTACGTAGTTGAGTAATATCGCACTTTCCGGCTATTTCCTTGCCAAATGAGTCAAAAATTTCCCCTGCGTCCTTACGTGCTTAAGGTTATTCATTTCAACGGCCTATCCTACCTGATGTCGGAAAAGCGTCATCATCGCCGGAAAATACGGCACCCCCCTCATAAATGATAAGTTTTTTTTCAAAAAGTACATAATTGAACATTTATCTATATACAACAGTACTGTCCAAACGAGTTTCACTAAAATTTCACTACAAAATAAAACTTGCCCATCTATTATCTTTTTTGTTCTTACACAACGCTGAATGTGAATTAAACCTTGGATCTTTTTTTATTTTTTTTTATTTTTCTAATACGCATTATTTTCGTTTACTGAACAATAACAGGTGATCAAATTGGAGGAAAAACAAGAACCATAAGTTCAACGATGCTTCACGTGGTAGTAGTAGCGGGAAGATGATGTTTTACCCGAAGGTTTGTCTGGGCCGAATTTCATATAAATCCAACATGATACAGCTGAGAAAATTGATAAGTAGCATTATTAGTTCTGGTGTTAGTTTCATATCAATCCAACATGATATAATTGAGTATATTGATATTTATCATATAAAGGACAGACTGACTGAAAAGAGTTCTATAGAGATGCATGGACACACAGATTTTTCACTTGTATTAATTTTTCTATTTGCTTGTGTATAGTTCTAGGATTATTATCTTTTCACTCATTAACTTGAAAGAAAAATAATTGTATTTTTTTTTTATTGGAATAGAACTATAATTTTGCATATCAAAGTGATATTACTAATTAGTTACTTTTTTCCCCCCAATGTTTGATTTATTTAGTTTTAAAGTGTAGGTAGAGGAGATATTTCACGCATTTCATTACTAGCAGGAATACCCAATGTTGCCTGGGAAAAAATCTTCAAATATAACAACTCAGCAAAGCAAATGATATTTTATAGAATTAAATACGGGAGTGAAGGCATGTGCACTCCTTACCCTGATCGGGCCTGCATGCACTCTTGTGCAAGTCCATGTAGCCCCTGCAAAAACTAGTAATAAATCCTCACTAAAAGTGAAAGTATAATGCTCCTTTGTTTACACGATGAATGTTTTTGATGTTCCATCGATTAGTGAAAACAAACACTTCCAGAAAATCTTTGGGTTCCTGAGAGACACTAGAAACGAAGTAATCTCTGCTTTTGTGATTGTATAATGACATTTGTCATATTTTACACCTGTATAAACAAGGATTGAAAAAATTACTTGCTTCAGAAAAATCACCATAATTTCCCAACTGCTAAAAACCACCACACTTGCTGTGTATGCAATACATTTTCATGGAGTTTGAACTCAGTTCATCAATTCCATTTTTTGTGATTTTGAACACTTGACCATTGGTACTTCCATCAAATTTTTTAGAGATAGATAAATCTTTAAATACAAGTTTATGAATAAGAATGGGAAAAGTAGTTTTTGCCCTAAATTGACCTGTAGAAACCTTGGAAGTCAGTGCCATCTATCCTATGTTAATCCTGGGATCAAGTTGTCCTCATAGACAAATTTTTAGCCTCCAGGGTGTAGATTTTTAGGAGGCTATAAGACTTATACATGATAATGAACAAACGTGAATGTTTGTTATGCTGCTTGCATGTATAAATCCTATAGATATGGCCTTGGTCAAATATAATAGTAGCAGATATGGAAATGGGTGGGATTGAGTTTCATGAGGGTACCATATATACCTACTTCTCAATTTCCAGTTTTTAATGGAAACATCTATTATTAGCTATGGGCCACCTCAAGGTTATGGCAACACAGCCAGTCACCAGTCACTATGCTCATCCCTGATTGACCCTTCTGTGAGCATAAATCCTAGATATAGCCTTATCGTATACCAATAGTTCCAAACCCAGACTTTTGAAATGTCTGCCTACTCAACAAGCCTATGGATCTCAGGCTTGTGAAATGTCTGCTTACTCAATAAGCCCATTGACCCCCAATAATATCTTTGTGGATACCTCCAGGGGACTGTGGACCCCATGTTGGGAACCTTCAATCCCCAGAATGTTTCCTATTTCTTGGATATGAAAATATTCAAAAACTGCACGGCTCTTGTGTATTATTTTCTGCTTATAGAAAATGATGGGGCAAGTTGGTCCCTGTGTCACAAGGTAAACTATGAACCAACTTGTGTTATGATATATTAGTTTTGCCGTTTGTTGATATCACAGATTTAGACAAGATGAAGACGCTCAGTCTAACCCTTGAATGGTTCCTCTAATTCTATCCAAAATATTCTTCCCACTGCTTCAAAAAAAAAGTGCAAAAAGGAACCAATTAACCCTGTTTTCTCCTTGTAATCTTTCTGTAATAATGCGCACAATGTTTCTCTGGGATTGTTTAGGGGCCATTCTGGTGAGCAGAGATGTAGGTATCAGTCTCTTCAAACAGATGGCTCCTCCCAAACTATGACCTTAAGGGTAGAGTGATCTTTTAATGTATAGTATTTGAATCAAACTGCAATGAATAGTTGGAAATTACCAATGTAATTAATAATGTTGGTTTGGAAAGATTTAGGGAACAATGTAAGGATGATAGAACCCAGATAGAATGTAGCTGACATCATGCATGCATCAGCTAGCTCATTAGGATTCAGCGTAAGTTTTGTGTTTTGCATTTATTGAACTAGTTTGGAATGTCATTTCTTTTTTTTTTCTAAAATTTGTCTTTAAATATGGAATTTTTTTTTTTAATTAAAAAAATGCAAAATTTTTCTACACATGAGTTGAAAATTCAAGAAGCAAAGAAAACAATTTAACAATTCTATTTATTTGTATCCAAAACCATAAATCTGTTTTTATGAGTGCCAGTAAGGCTTCTTAAATCTAAAATGAACTAACTTCCATTGTTTCTTCTGTGACATAAAACTGTTTTTTCCATTACATAACATGTGGTTCAAGTCATTAAATATCAGGGATGTATCAGAAGTAAAGCTCACACTTTGCTCTTAGCCAAAAGGCTAAGAAAGGTCAATAAATACAAAAACAATAATTATGCTCACCCCATATGAGCTAGCTGACGTCTGCATGACATCACTGCATTCTATTTGGGTACTACCATCACTGCAATTGAAAATAGTATCAAAAGTCATCTATTTGTATACGAAATCCAATGTAGAGATATCTATCGTTGAAAGTTTGTGTGCATATTGTCTGTGACTGTTTTCTTTAACTGTTATTTTTTCTTGTCAAATATTAAAAATGGACTCATGAAGGAGAAATTGAAAAAAAGGCTGATATATCTAGGTAAAACTAAATCTTTGATAACAAAAACAAATAAGGGAGTAGTCAGTGCATTAAAGTACATACATGTTCCTGAATAAATTAGATACTTTTTATTATGCAAATTATTTTAAGCAAATCAGTAAATAGATCCTGCTAAAAGATGATGAAAGTAAATTAGAATATACACATTGAGAATAGCTTTGAAGCACTTTCATGTGAAATACTAGTAGTGATTCAATATCATTTACCAAAGAGAGAACTGTGAAGCATAGTCATAAATAATACATCAAAGTCTGTGAGGTATTCAAAAAAATGATTCTGAAATTTTGTGATGCTAATGTCTGAGGCAGTGGTCTTCAAACTTTAAATACTGGGGAACCCTTTTCAATAATTAATGTTCCTTCAAAACCCCTTCGAAAAACAACTTTCCCATCTATGTATATGGATTTACATGTGTATGTAACTGTTAGATTTTTGCCTTGTTTATGGTATTATCTGAATGTGAATAAACCCAAATAGAAAATACACACTCTAATGGAAAATTAAGAAGCTTACTGAGGAAAAATAGATGTATGAATGACCACTGACTGAACAGTGTCCATATTATGTAAATAACCAAAGACATTTTTAATCTTAGCGTAACTGTTAAAAATAAGTATTTAGAATTTCATTATGAGTCATAATGTGTTAAGGACATTATAAAAGAGAAATGAATGAATTGTTTGTATGATGATGAATTATCAAGGATATTATGAAAATGTCACTGTTTTGTAGAAAGATCAGAACATGATTTGGATTTTGCTGATCTAAAGAATATTGGAGAATGAGTAATGGGCATTTAACAATCTAGCAACCATCTTAGATGCTCTCTTGAAAATTATATCTTCCCAGAGACTAGACTGAGGTAGATTTTTAATGTGTTATTAAACACTCCTGATACAACAAAATCCATTATAAATTGATAATGATTTATGAATGAGTAATGGACATTATAAGAATTTTGCGACCATTTTGGATGCCATCCTGAAAATTATACCTCTCCAGTGGTCAGACTGTTGTAGACTTTTAGTATGTCATATACTAGTACATAGTACAACAGAAGACCGTTAAAAAACCTTTTGTTGTGACATTTTGAGGTGTAGGCGTTTTTTTCATAACCAGCTAATTTGGATGCCATCTTGAAAATAATACCTTTCCTGTAGTCAGACTGTTTTGATATGTTATGAAATAAATTTGACAATATGAGAACCGCTGAAAAAACTTTCCTAGGAGTAACAGACATTTTAATGATATGGTGGCCATCTTGAAATTTATACCTTCCCAGTGGTCATACTGTGGTAGACTTCAAATATGTTATTGAGCACTCCTGATACCAGAAACCCTTTTTTTGGGTGTAAGGTGTTTTTTTTTTTTTTTTTTTTTTCCCCATAAATGCATGATAAATATGAAAAATTACTGCAAATGATGACATCTTAAATTCTGGTCAGTAAATTACCCATTGCATTGTTGAAAAAATTGGCAATCCCCCCCCCCCCATCCAAAAATTAATGTTATAATATATGTTATGTTGGAAATTTCATGCTTTTTTTCAAAAAGTGCACAATCATCCTGGTTATCAGTTGCACTAATAAAAAAAATTGAAGAAAGATTTCAATCTATGATATACAGAGGGGCTACATCTATTCTCTCAAGAAGTGAGTGAAGGTGTCACCTGTTTCTGCAAATTTTGTGAACAAGATTCCTGTATTCATCTATCTTGATATAAATTGGTGAGATAGTGTCTCTGCATTTGATTCAAAATCTGTATGAGTTGCTTTGATCAGTGTATAATGGAAAAGGTATAAAATACTATATAAGATAACATGGTGGAAGTTATACCTAAGTTAAATTGAGTTGCTACACATTATGGTAGGAAATATGGTATATCATGGAAATGTCTTCCTATAAAAAAGGTTTTGATTACTACACGTTGTTTAATAAAACCTTGTCGACTGACGTAACTTTGGAAATCGAATCAGAGAATAACAGTAATCTTGAGCTTTTTTTAATACAATTAAAACAGCAAGAACTTTACTTGAATACTCTCATTTATTCTCGGTTGTTGGTGAATTTAAAAATTACTTTGTTCAAAGACTCGCTTTTTTACCCTCTCCTTACTTTGAGCAAATTCTTTTTCAATCACATAAAAAAAAATTTCAATTTATTCCTTTATATTATGTTTTCTGCTTATATCAAAATAAATACTGTCAACAATTTTCACTTTATAAAATATTTACATATATAAACCCTACGGGCAATATCTGATATTAGATTTATTTTAATATAACTTTGTGGAATTTCTTCTACCAATGAAAAGAAAAAAATATTCAAAATTTTGTTATAGTTTTTCAGATTTCAAATTTATGATGGAATTTTGCCAATCACTCGGAGTTTTACACAAATTTTTGCCATGGTTCAAAACATTTATTTTCATAGGTTCCTTCCAGTTCATAGAATCAAACTCAAATTAATTAAAATATGAAATCAATCGTAATAGTCTATTATCAAACAACCATAGCCACCCAAGGTGGTGAAGGGTTCTATCCTTTTTTTTATGTACTTGTAATGATTTTTGTGTTTTAGTGCTCCTAGCTAAAATGTTTTGTCTACAGACTTGAAAATTGGGATCAGCATTCCACCAGATCCCTTCTAAAGATGGAAAAAAAGCGATTTTGATCTTTTCGGTCTTTTTACAGGCTTTTGAATAACATCTAGATTCTCCACATTTTAGATGTTTTCCTATGGAAAATGCCAGTGATGTCATAAATAGAATTTATTCTGACCATTTTTTTTTTTTTTTTTTTTTTTAGGATGGAATTTTTTTTTACATGACTTCAAATTTTGATATTACAGTTGTTCAATCACTGACTGTGATAGCAACTCTAATTATCTAAAATCATTTAATTAACCAAATGTGAAAAACAATAATCAATCATATAAAGTGCTGTTGTTTGGCCAGTTATAAAAAATATTTCTGGTAAGCAATCAAACCAACATTTGTAGTCTTTATAGTATTAGATTTACGAAGAAAAAATGCCCCAAAATAATAAAAAAAAATAATGTATTGAAATTATTCAAATAATGATGAGCAAGCAGTATTAGTGTTACAAAAATCTTTGAAAAATTATTTTACAAGCTCGTACTTGTCTGAAGTAAATCAAAAAATTGTAAAAATAGTTTTTGTTCATATTCCAAAACTTGATAATTAGGTGTGGTTCACTTTTTGATAATTTAGACCTATGATTAATGTTTTTTCTTAGTTTCACTTGGATGACTTACTTGGAAATGGCATCTAAAATAGCTTCTATTTTTATGTTTTATGTTGTTTTGCCTTTGTTCTGTTCTATCTTAATGTTTATAATAACGGGAAATGAAATTCTGAGCCAATTCAATTTTATGTATTCTATTTAAATCAGTTGTTAGATTTCCATGTTTACTCTTCACTACAAATGAAGAATAGAGATTTATACTTGTGATAAGCTTTTGATCTTATGATAGAAGGAGGGCCTTGACTATCAAATTTTTTTGTTGAGATTTTCTGTAACTGATAAGTTAAAGACACTTGTTGATATGATTTGTATTATGATGACTCATCTTGAAGGAAGTTTTTGCTTCTGTTAAGTGTGTAGTCACTCAATTCTTGAATCGGACCGTAGTGTAAGAAACAGGCATAGTGTTGTCCTCAATTTCTTTTTCAATCTATTGTAGTGTGAGGTTGTGACCTAGTTTGCACAGAATGAAGAGAGAATAGGGTTCATGCCTTTCATATAGACATCAAAATAATATCACACTGGTGACTAAAACTTTGTGAATGAGTTAGATTTTAATGATAAATATTGACTTTTTTCCCAGCATTCTCAAGGTTTTAGATAGCAAATATAGGAGAGAAATTAATATCTATAAGTTCAAAAAACAACTTTCAAAATCACTTGAAGATTGTTAGAAGCAGAACAATCAAGTCACATGATGAAGTAGAACAGTCAAGTCACATGATGAAGCAGAATTGCCAAGTCACATGTTTAAACAAAACTCTCTGATTGATGCTTACAGATAATAGATAGTTGGGAGTTTGGAAATTTATCCTTTATGCACTTAAAGGCTGTCTTCACTGGCCATTTAGCTTGACATCAAGTCACTTCATTTGTTTGAATTTATACTGTATTTACAAATTGAGAAATAAAGAAAACTACTCTATAATTAGCATTTTTCCCTGAAAGTGAAAAAAGTTTCCTTTTAACTTCAAACCATAAAAATGAAAAAGTTTCTCCTCACTTTTAACCCCCCGAAAAGAGAAAAGAAAGGTTTGTCCTCACTTTCGACCCAAAGTTAGGAAAAAGAGTGTGATCAGAATATGAAACAGGTGAAAAAACGAACATCAATAAAGATCTAATTTCTGTTGGAATTACTTTCCATTTTGTACTCAATTCCTTTACTCAATTTCAATGTTCAATTCAACTTTCTGTTGTTTTCAGAAATGCATAAAAATGAATTTTGATTTCAAAAGATTCATGGAAAGAAGAGTCTAACAAAATGTCAGATTCTATTTGACTTCTTCAAATTACTGTCTGTCATACTAGTTCATCTCCTTTTATTTATCATGACAAAGTATTTGAACAAAAATCAAGCTGTTATATCTTGTAGATAACAATGTTAGTTTTGTAACTTGTGAAAATAGGATATTGAGACACAAGGGCTTAGGTACAGGTCAATGGTTAAACAGATGACCACCAGTCATTGACTTTTAGGTATTGTTCAGTTTAAACCAAAACAAAGGTCATTCCGCTGAAGTGTCAGTCTAGTAAGATTCCTTATACCATTGAGGAATATTGATATGTACCATTGTAAGACTGAAAAAATAAAAACAAAATGATCTTATTTTAAATAATGAGTTATTGCTCTTAACTTTGCATGGGCCATCTGAATTTTAGAGATAACTATTTGGATTTGAATTATAAGTGTATTATAAGTATATTATCATCCTCATTTTAGACATTATGGGATGAAAAATGTATTTGAACACTCGATGAAAGTTCAATATGATTTCACAGTATAAATTCGCCTGAAATTAACAAGGACGTATTTTTGTAAAATTTGAGAATATGAAGAAAAAATACTGTGGATTTTGGCATATAAGACAACACTTGAACCCCCCTCCTCCCCCCAAATAATGGGTCAATCTATACACCAGTGTCAGCTACATTAAACATAACTTTTCGGTTGGTCCTTTTTTTTTTTTTTAAAGCCCTGCCATCATTGCAGACACTTTTATTCTAAGATCCTTTGCAAATACAAAACACTAACCTCAAATTCTCATGAAGATAGTTTAAAGGTCAAGTAACTTGGTTCTTACCCTTCCCATACTATGATTAGTGTTAAATGAGCGTTTGTTATTTATTCCAGCAGATATTTTTTTTTTTGTACCATATAAGGGACAGGCACCCCAGGATTGATAGAATTGAAAAAAGTACATTTTGACTCATCACTGAATAATGTTATCTCATATGTTAGCAGTCTTACAAATATAAACAAATATGATTTGTTTAATTCATTTCTTATTATTAGATGTAACACAATATTTCTATTATCAATTTTGACCAGTTTTCACCTTCATCTCAATTTTTTGTTTTTTTTAATCACAACTGTTACTCAGACCATAATTCTAGGACAAATATTTATTTCCAATCAAGCCGTTTACTCATTGTATGACTTTTTTCCTACGATAAAAAGTCTGACATCTTGTTTCTTGGTGAAATATTTGTTTAAAAGAAACCTTCCATGGATATTTTCTCTCCAAAGAGCATGAGATAAAATCTGGTGTAAGACATCAGATTTTTCTATTGTAGGAAAAAAAAAGTCACAGAAAAAAAGATGATTATTAACTTTTAATTATCATTTTCTAATTGACTTCTTTCTTACCTAGCAAAAAAAGTTTTAAAAAAATGTCAATTGATACTTAAAATGTTTGTTTGTTAAAAAACATAAAAAATATTTTACGGGGGTAAGTAATTTAAGTCATTATGGATTCAATTCTAGTTTTTCATCTTAATTTTAACAGTAGCAACTTGAAAGCCTGATCAGAAATAAATATGAGTTGCTGTAGAATTATGGTCTAAATCAAAATTGTGGTAAAAAGCAACTGAAAATTAAGATGAGTGTGAAAATACTTCATCTAATGCTTGAAAAACACACAAGTCTACTCTATGTTAAAAAAAAAAAAGTAACTACAAACTTTCCAAACAAAAAAAAAATTTGTTTTATTGATAAAATTGATATGTTACAAGTTTTTGCTCTTTTATCGATGCATATAATCAAAGTATTCAATTCATTGTATTGGTATATCACCTTATTGATTGTTTGGTGCTCACTGACATAAACTTCACCACAGATGGTTGATAGTCATCTTGTAACACCAATATAAGCTATAACCATGAAATTCAGGCTGAAATTGAGGTCTTTTCTTATCTGAAGGTTGCTTTATCCACTAAAAATATGATGGTTGCTAAAATGCAAAGCTGTGTAAAAAGAAAATAGAAGTAAGAGCGATGGTGCTGGTGGTCTAACAGTTAGCAGCACAGAAAATAGAATTGATCAACAAGTTCAATCTCTGGTAGAGACAGTTTGCACTCAATTTACACTGATACCTTTGGGGGACGCATAAATCCATGTATTGCTCCAGCTATAGGTAAAAAGGTGGGTAGATGGAATCCCTTAGGGTGATTCATGCTAGAAGTTATTCTAGTAGAGAAAATCTGCAGTTAGGCAAATTTCCATAGTTGGTCCCAAGCCTGGTTGAGTAATAAGCTGAGTGTTGGGCCAGAACCCTAGGCCTATAAAAACTTTCAATTGTTACAGAGATACAAATGAATTCCCAATGAAGAAATCCCATATAGTTCAAAATAGAGACAAACATTGTCCAATATGTCTTGTCATACAGGGACTCTCAAACACCGTGTAAAATATCTCTTGTATAGCTGCCTCAGTGCCATAAGGAATTGTGAGGAATGAAGCAAAAAATGAGTTGTCATAAAATTATATCTTCCTTTTTTTGTAATAGAAAGTCATTAAATTTTGAATATCAATTCTATGGTTTGAGAACAAAGTATATCATGATACAAAAATAAGAATTAATGATTTGTTTATGTGAATCAAATTATTCAGAGAGGTAATTGTTTGGTGTGTATTACAAAGTGTGTAGACACCATTTCCTTTTCCAAATTATATCATTTTAACTATCTAATATGTTACAGTAGTTGTTTTTTATTGCCTATTGCCAGGCTGGTGCAGTTCATAGATACATTTCTATCTGATAAGGTTTTTGAATTATAGATTTTTTATGCTTAATGAACTTGGCCTGTTTAACATAAGAGAATGAATCACTTTGCTGTCATATGGTGGTCATATTTAGAGAAAGCTTATTTTTTTATATTATTAACAAATCAGCAGGAGTAATGACCTAGACAATATCATGCATGAGAATTCAAATTTTATTGTTTCCTGAAATTTTGATATCTCTTGTTGTAGTTACAAGATAAATGTAAAATGTATCGTATAAAAGAATTTTCCTGAAGTCACAACATTTCATATGCACTTGATTACATTGTATAGAAGCAGCTAAACATATTTCTCGAACAAAATGTGTCCTCTTCGAACCCACATGCCACTTATTTAGCTTTTGTGACAGTCTTGTTATCCTTTATTTTCATTTGTTATTACCCAATATACACTTAGTTCTTGTCCTGTACCTTCCACTTTTTCATATACATCATTGTCCTGCCAGTAAAAAACATTTCATTTTCTTTAGCTGGGCAAATATCATCTGAGGTTAACTTAACAATCCTTTCTACATTGTCAGGAACAATAGACCAATTACTTAGATCATTTGAAATAATCCAACCAACAGAACCATTGGAGTCATACTGAATATTAAAGCAAATGCTATATTTTCCCGTTTATTTGCCTACTCTGCTTAAAATTTGACCTAACACTAACTCACCAGTATCAGGATTCACACCTTGTATTTGCTGATCTACACTAACTTAATTTGTCTTACGAAGAGCAGTCACTTGATTTAGTCAGATCATAATAAACTGTAGCTTCCTCTTCAATAGCAATTCAAATGATAAGATGTTACTGTCTCTAAATTTAAAGAGGTTGAGGAGACATCAGTAATCTGTGAATGCTGGAAATCACTAAGGGATGCTAGATAAGTATTCAACCACTGACTACTGCAAACTGTTCTTGAGCAACCAGTATTCAAAACTGCCCAATTTTGTTTCTTTTGACTCCTCATTCTTGTATCTTGTAGAAAGAGATAATTGAACACATTCAGATTTTTCTTGCCACAATCATTGTATGCATGCGAACATTGACTGGCCCAATGTAAATGCGAGTTGCAAATAAAATACCTTGATATTTTGTCATCCTGTGCAAGTAGTCTAAGTTTCCTACCACATCCTAGATTAGCACTGGTCAACATACAGCAGACACCACAACCAGAATGAAAGCTACTTGCTCTAGAGATGACCACAATGATTATTACCCATAAACAAGGTAGAATCTAAAGATTTATCCTCACCATGAAAAATTGGTTCCACTTTTAGCTCAACATTCAATGCTTTGGCAGAAAATGAAGCTTGTATACTAATTTCTGAACTAAAAACACACTTAACAATTGATTCTCATAAGTTACCTCATTAATAGTAGACATTACGAAGTGGACATCAGTTTCTGATAATTTGCATATGGCTAACAGCATAAATTCCATGACTGGCTTCAGTAATTTCATGTTTTCACTCTCAAACTTGAAGTACATGTGATCAAAGTTGCTTACAAAGTTACTAATGTTGGCATTTTCTGATCGTCTCAAATAGTTATGATCTCACTCATAGCGTTTGGTTCTGTAAGTCGAGTGTTTTGTCTGGCATCCTAATCTGCTTGATCAATTCTCAAGAGTCCCTCTTCTACTGCCTGCCAACCTCTATACATGGGAGATGGACTGTTCCACCTACATGAAGTAGAGGGGGGAATAGAAAGACATGGAACAAACTATATATCCACAGAAAGCTCCGTAACTACTGTAAGCGCATTCGGTTTGGAGCAGCACTCCCAACACCTCCACTTCATACGACTGTGGATTATATGACTTTTGGTGTGGGTCTACCTGAAATGGTTTGACTTTCTTTCGAATGTGACTTGTCCTCCTAGGTGGGCCCCTTTTTTTTGAGCATTTTGTTTCACAAAATTTTGAGTAGAAGGACTGGATCATGTAATGTAGTATTTGAAAGGGGGAAGAACGTAGTTGGTTTATGTACTGGATCCAAATAGAGGATTGTATGCCTGCATTGTAAGTGACCTGTGAGGTTTGTTGTACAATGTAGCTTTGTGTCCATTTTTCAATACTATCATGACGACCTGGATTGACCAGGCACAAACACTTGTTGCACAGCACCCTGATAATAATTAGATTGTTCATTGTTTATTCTATTGTGTGAATGTTGAAGAGCTGAACAAATGACCTCAATGGGCAAGCTGATCTTCTGGTTCATCAGTACCTCTGCTGATAAGCTACAGTTCGTCACATTCGGTTCAGTATAGCTGAATTGAAATATCTTAATGATTTTAGATGTAGCTCCCTCCATTTTGAGTTTTTAGAGTGTTCTTTCAGAAGTGTTCACAAAACATTTCAGTGTAGCCATCTGATTCTGGATGGAATCGCAATGACTGGATGTGTTGAATACCGTGTCCAGTCTAGATCTTCTGACTGGAATTTGAGGCTGCAGTTGGTCAGACAATTTAGTAGCTGTAGCAGATTAGCCTGCTCATAATGTCCTTCAAAGTATCTGTTGAAATTGACATTGTAAGTCCTTTTTCTCGTAACCACTAACAAGTAGGTATGGAACAAATAATATGTCCGTGACTACTGTTCACATGTTCTGTTGGGAGTACAAATTATGAAATGCAGTTAATCGACTCATACCATTATCTGGTGAAAACTAACCATTAAGTTTCCCTAGTAATATATCAACAGCATTTTCCTTTTTTCAAATCATTAACACTTATTTCTGCTGATACTGCTCTAGCTCTACTAGACGATGATATATGTTTGGCCAAAACATGCTTGTCTTTGGGTAATTCGGTTAATTCGCTCTATATGCCAATGTCTTATTCCCAATTCTTATAATTACATTCATTCTCCTGTTTAGGTGGTCACTTTGTTGAACTCGCACTAGAAGATGCCGTGCTTAAGCTCTGCTACCCATGTAGGAACAGCACGCACATCCACCGTTGATAGTAGACAGTGATCAGCTCTCCTGACCTCGGCTCAGGTAACCAGCAATGGCACCACACACTGGCTGTAACATCACTCAAACATACTTACCTATGATTGGCTGACAGATGATGCACACACGCTCTTGCCTGTGATTGGCTTACACTGGGCACGCATGCTTTCCTTCCCATGATTGGCCAACAACCAACACTAACACTGCAGTTCTCACATGTTAACACGATCATTTCAATGATTTTTTCCCCCTTTAATCCTTTCAATACTAACCTATTAATGTACTTAATGCCTGAATTTTCCATTTTTTGAAGAACCAAAATCCTGATGGGATACATTTGTCCCATCAGACTTTCATCCTAGGACATACTTGTACAAGTAGACATTTATTGTTCAAAGAGTTTTTTGAATGATTGAACTCATTTCTATTTGTGTTAACATGACATTCAAGCCAATCTATTCTATGGCCTTCTTCAGGTGTACAATCCAAATAACATAAGCAACAAGGAGTTCAATCATCTAAAAAAACTCTCTGAATGTTAACGATTTTTAAAAAAATTATAGACAGTACATTCATTGTTGTTAAGGTCTTACCATAACTGAATAGAAATGAATATAATATTAAATTTTCGCTTAGGACACTCAGAAATTGATAAAAAAAACAATTACCGTATCCTGGGATCAACAGATTTTCATAAGCAAAATAAATCTTTGCATAACAGTGGCTGATTTAGGCAAAATATATATAAGGCCTATACAGGAAAGACTGCTAAGACAAAGCTGCCCAAGATATTTAGATGAAACAAAATAGAATTGAGTTATATTTTTCTCACTTATACACTTTCACATAACAATCATAAATCTATAGTATATGATAAATTAGTAATATACTTCCTTTTCAGTCATATAATGCAAACTAATTTCTTTCTGGGTTTCATACTATGTTGATATCATTGTGTTTGTAAAAGCTGAGAAAATCTCATTCACTTAATTTTTCATGACATGTATGTCTCAATAGATTTTCAAACCAGATCTAATGAACACTTGTATCCCAGCAGTCATAGAAGCTTTGGGATATGTGTCCTAGGAGTCTCAAGAGGGTTAAAAGAAAATACATAAATGTGTACTCATAGGAGAATGATTTTTTATTATCAGCCTTCAATTTACAAGTATCCCTTATCTATTTTCTCAGCTCTCTTTTAAATTTTGAAGGGGCAACTACTCCATAAGATGCCTTGTTGAATAAAAAAATTATTCACTTTATCCTGATAAAAAAATGTTCATACACATTTCATATCATCTTAAATTTTATAAGGATTTTAATTTTATTCCTTTTGAGTACCCTTGTAGTTGAAGGTAATTTTCCTCAAACTTGAGACACTTGGAAATGATAAGATTTGTTTCTAGTTTTATTTATTTCTCTAGTGTTTGAATGACCCGTGGGATATTTTTTTTAGCGCTTTGTTCCTGAGAAATATTTTGAACTGCACATTAATTTCTATCAGTTGCACTCTTAACAATTTCACAATGCAACTTAATAATTCACATATGAATTATAAATGCATTGAATTATACAGAAACTCATTTGAAATGATCTCCTGTCATTACACAGTTAATATATCACTCAATTTAGACAGCATAAATAGAATAAATAGTTAAAGAAAATGGGGCTGCTGTAGGAATCAAACCTACCATCAATGTAGCGATGCTCTTACCATCAAGCTAAACAGCTGCCGATAATGCAAAGGCCAAATAACTGCTTTCAACCCATATTCTCATCTTGTATATTCTTAGTCTATTAGTCTCTTTCCATGCGACAGTTATGTATTTAAGAAATGGTTTATTTTATCCAAGAGAATGAATTATAAATTGTGTTATAACAAAAGGTGGAGATAAACAAGATGAGAATATGGGCTGAAAGCAGCTATTTGGCCTTTGTATTACCAGTGGCTGACCAGCTCAATGGTAAGAGGATTGTTACATTGAAGTGGCTATTTCATTGGTAGCAGGTATTATTGCTGCAGTAGCCTCATTTACTTTGATTGCTCATTCTATTGATATTGTCTAAATTGAGTGATATATCAACCGTGTAACAACGGGAGATCATTTCAAATAAGTTTCTCACAATGTAACACAATTTATAATTCATTCTATCAGACCAAATATGTCCATTTCTTGAATATGATTAATAATGAAATATATATATATATATATATATGAAACCGAGGCACTGTGAATTATGATTTTCAACAAATGCAAATACATAACAGTACTGCTTCTACTTCATCATCTCAAGTCAGTGTATCTACCATCTGCTAGTAGACTTGTACAGTGTGCAAGCTAAGGGACCTAATTTCAAGCCAAACTTGATATTAAGAAGTCTTTTTACTTTCATTATAGAGCCATAACTATTCAGAATTTTCTAATTCTGGAATATGAGGTGAAATCAAAAATATATTAGGATTGTTTATTGTCCGAATTGCAATTACTGTGCTTGCACTTTGGAGAGCTCTAAGTTTCTCAATAGTATGTGTGAGGCACAGTGGATCACTTCTGTCCACATGATATTGCCAATGGATTTAATTAAATTATTAGTTTTATTCATGTATTCAATTATACTTTAAAAAAATGTGTGGTTGGTTTCCTTCGGGACTTCTTTAAATCATTCAATCTTATGTTGGGGCTGATCCATGAATTCTATCTTGATTGAGAGATATTTTCCCATTCTTCACATATCCATGTATATATGCTCATGTCTGTCCACACACTATCTCTTATAGTTCTCAATGAATTTTCTATGAAATTTGATGAAAGGGTATACAATAGGCTTTGGAAGACATGATTAAATTTTAGGATGGACCCATGCAATATTACTGCCCCTGTGTTGTAGTTTTGTCTACACCACAATATATCACCAAAATTTCATGTCTCTCCACATGATATCTTGACAAGTTCTCAATGAATTTCAATTAAATTTTTGAGGAGGGTGAGGTTAGTGCCATGGAATATGTGATCAAAATTTGAGACAGATCCATGCACCATTACTTTCCCAGACAATGACATTTACAAAGGTATGCGTTCTCTAAGTACCTTTTAGTTCCTTCAATGTGCCTAACTTATGCCAATGAACGTTTGTGAAATTTTTTTCTATCACTTTTCCAACCTCCACTACAATTCAATAATACTTTCAGAAAATGTGTGGTTGATGTCCCTCGGGACTTCTTTAAATCATTCAATCTTATGTTGATCCACTGTACCCCTTGGGCAAATTCCCTGTGCCCTGGTGTTCTAACACCAACATATTGAACCATTCACTAAAATATTATTTTACTGTATAGGTGAACGAGTTTGTAAACAAAGTACAAAACAATTAATTACAAAATATGCAAATCATTTTCACTTCATACTACTAGTACTATATTTTATGCCGAAATGGGTTTGTAAACAAACTACAGAGTTGAAAATTAAAACAACCTTTTTTTTTGTGTGTGTATGAAGGTACTGTCTATATATTTAGTAATTCGTATTAATCATATTCAGTACTTTTAAGACGATGTTGTATTCTCATCAAGTTTCTATTCTTATCTTGAAAAGAAAACAACAAAAGTTGGAATAGATGAATGGAAACAAAATAAAACAAATAAGAAAAGGAAAAAATAATTAGATGAATTGATAATAACTTTTGAAAAGAGCCATTATTATTCCAACTTTTGCAACTTAAAAGGAAACAACACTGCCTGAGAAGTACTGAATACAATTAATACTAATTGCCAAATACCTTCAAACACAAAAAAGTTTAAACTTTTATAATAAATTTATTTAACTATAAGATCTGTAGTGTCTTCACAAACTCATTCTGCTATAAAATGCAGTACAAGTAATGTAAAGTAAAAACAATTTTCAATTTTTATAAATCATTTCAACTCTATAGTTTATTCCTGCAAACTATAAATTATCAAATTGTACTTCAAAACTAAATTAATCCATTACAATAATTCAACATAAAAATAATTTCAATTTTTGTATCTCAAATAGTTTTCATTCCATGGTTTGTTTTTGTTGGTTCTTGCATGGATGTGTGCTAATCTATTGTGTGCTGAGTTATCTTTTTGCCAAAAGGTTGTGTGCTGAGAAGTCATGTTCAGATGTTGGGTCACAGGTTTGTTTATATAAAAAATACATGCGAGAATGTCTAAAATGTGATATATATCATAGGCATATAGGTAAGGTAGAAACAAGCAGAATGATATTCGGAGTGAAGTAGTTTATATCGCATAAACATGTACATATTTAACATATATTGTGTATTTGTTTTTTCAGTGATTATATTACTGTGAGAGTATTGAAACAAATCACTCGAAGATCATTTTGTTTCTCTCGCTCAAGTTTTTTTCAATTCATTTTCAATCTACCATTTGAAGGTTTTGGAAGATTGACCACCATAAAATCATGTAAAAACATTAGTATAAGAACGGTAAAGGTAGTGTGTGTGCAAATTATTTCTTCTTGTCTCTTAGTGTCAAAGTTCATTCTTTCAATTTTGCTTGTTGCCTATGACATTTATCTTTTGCTCTCAAGGCTGTGGCAAGATATGTTAAAATGTCAATCTGGAAAGGGCTCTTTGACAACAAAAATGTGGTGGTAAAATACAAGGAGCAACAGGAATATAATTGGGTAGGATCCCTCAACCCCATCCTGAGCAAAATCCTGGTGAGCCTGTGAATCTGTCAACGACTGCTGCCTGTTGCTTAACTTAATTGGCCTCTCTAATTTTAATACTATCATGTGCTACTGACAAACCTACTGCAATTTACATTAGGTGTCTTTATGTGTAATTTTTGTTGGAAGTTGTCTCCTGTACAATCCACTTCTTGATGTCGTGGTCCCTAAGAGTCAAAATAAGTTCCAGTGAATATACTAGAAATTAGTTGTTTCCGTACAGTCTGTGCTGACTCGTACACCCTATGTTCACTTTTGTGGCTTGAATCTAAGCCTAAAACATGTTTTTGTTGTTGCAAAGAACAAACTGTTTTAAGGGCTGAGGCACATCAATTACTAATTTACATACAATACTAATTCAGAGTGTAAATGAAATTTGAAAACTATCATCTCTACTATTACTGCTATATCTTACTGTAACCTAACGAGTTCAAAGCATTTATCTCTTTATTTACTCAGTGCTAACTGGTGTGGATGAAGGATGCATGTGGAAAATCATTGAGAAAACATGGGAAAGATTCTCTCAAGACACTCTTCATCATCAGTCTTTTATTGTCCGTCGTCAGACATAAACCTTCAATAGGATTCGCCAGACGTCTCTATCATGGGCATTGCGGAGCCAATACTTCCTGAACCTGTCCAGTTAGTCTTACCATCTCATATTCTGCCGGCCTCAGTTCTGCATTTGATCTCTGGGGATCCATGTTGTGAGTTGTTATGTCAATTGGTTGCGATTCTTGCAACATGACCAGTCCATCGCCATTTGAATTTCCTAATGGATTCTATGATGTTTCGGACTCCTGTTTTTTTCCTTAATATACTGTGTTGTCTTGTGATCTCTCCATTTGATGTTGAGCATGATTCTTTCATGTGCACGCTACATGGTTTTTGTTCAGTCTTTTGGTTAGGTTCCACATTTAAATTCCATAGGTGGCTATTGGGAGGTTGCATTGGTTGTATACCCTTCTTTTTAGAAGTAATGGGATTTTCTTGTCCTTGAAGGTTGAGCTTTGCTCTACCAAAGACTTACCATTTTAAAGTGATTCTACACTTCTTTTGTTGACTCCATGGAGATTTGTTGTTCTAGGTAGATGTAGTGGTCTACTTTCTCCTACTTTTCTTCTTGAAATCTATAAATGCTACTGTGAGTGGCATTTTATATTCTGCTGCTTTCTCTTTTAGTTGATTTATTGAATGGAGATGGTTTATGGTTGAGTAGTTTCTCCTAAAGCCAGCTTGTTCCCATGGTTGGTTTTTGTCTAGCATTTTAGTGATCTAAGACTTAGATAACTTTGACTGTGTCACTTTTGTCTGCTAGGATGTAGTCTTTTGTTCTTTGTTTCATGGTTTTGGCTCTTGCAAGTCCATTTTTTATTGTTTTTTTTCTTAAACGTGTTCATGATTTTGAACCCGTTTGAGGTTGCAAAGTTCACAAGGTTTTCACTTCTCTCATTCTGCACTTTATATCCAAATTTGCCGTTGCAATGTTCATTTCGTTGTTCTACCTGTGCATTGAAGTCTCCTGTAGGTATCAAGATTATAAAATCAGCCAACAGTGACTTTTTGAATCTTTTGATCAAATTTTTTTTAAAACTTGGTTTTGAATCTCATTGTTTTGTTTAATAGATTTTGATTTCTCTATTTTGTCATCAATTGATGTCTTCAAATTCTGATTCTGCAAAAAAGAGATCAACTATAAAAAGTCTGAACTACTAAAATGTGATAAGTATTATTGATCATTCTGCCTTTACGTCTCCATGACTTTTGCTTGAAATTTTCTCATAAAAGTATACATATATTAGAAACTGTTGGAATATATCATTATCCATGCAAACATTGGGTTTTCTGGACCCAATCAACTTAGGGAGGTCAAATTAGTGGCCATTTTAGATTTCCAACAAGAATTTCTAGGTACGTTTTGTATGATGTTATGTGCAGAAAAAAACTGTTAATTTTTTTTCCAATTTTAACCCTAGTTTGCCTGATTTTCATAGAATCAAATAAAAGCTACTTTATCTTGGAAGATTTTTGATTACTGAGTTTGAATTTTTTTATCAACAGATATAATCAAGAATAAAAAAAAAAATGACCCCCCCCACTTTATTGTTGTACAACTTTACGTTGAGAGATTTTGAAAATAATAAAAAAAAAACCCTCTTCAAGTATGCAATTTTTCAAGTTCTTATACCCTTTCATCAAATGTATTTTGGGGTGATGTCCAAAATATAGAATTTGTAGATGGTCTTAAACACTTGAGTATGAACAAAATAAAACTTGACCATTTTAGCATTATAAAGCAACAGACACTGATTTTCATGTCATTTCCAATAGCCTCGAAATGTTCCTGCGATTGGTCACATTTCTGAATTTTCTCGGGGATTAACAGTACCCTGAACACCCAACTGAATAGATTTGAAGAGCTTGCCAGAATCATAGCCAACATTAATTGGGTCATTTTTTATATTTGGCTCCCGATCCACCTCATGTAATGTAATTTAAAAAGGCCTTTCTCCAGAGGTTTGTAGGGATTGATTAAAAAGGGATTTTGATTGGTCTGCAAGTAAATATTGTGATACTATGCTTACTTTTTATTTTTCAAAGATTTATTGTATCTTTTTGATGAAGTGAAAAGCTGCCTTGATTGAAATGAATTGACAAAATTTGATTACTGTTTGGCATCCTTGGTTAAGCACAAATGACCCTCTGGCATGGTTTATTCATTGATAAATATGAATAGGTGTATTTTAAAGAATATCTCTCATATTTGAAGCTTTTTTATGGCATCTATCTGGCCCTTTACAATTTCATATGCAATCCGGCCCAATGAGGCAAATGGTTGCTGACAGGTTCAAATAATCTTTGAATGTTGATACCTTGACCTTTTTCTCCCTTTTTTAGGTGTGTCTGCTGAAGAACTGAAAGCAAATCTGACATCCATTCCTCATCTTAAAGTTTACTTGAAGGAGGAAATCCCTGAACATTATCATTACAAACACAACCGACGTATCCAGCCTTTGCTGTTAGTGCCGGATGAAGGTTATTCGCTTACTCATAATAATTCAATTCACAAAGGTAAGAGATTCTGCTACTATTTTGAAAAATCATGTATAATAAAGACAAAAAATATCATTTGTAAAATTATCGTCTATTTTAGAATTTTAAAAGCTGCTACCTGCTGTCCAGATTTATTCCATAAAATGTTTTAGTTTATTTGAAGGTTTTTTTTGTTTTTTTTTTTTAAATCAGAAAAAAACAAAATATCTATCCCATTAATTTACCTCTACCAATAAAGTTGGGAAAGATATATGGATTCACTCGTATTTGTCTGTCTGTCCATCTGTCCATATAATATCTCCCAAACTTATTAATGAATTTCAATGACATTTCTTGGAAGGTTGGGCTATAGGCTTAGGAAGAATTGGTGAAATTTGGAGATGGATCTAGGAATTTTTATTGTTACTTCCCTTGCTTTGGATTTTCATTCAGTTTTATTGACAATCGTATTAACAGAAGTATGTACTCTCTAAGTGCCTTCTAGTTTTCTTCTGAACAATGGTCACTGACATGATCATACTTCATATATATAGCTTTTATAGGTATTCATATACTTACATAGGTACATCAATAAGTCTGTAACCTAACGTTGAAAATAAGAGCATTTATTTTGTACAACAAATATTTATTTTTCAGCATAATCTTTCTCCTTGACAATGCATTAGTGAATATTAATCCTATAGGTTGAACATTATGCTATTTCAGATCAAAATTCAGCCAATTGCTCGGTGTCAGGTTGGTGACTTATTGATCCACCCTCGTACATAACAAGATATATTCAAAGGTTTTTGCATTGTCATAATTCAAGTGTTGATTAGTGACATGCTTTGCATTTTATTAGTGCTTTCAATCAGTTTATATCAATAAATGATTGTAGCTCTTGGTGACAGGTGAAATGCAGTATGAAACTGGGCTCCCAATGAGATTTTAAGGAATTCCCCATATCATGTTTGCAAAAAAAATCCAGATTATAAACCTACCAGGTTTAATTAGAGATGTAGATCACTATAATTACTCCTCTACTTCAATTCCTTTTAAAAGAGTAAACAATTCATTATTAATGTCTCAAAGATTTAGATGATCAAATTAACTTTTATTCAGTGTGGTTTCGATTTCCCACCGACATTTTTGTTCATTGCTTTGTTATAGCTAGTATTACAACAGTATACATATTATGTGAGATTCAAACACGTAAAATTGATTAGTTTAACAACACCTTATTTGAAAATAGTTCAAAATTTCAAGTTATTTTAAACAGATTTATCTAAATGAGTCATTTTCAAGAATTTATTTATTTGAGGTGTGAAAAACACCAGATTATAAACTATTTTCAAAATATAAACTCAGACACGCCAATGGTTGGTGAAAACCCCAGATCTGGGGTGTGGAAAAATCAGCATTGACAGTCCTGGTACAAATTGCAGAAACGAATAAAACTTGAGGGATTGATTGAAAAGTGACATAATTTTATCTGTTTTGCTATCTGTAATTCTAATGTAATTTCCCACCAAGTAAACATTTTCCTGCATTTGTTAATATTAATCTACTTCATTGCTTATTTATCTTTTCAATTTTTTTCAACATTGCATTCTAAACAACTTGTACACTTTGTACAACACTATACTTGACCTTTTACATTTTGTATCTTGAGTATCTCCTCCGCTGTAGAGTAATGCTTAGCAAGTTGGTTATGCAACCCAATTCTGTTGGGTTCAATCTTCAGTGAATAGCCCCACTATATTGGTCCCAAGCTAAACTATGACTAAATGACTTTTTCTGTGTCAAGCAAGAAGAGAAAGATGTATGTAAATACTGACCAATGTTCTATTCCATAAATTCATGAAGAACTCATTTTTCCTAGCTTCTGAATTTTTTATTCAGTTTGTAACTTATCTACTACAATCAATTGATTGTACAAGCATTAAAGAATTGGGTAGACTCTAAAGTCACTTTTAAGATTCTCCTAACATTGTGCAAGAGATGGCATTGGGAACTCTTGAATTAGCCACATATGAATTTTAGATATTTATGTGTGTATTTGTATACATGCATGTTTTTGTTTTTTCTTTCATATTTTGTAGTGTGAATGTATTTTGGTTGTACCTGCAACTATTTTTTCTTTCTATCCTAGGACTTGGGGAACATGGTTACAACAACTCTCTTCCAGACATGCATCCATTTTTTATGGCAACTGGTCCGAACTTCAAAAAAAATGCTTCAGTTGACATGTTCCACAGTGTTGATGTATACCCCATGATGTGCGCTATTCTCCGTTTGAAACCAGCTCCAAACAATGGCACTTTAAAAATTGTGAGCTCGCTCTTTGAAACGGTGGATAACGAGAGTTTCATAACATTCATTACATGTAAGTTCAATTTCTGTAATCTTGATTCTGTAAAAATGATTCCAAAACAAGTTCTCATTCCTTGTTTATTTTGTAAAGGTAATGCTGTACACTCATACTGGAAAAATTGAAGATTAAAGGTTTCAATTTGGGATCTCTGATTTTTATTGGGTGTTATTGTATAAAGTTCTTTATAAAGTATGAAAATCATCTATTGCTGGAAGCAGTACACCAAAGAGGACAAGATAAATTCATATTGTTAGTATTACTGTTTGATATACAGAAATTGGACAACACTGAAAGATTACCATACACTTGAGGAGGGTCAGAGAACCCATGGTCAAAATGTAGTAATAAAATAGATAAAGATGAGCTTAAATAATGACAATGTCTCCTCTCATGACTTGAAACAACATTTTATGAAATATTATAATTGAAGATAGCTGGAGAGTATGCCAGCTTTTTAAAAAATAATCAAGAAAATATCACGTTAGGTAAATTCTTGAATTACTTCTCATGGATAGACTTTTTTGTTTCTCTCTACCAAAAGCTGATGTCCATGATTCTAAAAGATCAAGTTCTGTTTTCTTTTTTCTAGGAATGTTAGATTTTTGTCGAGGACTAACAAATTGAAGGAAAGCATGTTTTGAAATGAGTTAAGCAAACTAGTTTTGAAAGAGTATATATTTGATTTAACTTAGTTAAAATCATATCAAGCACACTTCTCAGTACTGCACTGGAGCACAACCACAAACATGGATTAATAAATCAATTATTGATTGATGTACTGGTGAACACTATCTACAAAATACCAGTAAAAAATGTACATAAAATATCTGTAGAAGAGTCTACTACATAGATGTAAAATCACCAGAAACCTCCACTTAATACAATCCTTGGCAAAATAATGAGTCTAGCATTTTCCATTATATTTTGTGCAATTACTCTTGTTTTATTGAATAAAGGCAAAATATGTGACAATAATATCCAACAAATGTGACAAGTTTATGCGTAGGCATGTTTGAAAGTATTGATCGCCTTTCCTTGCCTAAACCCTGACCCTGGTTATAAACAAACCAGCCATCTGTCATCTCTGTGTACTGTTACTGTTGTGATATTGTTATTCTGAAAGTACTAAAAATTGAATGGGTGTTGTTTCATATTTCTATTTTTTTTGTGTAAATATTCCTGGAGGGTTAATCAAGCATTTTCATTTCAAAATTACATGTGACTGTTGAATTCAAAAGTGGGATTGCATGAAAGTCTTAAATGGATATTTAGAAAATTTTAAGGTCTGAGGATATCTAGATTCCATTGTCCACAATTCAGAGAATTGACCACACTTTTTAGGTGACAGGTTCTGTGGCATAGAAAGTAGGTTCTGGAAGACCAAAAGAAACAACAAACTGAGATGACTGAAGGCAGAAAATGACTGTTCTGAAGCATCATAAAAACACTCTGACAAAATAGGCACCACAGTTTAGAAATTGAAAAAAATCACAAAGAAGTATGGATGAGGTAGAATTATAGTATGGGGGTAATTTCTGCATCTGGTTTTGGCAAGCTGGTAAGTCCATTTATGCTGAGGAGTGCTGACATATTTCAAAAAAGGGGTTGCTTCCAAGCCTGGACAAATTGTGTTGGGGAAATGAAAGGTAAAAGGCCATTTTCCAACTAGATAATGTACTAGCATACATGGCAAAACCCCACCAAATTTTTCTGTCCATGATGTCTGGGCAGATCTTTGATTGCATTGAGGACATATGGGTGTATATTGACACCAAACTGGTTAGGAGAAAATTTTGGAACAACTCTCAGATAGCCTACCCAAACTGCTCAGTTTTCTGAAGAAAAAGGAAAAGCTATCCCATACTAAAGTGTACTCTGCACACAAACACAGCCTGCATTGTGTTGAGATAATGTCGCCATAATGGTCCACTGCATAGAAGCACCTCCAGCATAGAAATAATGTCACCAGATTTTTCTAACATTGTGTAAATTATGGGGATAGGAGCTTTTGCATTAATCTAATGGATATTTCCAAGATGGATTCAAATCTACTGTGTGTTCATATATTCATAAAGTGCCCTGTGAGGAACAAACTCTCCTTTAGGACCCTGTGTAACTTGCGTGAACCATTGCAGTATTGTTAGTATTATAAACCAGTGAAACATAGTTCACATTACTCTATGAAAGTCAGAAAAATTATGTTTTCATTAAGTCATAATTGATGGGATAAATTCTGGAAAATCTCAATGAAAAAGCTTTTGTTCTTTAAAAATGTTTGGGATTCATTGGATTAAAAATTTGATTTTTGCTGCTGAATCAGTTTTCTGATCAAATTTTCAAAACGATTTTAAAAAAATGTCTGATAAATTTTCCCTTTCTTTTTCTTTTAGATATTATTATCCTGGCTTTGACTGCCACGTTGGTGGTCGTCTTTACTGTTGGGGCATGTCGGCAGCATCGGTTCTTGAAACGTAAACACATGACCTTCCATGAAGCAGGTTACAAGTATGCGGTAACTCCAGCCCATCACACACAAACATCACTGCTATCCGATTCAGAAGATGACAGTGTCTTACCATGAAATAATACCATAAGCCATTTTTTCTTCTAAAAAATGGTATCAAATTATAAAGAACAGTTTTAGAATTTTTTTAGATTTTATTTGAGAAAAATTATTAGCATTTCTTCGCTATCTGTATGCAACTCATTGGGTTCCTCCATTTTGCTGATCTCCACCTCTTTTCCACTTTTTATGTGTTAACACCTCTGGCTGTTATTCATTACTATCGAACTGCAGAAATACTTCTTGATGCTATTAAGGAATAAATTGCTAATGGATGCCTTTTTCAGATTGTTGATTATGGTTACTCCACAGAGGAGTTGAATGCAGTAAATTTTCATCTTGATGAACCAATGATGTCAATTTGCTGACCTTGAAACAGGAGTTAATTCATACGGGGGAACAGATGTGGAGATTAACAAAATAGAGAAACAAAGCAGAATGAGTAACGCACAGATTATGAAAAAGTACCAATCATTTCTTATTTTGCTTTTCTTTGTTTTCCAATCAACCACATTTGCTAGAAAGAAACAAAACCATGTTAAATGTTTAAACACCATGTAAAATGTTTACGTGTCTTTCTTATTGATGTTTTCATTTTAATTGCAATCAGCGATCAGTTTATTGGTTTTTGTTGGTTTGAAAGTCAACATAAGTAAACAAAAAATGCATTAAAAGGTCATTAGGATTGATTTTCCACATTTTTATTTCCATATACTTGAAAGGCTTCATGTGACCTTCTCTTAGAAAAGTGGTTCCCAAAAGGTGCCAAAAACGAAAAATGTTAATCCAGGGTTCTGCACTAGAAATTTTTCTAATTTCTATCAGTTTATCCATATTTTGCTTCATGTAGCTATTTCATTTTTTTTCTATGATTTTCGAGTCTTGATGTTATCAATCATTTTTTGAATTTCATGAAAAAGTTAATGCCTGTTTCAATTGTTGAGATGTAAAACTTGATCTATTTTCATCAATGCCATTGAAATTTTATAGAAAATTGATTTTTGGACGATTTGTCTCTCATGCAGTCTGATTTTTATGTTTTTAAATTCTGAAGGGTCATCGTTTTTTGGTTTAAAATTTTTAAAATTGTTGAATGAATTTCCACCGCCATCAATTCAAAATAATGTTATATTTCTTTTCGTAAATTTTATAGACGTTTTGGTTTGCTAAATAAAATATTTTCATCATTTAAAAAAAAATTCCATTATTGCATGCTTTGCCATAGCTATGAGACATTTATGTGATTTACTGCTAAATGTGGTAAGTATCACATATTAAAAGCCATTTGCAATTCCAGCTGCCTTCAATTAAAAAAGAAAAAAACAAAAACAATGAGCCTTTTTTTGTGATGGTCTAACAAATCATGATAAAATTTTTGAAGGTGAAGTTATCTTCCCTTGTTATTTTTGTATCTTTTATGGATGCCTATCTTACTTTCCTCCTATTGTTGGAAAATATGTCTTAAAGACTATTACAAAGTCTGACATCGTTGTAAATTGAAATCTCACCGCCCTTAACATACACCATATCTTCTGAAATGTGTTTCTTCAGTTGTGGGTCATTCATCCATTTGCCCACTTCGTCATTGGCATTCAATTTTTTATCACTTGCAAAAAATCTATAGTAAAAATTTTTTTATTCAAGCATATATATATATATATATATATATATATATATATATATATATATATATATATACATATATATATATAGAGATATATATATCTTGAAACTCTGCCACCCAAAGTCACCTTTTTGCTATTTGGGAGATTAACCCCTTGTTTACTTATTAGTTATGCATAAATACTCTATGCTGTAGAATTTTGGGCGCAATCTGTTACAGCATTGCAGCCATTAAGAATATTGGGACCATTCTAAATTGATCAAGCTGTCCCCCTCCCAGCCCCCTGAATGCGCAGAATGTGATGACAAGTTTGCATTACTTTCTAAGCTTTGCAAATGTCAGACACTTTGATTAAAATTGAGTGTTGAGTGCCTGGAACAACTTATCACTCTTTCTAGCATTTTTCTTTCTTGTTTTTATTAATAAATTTTCACATAGGAAAGGATAACCCAGAGATGCATTTGGGGCTGGGTTGGGTGGGATGGAGTTTGAAAAAAAGTCACATGCATACTCCATTTTTATTTTTCAAAATTTTTGACCAATCTGTTTGCTCATTTACCCACAGAGATAAATAGGTATATATGCATCTATTTATATTTATCTGATCGATAAATAGTTCTAATACTATATATATATATATATATATATATATATATATATATATATATACTTGCTGAAAATACTCTGGGCAGTCATTCTCAGCTATATAGAGTTGAGTAATGATCCTCAGAGGTGTTACTCCAGTGTGAATGATATATATCGTACATATCAGAATTACCCCTGCTAATAATTGGGGATAATGTAGGCACTACTTAAATTGGAAGGTCTGCTTCTAGAAATATGAATTTAGCATTAAAATTACATTGTAAATATCCCCCCCCCCCGAAAACTTGAAAAAATTCAAAGGTCTTATTGATTGAAAGCATGAAAAATCCCTTGTGAAAAATTTTGTTTATATTTTTTTAGAAGTGGACCTTCGAATTTAAGTAGTAGAGTGCATAAAAGTATTCAAATTTTAGTTTCATGGGGTTAAAGTGAAACTTTTTCTTGAGAAAGCAATAGAATTCAAAGTAAAGAGTGTAACCATTAGTTTTATTTGGGGGGTGAAAAAAAAAGATTTTTTTTTCCAAGAAAAAAAGGAATCTTTTATTATGTGAATTAATTCATTTAATTATTGTTTTATTCTTATTTGGTTTAAATATAGATATAGTGAATGTAAATAAATTGAATAATTCTGATTAGTTGTTGAGCAATACATTCTTGTTTTATTTTAGTTATGTTAACAAAAACTCTTGAAAATGATAACCATTTTAGTTTTCTGTACTTTGAAATTTGATGTTATTTTTTGTTCTGTCTTAAGAATCTGTTTTTTTTTTTTTTTTTTTTTTTTTTTTTTTTTCTTCCAAAATCTCAGAAATCTTTGGAAATTATTGTCCATAATATCCAAATCTTTTTTTTCTTTTCTTTCTTTCTTTCTTTTTTTTTTTTTTTGTGTAAAAATACAATTTTCAGAAAGAAACTTCTTGACTGAGAGGTTAAGCAATTTCCATTATTATAAGATATATATATATCTATAAAATTAAAAAAAATTGAATGGTGTAGTATAAAATAACATTCACATACAATACATTATGATAAAAACCATATATGAAATAACAAACCTCATGTATGATGTAAGTTATGTATCAAAATTATAACTGAAACGGAGGTGGTGTTTGATCAACACTGCTGGAGTGCCATGTTAATTTAACTGTTTTGTTCTTAAAATCCTTAAAACAGTTACATCATAAACAGCTGATGATCCCAACAAGAGGAAATTGATACATTGTACCATGATAACAAAGTATACTTGAAACAGAAAAAACACAGAAAAAAATTACATAAATCACATTAACAGATATTGGGAAATAAGTGACTGAAGTGACACAAAAAAAATCTTTGAAAAAGTTTTTTAAATTTTTGTGTTTAATGCTGTAAAGCTTTCTAGACTTATATATATATATATATAAATGTATATATATGAATACACACAGTAAAACCTCGATTCAGCAGACTAGAACGTTCATGTTGAAAGTCTGTTAAATCAAATGTTACCTGAGAAAGAGCATTTTTCACCTTTTAGATAATTCAAATATTTTAATGCAAAAAACTTCAATTCAACAAGAATCATAGAAATACACTGTCATTAATGAAAATAACAGGATGATAAATTAAAAACACAAGCAAGTCTATAGTGCGCATATATGTGCTGTTAAAGCCTCTGCTAAATCTGAAAACCGTTACATCGGGGTCCATTAAATTGAGTGCTTTCTATATATATATATATATATATATATATATATATATATATATATATATATATATATATATATATATAATGGAATCCTCACTACAAATTTGTTTCACATCTCTCTGTGATTTTAGAGTGAATTCTCTGTTTTTGTACCTCTTTTCCAGCATTCTGGATTTTAATTTAAAAAAAAAAATATGTGTTCAGGATTGAAATTTGAAAAAAAAATGTATGTGTTATGATTATTTGGAGATTAACTGAAAAATATTGGTGAAACCTAATATCATTAATAATCAAATTCATCATTTTAAGGTTAGATATTTATAAATATTCATAATGCTTGGAATATAAAATGTCAAGTCTATGTAAGTGAAGGATTAATAAGTGATGTTGTATATTTTTTAGTCATTGAAGTTTGAGGTATTAATATCTAAATGTTTTTATAAAAATTTCTTTTTGTGTTTGCATTTAGGTACTAATCCATTTTTTGTTTTGTTAAGAAGCAGGTTTTCTGAGGGGAAATCAATCGGGTCAAGTTTCTCCTCAAAACAGATACTTTATATTAGCTCTATTTTATTAAAAATATTGAGCACTTTTACCATAAACACCACTTCATATCATTATTATCAGTGTGTGTGTGTATAATATATATATATATATATATATATATATATATATATATATTGTAATCCTTAAGATAATATGAAAACCTGATTAAAGAATTAATCCTGCAAATGAATGATAGCTTATCATTAACTGCTACAAGCCCAATATACTGCAAAATATGTATTTTGTATCTCATTGTTTTGATAAGTTGTTCTTTTAATTGATCATATAAAAAATGATTTTATTGTAAAATTGTCTCAAGTCCTCATTTGAAATTACAGGATAATACATTTCTGCTCTGATAGTTTATTTTATAGACAATATATCCACTGCAACATATGTGGAAATTACTAAATTAGCATTTTATTTAATTATTTTTATTCTCCATATGTATAAGATATATTGTGTATTTAAGACATTGGAAAAATAAAAAAATAGTCAATTGATTTCAAATTATCCTGAAGAAACAAAACATATCTCTAGAACTGGTTTCCAAACTTTTTTCTTTCTCTCATTTTCTTTTACCTAGTAGAGAGCAGCAGAGTAGATTTTGAAAATCTCTGCACGAGATGATTACGAAGAAAACTCCTAATATGATATTAGCAATTAGTTATTCTAATAAAGAATATTTCAAGGAAGCTGATCAAGAAATTATGCATATTTTTTTTTCTCTGTTGATTATCTTGGATTTGTTGAGGTATCTCTGGTCTTACATAAGATAACATTATTTGAGGTCTTTCTTTTAGTCAAGGATCCACCTTTTTTACAAGGCCAGCCAGAGGGTTCCTGGAACTCAAGACTGCACCCTTTGAAGCTTGACTGAATTTTGTCATCAGTTATTAGAATTTCCTTTGCCAGTTGTTTCTTTAGTTTAACGACTGCAGAAAGTATTTAACTCTCAGATATTCCTAAAAATTCTGACTTCAAAGAATTTTTTCAATTTTGACTGCTTCTATTCTGATTAATTCATTCATTTCCCTGTTCAATTTGGAAAGTCCTACCACAGACATATACGCCAGGCAACAAATGTTGCTGGTACCTAGGGCCAGCCCTGCCCTGCCATTCTGCACCTTTAGATGATAAGGTTAGAATTAAAAACTTAGAGTTAGTGATTTTTGTGCCTCAGATGGTACAGTTCCAAATTTCAGACTAGTGACAGTTGAAATGTCACAGTGGAATGTAAGGTCTTATGTAGGACACAGTTTTAATGTTTCTAACTGCTTTCTGAGCCTTAGCTATGATCCCAACCCCCCCCTTTTTTTTCCATCCTTCGTTAGGGCTTCTGTTGATTCTGAAAGTCCTCTATGAATTTAACAACTCTTTTGAGTTCTCTCTAATTTTTTAATTTTCTTTCAAATCTTCCACTTCTACTTGAGGTGTTGTAGGAGGTGGAGATGTCGGTTGAATCTTTTTGGCTGTCCTTTCTTATTCTCCTTTATCTTACTTGAGTAATCTATTATAATCTGCTTCCAGCTTGCTAAGCCCATCGGAGATTCACCAGAGCCCTGTTGATCATACATTTAGAGAACACATTCTCAACTCTGTCCAGTGCCAGCCTCTCATTAATCTGGATAAGGGGTTGGACTCTCTCATGTAAATTCAGGGTTGTCTGTCTCTTAGATTTGTTTTTAACCAAGGTTGAAGAGTCTAGTCTGCTCTGCTATTTAACCATATCTGGGGGAATGATAGATGGATTCCAGCCTTTCCCATTTGTGCAAAATTAATTCAAACTGTCTCAGGTGGAGTTTGAACTTGGTTTGCTGGTTCCACACCTCTTTCAAAATTGTCCTAAGAAGACAAAAATCATACCTATTAATGTCCACCATCTGTTCAATAACAATAAAATATGCACGGGTGCCTGAATATTCTGAAAGTCGTGCTGGTTGGCTAGTACTGCAGTTTGTAAGATTATCATTAACATCTAGAAAAAGCTGTTACCATCTCGCACTGTTGTGGTCAAATCATGTTTGAATGTAGATTCAGTACGCAAAGCAGTAGCAAGCACGCTGGTCAATATCAGCTGAGGTTACAAACCAAAGCTTTTTGTTTTCATTTCTTCTCATCTTTTTTTGTTATTGTTGTTTTATTATTGTTCAGCAAATGTTACCTGTTCATTTCTATGTATTTACAATGATCAAACATTACATTTGTTCTGCATTGGTGTTATTTAACGCTGTTATATTAAAGTGAAATTTTTAAAAAAAAATCCAAATTGTATAACAATTTTGTAACTACCTGATTTTTTTATCTTTAATGTATGGATTTACATTGAATAAGTAAATAGATGCACTTGTGTGCAATCTGTCTTGAATCTTGACGATACGATCAATGTTCTTCAGGCCAAAATGAATGTGCATAAAATCTATGTAATAAACAGCGTGACTTTTTCTGTTTGTTTGTCTGTCCATTTCAATGGACCCTTACACTAAAAAGTAACAGTTTTCCTGATAAAAATATCTTCTACCCACGATTTGAAACAATGTACTTTTCCACTTGAATGAGTCCAGTCACTTTTTCATCAAACTTCAGATGAAATTGATAGGTCATAAAAATTTATCTAGACTATTAAGAACTTTGAGGTAGTGAAGTATCAAGTCTTAAAATGAATAAGAGAATTTGGAGAAACCATTTGAACTCTCCAGAACATGGATATATTTTTTTACCAACTATATTACAGCCTTGTGTGTCTGCATATATATATATATATATATATATATATATATATATATATATATATATATAATGAAGAAATGGATATATGATCCAACAGAAATGATTATGGATTGCGTTATATCATATTGAAAGTCTATTTGAAATGATTTCCTGTTATTACTCGGTGAATGTATCATTTGGCTTTGACAGCGTAAATAGAATAAACAATTAAAGAAGATGGGGCTGTTACAGCTATATATATATATATATATATATATTACTTTGAATGGAAAACAAACAAGTTGCATGACATGATGGATCCACGTGAGGAAAAAAAGTTATTTAAAAAAAATAAAGAAGTAAACATCAAAAACATTCAATTGCTTGGAAAGATCAATGAAATAATTTACCAGAATGTAGGGACATACATAATAAAATTCATACATATATATATATATGTATATATATAATGCATTAGTTTCTTTTCTTGGAAAAAAATGAATTTCATTGGTATTCAAATGTCTGTGAATTTTTTCATGGATTATTACTTGTTTATATATAAAGCAAGCTGTTACCATCTTCCACTTTCTTGTCAAATAATGCATAAATGTAGATTCTGTATACAGACCAGTAGCAAACAAATTGGTCAATGTCAGCTAAGATAAATAAATGAAGTTTTTACATTCTTTTCTTTTTTTGTTTGTTTTTTTAATTTTGATTTTTGTTTTATTATTGTTTAGAAAATGTTATTTGTATATTTCTAAATAAGCAAAAAATAACCCCTGCATTTTTCTTATTATTCAACACCCTATGACTAATTATTGACTTGGTAATTATTTTTAAGAATATCCAAATATAACCAGAGCAAGTGTGATTCCAGTGCAGCATAGACCCCATTCCAAAAAATCTTTATGAAAGCACAATAAATTACTATTGAAAAATTTTACACCATTCACAAGGGAAGTAACCAAATAATTCAAAATGAATGTACGATTGGCGGAAAGTAAGGGTCTGGTTTAGTGTTATAGTTACATTGTAAATACCCCCTTCTCCACTGCCTAAAATGTTGAAAAATTGACTATTTCCAAAACTCTATGTGAGTGCATTGGGACGCACCAATTAGCATCAGAATCATGTTATTATCTCCAACTGTAAGAGGTGAAGGGGCACCAAAAATGAGTGGAATAAGAATAAATAAAAATACATATTTTGCACATTCAAAATCATTCCAATTATTTTGTGATCTAATTGTTTTTTCCTTAATTCATGAATTTACATTAGATAAGTAAACAGGGCTCATTTGTTCACTGTCTCAAATTTGACAAGATGATCTATGTTCATCAAGATAAAATGAATGTGAAAAAGATATATAAATGAACGCCACGCACATTCTCTAATATATACATATATATATATATATATTGTCATCGGCCTCCTCCTCTCTCAGTAGACAATGACGTATGTGCCAAAGATAATCTGATTGAGTTGCAGTGCCTGCTGCAACTGTACAGCCAGATTTTTGTCTGGCAAACTCTGTTACTGTTTTCACTAATGTATTCCATGCTTGGTCCCCTCTCTTTCGCTTGTTCATTCACAGCTGTTTGAGCGTCATCAGTTCATTTGATCTCTTGGTTTATGTTTACGATTGTCATCATTATCACTACTGTCTGTGTTCACTGAATAGAGGTCACTCTTGGGATTGACTTTGTGGACCATTTTGATGTCGTCATCAGATTCGAGCACTCAAGATAATATTCCTTCAGTACTCATAAAGCTTACTCGGCTCTTTTTCACTCCTTAATATCTAGATTGATTCTTATCTTGGTCCATCTCCATTTAGTCACAAAAACCTTCAAAATCATTTGTAGAAAAATGTAAACAAAGGGTGCAGCCATTAGATTTACTCTTCTCCTAAGGGTAAGGATCTGCACCAATTGAATACTATGTTTCAAGCTATTTTATGGACTCTAAAATTGAGATGCATGTTCTTAGTGGTTTATTGGTCCTCCAGTGATTACACACTAAAGAGTAGTACTGGAACTGTACATTGAGATAGATGCTCTTTCTGATTTACTGGTACTATAGTGATTAGATGCTTGAGCATTGTACTGGTAAAATGGTACTATGGATTTAATTGGTTAATTTTGTCTGTTTAAAAACTAAAATAGAAAACAGAGGGTACCCTATAGTAAACTTTTTTTTTCTCTATAAATTCATACATCTTCAATATATATTAGTTTTCTTGATATATCATTAAAATTATTTTGCTAATGGTATTTCTTTCATGCCAGGAAAATTTAAGTTATTCAGATATTTTAGAAGTTTATTTATTTTACTGTGTTTTCAATAATTTTTGTTGAATGTTATAGCTTATCTTGTGAATATGAGGATGTTTTTTAATTAGTACTATTATTATCAATTAAAGAAATTCAAGTTGTAGATTCCTATTTAAAGGGTCAAATTGATCAAACCATAGCAAATAAACTGTTTTTGTGTGAGACTTTGTCAGTATTCAATATTTTTTTGACCTTTCCACTTTGAAAGAAAATTTTCTAATCTTTTTCACCTCTGCTAATGAAGTCGGAATTCACTCATGTTAGTCTGTTTATCCCAACAATATCTCCAAAGGTTCTCAATGAATTTCAATGACATTTTGTAGAAGGGTGTGCGATGGACTAATGAACAATTGATTGAGTTTCTGGGCAGATCCAGGAAATTTTTTTTCCGATTCAGAGATTAAGACGATAGTCAAAAACATGGAAAGTTAAAATTAACGCATTCACCTCCCCTGTATCATAGCTCTATATGAACTTTCATTCAATTTTTACTGACAATGACATTGGCAGAGGTCTGCACTCGCTGAGTGCCTTATAGTTCCAGATAAATTTGTTTGGTGCAAAGTTTTGTTATGATTACACATTGATTCCATAATTTCCATATCTTTGATGTTTTTTATTGCATTTTGGCCAATGTACTCTTGTCTTCCCAGGTGTTTGTTGTATTAAAAAACCTTCTAAAATTCAGACAAAAATTATCATGGTTCTGTTCTTGATCTTGCTTGGTTTACAGTCTGTATGATATTGTGTTATTTTACTATTTCTATTGAGCATATCCATTATTCATTTTGTTAGCATAGAAAACCTTTACGACAATAAAGATTGGAGTCAAGTTTTTGACTAATTTGGAATATAGTCATCTCAAGCAGCAACTTGCAACGGATAACTTTTTAGTTTTTGGACATGAAAACTTAAATTTTAAAGTTTACCCAATTGGACTCCAGGATATTGCACATCTGTCAAGATTTTTCAGAGTTATGTCCCCTTGCTAGAAATTTATTTTTTTCATTGGGAAAAACTACTGGCTTCTAAATAGTTTGAACCACAGTAATGGGCTTACTCATGGCATTTTTTTCCTCATCATATCATATGAGCTAATTGTTTAAGCATTGTGTTTTGCTGTGTCATTCTTGATCAATTATTGTGACTTTTTTTTCAGAAGTGGGCTGTGATCTTAATTTTTTCTTCTATTCATGCTATCTGTGATACCTGGATTTATGGGCTGCCTAAGACTATGTCCTTTCAGTGCTATTCAAGTGTTATGTTCAGGAAAGTTGGCTACTTTCAGCCTAGTATTCTTTGCTGCAACTGTATGGGATTTTGTATGTTTGGTTTTTGATCCTATTTGTCTTGGATAGAGGCTTAACTCTTGAGAGTGGTTGCGAAAAGAAGTATTACTAAGAAGTGGTGTTCATCTGCAGAAACATGAAGCTTTAACATTGTAAAAAAAGAATTGAATATTGATTTATATGAACTTGCCTAGTAAATCAGTATCTTTCACAGATAAGATAATTTATGATAATCAAATGATGATCATGAGACTTAATAGAAGGATAGGTTTTATTTTTCTCTTTTGCTTTCAACTCCATTGATATTTTGATAGATATGATTTGTAAAATTTTCAACAAATTAGAATTAATCTGCACTGATGAGACATTTCTAAAATATCTAATAGATATCATTTCTTTTCATGTATGAGTAAAGGTATACCTAGATTAGTGCAGTTAATTTGATTCAAATTTTTCTGTATTGTTCAAAACCTCACTGTTCAAGGTTTTTTTTAATAATTTAATATTTTTGTTTTAAGCTTATAATCAGTTACCAAATTTGTAAAGCAATACTTTAACTACATTGCATCAAAACTTGCACTAATCTAAAGTGCATTATTCAAGGTATTCTTCTGTATATTTGCATTTACTGAATAATCTTTTCCTTTCTTTTTTTTCACAACTGCCTCTAAATTCTGTATTTCCCAGTATCAAAGACAATATTTTCAAATATGTCTTAAAAAATTACCCTGAATCCTACAGGCCGAAGATTACTTTTTCCATAGGCTTATCCTAACATAAGAGGAAGGTAATCTATGATAGACAGTAATCTGAACTCATGTATGTGTAAGACTTATTTGCTTATTACTTCAAAGCAGTTTATAGGTGTTTACATCTCAATTCCATCTCGGCTTTTATTAAAAGTGATCGAACTTGTAACAAACAGTATGTATTTTTATCAGCAAAATTGTCAACTTAAAGTGGAAGAGTCCATAATTATGATCAGAAAAAAAGAAACAGAAAAAATCACACTGTTCATTACATAGACAGATTTAAAGAACCTTAAAAAAAAATTCTTATGAAAAATGTAAACCAAGTTTAAATAGTTGAAGAAGGTGAGAATAGTTGGAAGTCAATAAAAAATTAATTTATTTGTATTTATTTCAAATCTGTATACTTTACCCCACAGCTGTTGCAACCAACTATAGAGAGAGGATAGGTTTCATTTTTCTCTTTTGCTTTTCAACCCCTGTTTTTGTTTCTACTTGTTGGACTTGTGGAAATTCCATCATTACTCTTGTATGCATGATTTTGCAATCAAAGTATATTATTTTGTTCTTGTAATTCATTACCCATGTAATCTATCTATCTATATTAACTATAATAACATGTAAAGACATGAAATTAATATATCTGTTAATATTGATTACTTTAGTTTTTAGGCCTCAGACTTACAATGGAGGAAATATGAATGAATGAATGACAGTTTTTAAAGAAGGTTGAATCTCTTGCTCCAATTCAGGCATAAGTATCTGCTTATATTTTCACCCTTGTCCATTACATTGCAAGGGTGGGTAAGGAAGGAAAATAGAATGAATAAAAGATATGAAAAGAATGAATAATAATTAGAAAGTCTAATGGTTATACACACTAACAAGAAAAATAATAATACAATTCTTAATCTTCAGATCAATAGTAGTATAGCATAACTTAAGGACAGCAAAAGTTATGGCCACCAAATTTTCTGTGGTTATGAATTGGATGCCAGAGCATGTTTTTAGCATATTGGTTCCTGAAAATCCCTCCATCCAAATATTGTGGGGGCTGTGTTTGCACTCACACTAATAATGATGATCCGATTTCAATCTATCTGTCTTACTTTGATTCACCTATCTTTTGTAAAATCCTTTTCCAGATATTTAAATTAAATGTGATCCAAGAGTTCATGATGGTGATGATGATTTTCAAAAAAGATATGATTCAATAAATACATTGTTTGAATCCATGATCTCTTTATGAAACCATTAAGGCATTCCACAGGAACTAGCAGAAAAAACAACTTATTTTCAGTTTTATTAGTTTATACATGTTCATACATAATCTTTCCAGCATTTACGTTTCATTCATTGATCAATATTTGCAAGTTACATAGGAAAGAATTTCTTATTTATTGAATCACTGAAGCTATGATCACTGACCTGACCAAACAACAAAAAACATGAAGGCTAGGTATTTTTCCCTTTTCACTCACTAATCTGTCTGTGCCAGTGCTCCAAGTCACTTTTATAATAATAATCCCTCACGCATTTAAGATCATCTAAAATATCCTTGCATATCAATCAATAACATAGTGGTTAGTACACTGGTCAAACAAGCCAATGATCATAATTCATTTCATACTGGATATTCCAAGAGTTTAATGGCTTTATGCCAGATTTATTGGAGCATACAAGTGACATAATGGAATCGGTCCAAGTTTCAGCCAAGGCAGCTTGCATTCACTTTGCACAAATGTCCTTGGAAAAGGCAAGAATCCACTCCTCCCTCAGGTACAGCAAACCCTTGGTTTGATGGACTAATAGGGGTGGATACTTGCCTGTTAATTGTGAATGTTCATTAAATTGGATGTTACCAGAGAAAGGGCATTTTTTATCTATTTTTTACTCCTTTCAAATTCAAATCAGGATATTTCAATGCTAAAAAAGCTTTAATGCAATATAGAATGAAAATTAGATTAAAATACTAAAAAAAATTTGTAAAGTTAGCAAGAAGAAAGTGTTTGTTTTTAACTGCTGAAAATGTTCATTGTAGGGGAGAATTTTTCAATTGACTTTAATTTCTGTGCCACATTCAAATTCACTCACTTTCTTTCAACTTGTGTATCAGTTGATGTCATTTTAAGTAATAAGGATTGTGAAATAATTCAATGAATAAATAAAACTCATTGTATCACTGTAGCCATGATCACTGACCTGACCAAACAACAAAAAACATAGTGGCTGGGTATTCTTCCCTTTTTACTCAGCTATCTGTGTCAATACTCCTGGTTACTTTATGAGAAATTTTATTAGCAAAAATTCCAAAATCACAAAGGATAATAGAATGACCAGGTCTAAACAAAGCAAGCAACATTGCCAACTTTTTTTATTGATAATATGATGACTGTGAAGTAAAAATATGAAAGTTCTTTGGGTTTTTTTCAATTTCGATGTTTTGAATGATTATAACCTTCATTCAATTTGGAAAGTTTTAAATTCATGTCAAAATATAGTTATTCAAAAAAAAAAAACTGAAGATAATTCATGTAAGCTGAACCTCATTGAAAATGGTGGAAAGTAAGTGTCCAGTTTAGTCTTATAGTTACATTGTAAATGGAACCACAAATTTTTCTCTTCCTTTTATAAATTTTGCTATTCTTACCTTCTGCCTCAGTATCTGTACAAAATTTCTTGCCTTTATTCTTGAGCCATTTTACTATTATGCTATATTCCCATATCTGACAGCCACCTCAGCTGAAAGAACTTAAAAAATTATCCAGGTTGAATAGTCTATAAAATTGGTTGAATAAAAAAATATAGAGATTTTGTCTACTATTCAAAGTGTTTGATTGTGCAGGGAATAACTCAACAAAAATCAGTGTCCTGTTTTTTAATATCAATAATTAAAAAACAGAAAGTAACAAAAGAAATAGAATATTGGTCCTGGTGTCGGATTAGTATTTTGTAGGTCCCTGGACTACAGGTACTCTCAGATACCCATTTCGATTTTCAGAAAGTTAAAGAAACATCAAATTTATCTTTTTTAATCTAACAACAATTAAAATTTAAACATTTGCTTTGTGTAATTTCTTGGAAACAAATTTCTCTAAATTTCAGTAAATTGTAAGTTCTTGATAACATCATTTTCAATTTCCATGAAAGCAAGTCTGTTTTTGTCATACAATATATGTGCATAGTACAGTGTTTCTTTTTGCTGTAGTATGTTTACAATATATATACACACACACACACACACACACATATATATATATATATTCACACACACACACATATATATATATATATATATATATATATATATATATATATATATATTCACACACACACACATATATATATATACACACATACACATATATATATATATACACACACACATAAATACACATATATATCTATATATATATGCACACATACACATATATATATACATATACACATATATATACATACATACACATACATATACACATAGACACACACACATATATATATACACATACACACATATATATACACACACACACATACATATATATATACACACACATACATATATATACATACACATATATATACACACACACACACACACACACACACATATATATATATATATAAAGTATGATGATTTGACCCTTTTTTTAAATTGATAATTTAGAGTACTCATATTTTCAGCATTCACAAATGAAATAACTTGTCACTTAATCTCTGGAGATCCTCTTTCAGGTTGAGTCTCCGAAGCTGCAGCAACTAAAGTCTATGCCTTAATCTGGCACTGACGAGTCCTTAAACTGGCAGTATTTGTCTTCAACTATTTGAAACAACAAAGACAGATGAAAAAGCAACAATTCTTGCCTAATGCAAAATATCATTTTCTTCAAGAGGACCTGAAAATTTATTTAAAACAAAAAAATTGTGTTTGTTAATTTTCACATTAAACTGATATCTTCTTGGTTTCCTTGATTTTCAGATTATTATCTTTCTTTTTTAAGAGAAGATATAACCAGTTTGAAAATAAAAAAATGTATAAAAATTTTTTAAAGACCATCTTTAAGTGACTGTTTTGATTTAATTAATGTTGTGTCCACTGAGTAAGAAATGAAGCTAAAAATCCACACAATTTGAGCAAAAATGATTTCGAAGTATAATGATATTGATTGTTGATTGCATGGTGATAATAAAAATTGATAATGTGTTTATCAGATGATAGAAAAGAGTGATTCTTATATCAGGAGAGTCAATACATTCTTGTAGACAAGACATTAAAATCATATTATGCAATTCAAAGTTTGTAGCTGAATGGATAGAAAATAAAAATAAAAAAAAACCCAAATTTGGTAAGGATCTTGTAAGGAGTTATCTCCAGTATTGTGGTAAAAAACTGAACAGTGAGAATGCTATTAAATCAAAGGTAATAGCAACAAATCTGTAGACTATACCAACATTGAAGACAAAAGCAAAATGGAAAATTATGAAAAGTTATTGTTTTTAGTTTACCAACATTTCCACAACAGGGTAAATCTGTGCAATTAACATCAAAAACAAACTATGGACTTGAAGCTATTTCTAGAGATACAAAAATTAGAATTATTTTTTGACTTGAAAATTATTTTTGGAAATTTATTCATTTTTTTTAGTTCAGTTTGATAACTTCACAGGAACAATGGAATTGAAATAATTTATTTCAAAAATTGCAATTATTTCTTGAGTTTGCAGGTATTAACAACAGTTTAACTGCACCTCGATTTCCGTAGTCATTACGTAAATTATCTAATGCTGAATGAGTTTAAAAACAAACGATAGAGATGAAACAATTCCATAGCAACTTGAAAAGAAATAAACACTGTCCTAGAGTACCAAATACAATAAATATGATTTACTTAATGATAACAGTACCTGCAAATCAAAAAAATAATTTTAATTTTTTAGATAAATTGTTTTACCCTCATATTTTGTTTCTGTGAACTATAAGTTATCAAATTAAGTTATATGAATATGTATGTGTATTATTCTATATCTAAAACTAATCCATGTCAAAAAATAATTCTAATTTTTGTATTTCTATGAATTGTTTCAACTCCATAGTTTGTTTTTGCTGATACTGGTGCAGATTTGTGTTTCATGGAAATGTTAATCTCATGCATTTGTTTATTCCTGTAGACTCCGTGTGGATCATAAGGCCACAACCATTCTGCTGCAGTTTACAGGGTGGAGTTGCTTAGCCCCAATGCTCAACCCTCAGGCATGAGCAGCTATGGTGACTGCCAAGTTGTAGGTTTTTCATTGCCAAAATAACCCTTTAAGTAGACTGCCTAACTGTGCTTAAGGGCTTCAATTGCCTTGCTATAAACCCATAGCTAGAGAGGAGGGATGGATTCATGCCTTTCCCAAAGGTAATAGTACAAAGTGAATTTAAACAGCCGTTTAAATAGAGGTCTAAAATTCAAACTCAGTCCATTAATTCCATTTTCTACCCCAGTAACCATTATGCCACTGTGCACATTTGTTAAACTGATTCAGTCTTTATCTATTTTCAACTTGTTAAATCTCATAAGTAATTCACTGATATATTTGAATTTCTTTGAGATGATTGCTTAGGAAAGAATCTTCTGAAATGTTGCTTTAAATGCTGAATAGAATATATTTTCATCAACAAATTGTTACCTTTAAATGGAAGAGTCTATTGTTATGGACAGAGAAAGAAAATCACACAGTTCATTATACAAGTAAGTTGAAAAAAAACAAAAACAAACTCCTTACGTTTATATTGAAAAAAAATTATTTTTACTTAATTTCCACACATAAACATTTTTATTCAATTCATTACTTAGTAGGAGAAAAAGAGCAAAGAGTAAATTTTTAAATATTTTTAAAAAAATTACAGGTTTGAAAAATATTTAAATAGGAAATAATAGATAAGACAAATTTTGACATCAATTTTCTTTTCTAATTTATTCAAAAGTTTTTTGTAATCATGTGTAAAAAAAAAACGAGTCCTTTCATTTTGATAAAATATTGGGTTGAATATTTCCTAAAAAAGCTCAGAAATTTTTCTTTGTTTTGTATAGATGAATTATTCACCCTCGTTAACTCAGTTATGAAAATGGAAAATTTTCCAGTGAGTGAAAACTTGTTTTGGTCTGTATTTTTTGTTTTTTGATTCTAATACATTTTGTATAAAATTCACCAGTTATAATGGCGTTCTTAAATCCCCAAGGGTGCCATGATAAAGGCAGTCTACTGTATATTTGCAAAAGGAAGTTGACTTACATTTTTTTCCCCTGATTCTCACGAGTGCAAAATATGACTAATAATAATCTTTGAATATGAAATAAAAAGGAAGCTGATTATTGGGATCACAGGGTCTTTGTGTAATTATTTCAGAGTTCAGTTGTTATGCTTATTAAGTGAACTAATATAAGCTACAATTATGAAAGGCTGTGTTCATCATATGAGCATAATACTGTACCACATAGTCAACCAAGTAATGTAATTAAGTGAGTATGCTAGCAGCAGTCATCTATGTAGATAAAAAAGGAAAGTTAGACCATGAAATAAAAAGGTGGAGAAGAATGGACAAATAGATACAAGGCTGAAAAGAGGACCTTGTTGAAAAAGTATGAAGGAAGATGTATGTGTCATAACATATAACAAGAATAGTATTTATTAAACTAAAATGCAAGAATAGAATAAGTTTGCTTCTTATGTTTGTTTCTTGGAAAGGTTTGATTGGTAAAAATTTTTGAGAAGGTCTAAATGTCTCTTGTTTGCATACATGGATAAATGGATGTATCTGTTGAATGTTGTATTGTCTACCATTAAAGAAATGAGTCTTTGTGTATGCATGATTACCTATATGTACGATTAAGTGCTTGTCTTTGTATGTGTGCACATATGTATGTATAGACAGCCATCGTCCCAGGTTGAAAGTGTTGTTGGAAAGTTTTGGGGCTTGTTTGTTCGAACAGTTTTGTCTATTTATGATAGGGAATAGGCTCCAGTGAACCTGTTTTCCCATTGGTCAGTTTGGCAAAGATAGTCTACTCTTATGTTTGTGCATTCAATTTATGAATTATTTCAGATAATTCTTGTATAAATCTGGTTTTCCATTGTCTGAAGTATGGGTGTGCATGATCGGTATAATTGTTTGGAGGGAATTCTGGATTCTGTTATTGACAGATATTCAGAAGTTCCTACACAAAGATATCTTCACCAGAGGTTTGAAAGAACATTGAAAATGACTCTTCAACAAACTTTTATTTCTCTACATAAAGTGCTATAAAATGATACGTTTAACATTAGAATTGGTTTAGTTCTAACATTTTCTGGCTGTGTCAGTAATAATCAAAATGTGTGATCACATTTTATGCTACAAAGCAATAAAATTATTTGTTTTAATAATATAAATCAATCCATACATGGAACATATAAATAAGTGCAGACATTAAAGTAGCAAATCCTTCTTCTGATTTGCCCCTCAATTTGCGTGCTGATAATCCTGAGTCATTTGTTTGCATTTTTTTCATCACATTTTGCTAGTTTCTTCCCTTGCTTCTTATCATTGGTTGATTTCACCTCAATGAAGATCTTCCTTTCTGCTATTTCTTGGATACCAAACTGCTATTTGTAATGTCCACTTATATATTTATATGTTCTGTACATGGAAAAATGTACATATCTGAAACAGTCAAATTTGATTCCAGTTATAGCTTCAAATTTTTCATAACTTTGGATTCCTTTTAAATTTAAACATAAATGTCCTATAACCCTACTGTTTAGCTTGTCCTGAGAGAAATAATGCTGGGTAGATTTTTGCAGTTGTCTGATTTAGGAAAATAATTGAATTCAAGAAAAGCAAATTCAAAAGTTTGTCCAATTTCTTTTTTTGAAAAATGGAACTGATATAGAACATTTTTGTACATCAAAGAAAAAATGACTATAAACTTTTTACTATGTATCATATTGAGAAACCTGTTTTATTAAAAAAAAACAAATGAAAATAAACATAAAAGAACTCAAAAGAAGCCAGGTATTAACTATGAAAAATCATCAAAAGTAATTTGTCGTGTTTGTATCGTTTTGTGGCAACATGATCACTTGACTTTACACACCTAGCTTTTTGCTCCTGAGAGTATTCTTTGTAATGAAGATGTATAGCCTATGACAATTTTTTGCATTCTCTGCTCTTAATAAATTGGGTTTGATCTTTTGATACTCAGATTTGAAAACTTCAATAACTGTAATAATGCTCTAAAATTTTTAAAAGAAATGCATTTGTAATAAAATACATGGAAAGATATTGGGGTTTTGTGAATATCAACTCTTTTGTACGTATTGGAAATTACATTTTTCATAAATATGATGCGAATAACATAAGTTGCTCTTTCCTCAATTTCAAAGGCTTTTGAATCCGATCTGCACTATCAAAATAATTAGTAGTCAGAACCTAACAGCTTCAAAATTTGACCATTTTACCAAACTTGTTGTTACAACTGTAAATTTACAAACAACTGTAGATCTTGGTGAGATTACTGAGGTAACTAGGTTTTGCAGGGTGGAGTAGTTAGCCCTAATCCCAAACTTCCTCATTTTTACAGCTTTGGACCAGCTATGGTGACTGCCAAGCTAAAGTTTTTTTTTGCCAGAGTAACTTTCTCTTAGATGGTCTACCTTACAGAGCTGAAGGACTCCAACTGCTCTAGTAGTTACCCATAGCTAGGGGGAGAAGTCGATTCATGCCTTCCCCGAGGGCATCAGTGTGAAGTGAATGCAAACAGCCTTGGTCAAATTTTGAATTCGGTCTGCTGATTCCATTTTCCATGTTGGTGACCGTTACACCACTCCACACCTTCAACAAGGCGACTAATGAATAAAAATGGAAAATAACTCTGCACAGGTACAAAAATATTTACATCTAGAACTAATAAAAAGAAACTTATGATTCATATGATTATTTGACAAGTTTTTATAATTTGAATTTTCTTATTAGACAAACTGCGATTAGAAGTTTTATCATAGAGAGAATACTGCACTTGGTCATGTGAATAATTGATAGTGAGTCCTCTCTAAATAGTCCAAAAATGTAGTCTTGTTCCAAGCTTTGTCTATGGAATCCATATGAATTCATACATTTGGCATTAAGTTTTTAAAATTCTATTCTGAAAATTTAAATCTGGGTGTTTTTAAAAATATTCCTAATGACATACTAATTCTGGTTCGATTTAAATGATAACAAATTGACTCACATTTTTTGACGCAATTGTGGGGCTTTATGGGGCCAGGGTGCTAACCTGATGTCTAAGATGGACTGCTTAGTTCCAACTGCCCTGCTATTCACTCATAGCTGGAAGAAGTGGATTCATGTCTATCCCAAGTTCTTTAGTACAAAGTGAATGTAATCTGTCCCTGCTAGAGTTTGAACTTGGTATACTGATTCCATTCTCTGAGCCACTAACTGTTAGGCCACCTGTGCTTTCCTAAGCTCACTTGCACGTCAGTTGAAACCACGCAACAGGTGTTGTGTCTTGAGTAGGAAAAAAAGGCTTATCAGTATTGATAAACTATGAAAGAGAAGCGTCCTGTTTTATTCAATTACAAAAATTAGAAGTTTATATTCAATATTTCAAAGGTTTCATTCTTTTTTTACTTTTCAAATACTTGTGTGTAAGTGTAAGATGTTCCATTTTGTTTTTTTTAAAAAAATGGATAAATTTTGTTTTTAACCAGCATCATTTTCTCAAACTTAATATTCTTATAAAAGCTTAGAAATGTTGGCTATGTATAAAGGTTTCATTTTAAATTTCAAATTCTTGTATTATAGTCAATGTATTTCCAGGCATCAAAGATGCTATTTCCCCCAAAAATACATCTCAAAATTATCAAATGCAGCCTACAAGCCAGAGGTTACTTTTTTTTAACGGTCTATTGTAACATTTTTTAAAAAAATTTTGCAATTCTTCACAATTCTGTTGTTTTTTTTTCAAAATTCTTTACAATTTTAAAAAATTTTGGTTTGTCTTTGAGACCAGAGTGTACTTTACACCAAGAAATATGGAATGTTTTTTTTTTACGCTTATTCTCATATTGTCAGCCATGAAGGTTTATAAAAAATTTCAGGTTAATTTTTTAAAAATTGGTTTCAAAACTTTTTAAGATCTGTCTTAGATGGATTTCATTTTATTACAAAAAAGTTAGCAAGTGTAGCAATTTCTTTTATACGACAATATGAAATTATCCACAAAATCTTTTTGAAAGAATATGTAATACTTTTATAGCATTCATGTTTAAAAATTAAATTTTTTTTGTTTAGACTTTTTCGATGATTAAATTATTTTAAAATTCTAAAAATGTAATAATTTACAGCAATTTTTTTTCACGTATTATTTTGTTTCAATTGCAAGCAAACATAAGGATATAATGAATTATTATCAAATTTCTGCCTTCATCTCTCAACAACTCATTTACTTTACTTTATTTTGCTGTGTCAATTGTTGTTGCTTTTTAATGTAACTTAACTCAGGCCGGTCTCCCCTCAGCAATTTTTAATTAGATTAACAATGTGGATCAGAATAAAGAATAAATTCTAAGTGAGAATGGAGTTCATAATCCCCTATACTTGAGGTTGGCTCACTCAATGCATGAATGCTTTTAAGACTGAGCGACTGAAACTCAATGACTTGTACCAGTCTAAATCAAACACATAAACTCATTCCCCTGTCCTAAACTCTACTGCGCCATGTTTGTTATTAACTGGTTGTACAGTGTAGGTAATCCAATTTTCTATTTTTATTTATTTTAGTAAATGAAGCATTGAAAATCATCATTATTTTTTTATATTATTTACCTTCATCTTAAATTGTTTTTTGTTTTTTCATCACAATTCAACAATCAGTTCCCCTTCAGTAGTGTTCCACCTTCCAGCATACAGGGTTGTGAGTTAGATTCACACCAGGAACTTATTCTTTATTCCGATCTACACTGTTAATTCATTCACTCACTGCTGAAGGGAGACTGGACTGAGTTTAGTTGCGATAAAAAGCCACAGCAATTAGGATGAAGGTAAATGATAGCAAGAAAGAAAAAAATTGGTAATGATTTATAACACTTCATCTAATACAAAAAATAAAGATAAAAAATTAGACATAATGGATATTAATAAATCTAATCTAATTTCACTGTTATTTTTCATTAGAAGCAAATAAATTTTAGATACATAATAGTCAAAATGTTTTTTTTACATCTGATAATAACATGTAAAATTCTGTTGTCTGATAATGTCACTGATATACATATCAATGATTCAATTTATCATACTGATCTTGAAATTATCTCAATTGATGGCACATTTTTATAAATGTTTATTTTTAAAACACATTAGTTTGAATGAATTTTCAGTGAAAAAATATCACTCAAATAATGTTATTGTGAGTCATTGACCCAAACGAAAAATAAATAAAACAAAAGTAAGAAAATAAAAATCTTTGTCTGTGTTGTTATTTATTCCTGCAGAATCCTTGTGGAGGAAAGGGGTTGCAACCACTGCACTGTAATATCGGTAGCAAGTAGCTTTTTTTAAGGATAAATTTGCTTGTCTCACGCCCAATCCTCCTTTATCTAGGCTTGTGACCTGATGTGGTGATTGTCAACCTGTAGGTTTTTCCTGTCAGAGTATCTCTTAGACAGACTACCTCATAGGGCTAAAGGGCTCCAACTGCCCTGTTATTTACCCGTAGCGAGGGGGAGAAGTGGATTTATGCCTTTTTCCAGGTTATTAGTGTGAAGCCTTGGCTGAAACTTGAACTTGATCCATTGATTCCATTTATGCTGGTAACCGTTATGCCACTCTGCACCTCCTTTGTCTATGTGGTTGTTATTCAAGTGAAAGCATTGAATAAAAGAAAAAGTGGACATTTTCATCTAAACAAAATATTTCTACACTTAATTTGATAAAAGACTTTTTAAAATTGTCTTATATTTTCTACTGTTGTGTCCATTTTTTTGAGAGAGAAAAAAAAAACACATGTAAAATCCATCCCTACCTTTCATTTCTACCTATTGTTTTTAAATAAAAAATAGCACTTTTTAAGTCATTAATTATTTGGAAAAATTTCACAAGAATAAAAGTTCTGAATAATGTAATGCCTATCATTGGTTATTGCATTACAGTGGATTCATTAACTGCCATTATTTTTGCGAGAGACAGAAGGGGGATATTGTATAAAAAATCTAGGAAATATGAAAAATATCACCAATATATTCTGGCTATCCACCCATATTAATTTTTTAATGGCCTTATTGCAAAAAATAGGCTTTTTTGTACCTTCATGCTTCATGATAAATACTATTAAGATCTTGGCAAGAAGAATGGAATCAGAGAGATTTTGGCTACTTAGCACTGACATTGCCACTGAACTTTCCTTGCAAATACCACCAGGTTGGAGATTACGACCTGTTGCAAATTGCTTGGAGAGGGGTTGGGCACTGCTGATTAACTCCTGTTGACCTAAGAAATGCCATAAAGGGGAAGTATTCAGCATGGCACCCCAACAATCCACAAGGTCATAAGTTGAACAGGAATCTAGAATAATACAATTACAAATGAAATAGCCACTGATAAGGCTTAAATCTATAAGTGAATAATGTAAGCTTTCATTTTTGTCATTATCTCTGGATCTAGATAATGTGTTTATAGTCTGATTATGGTTTGAATTATGCTGATACTGGTGGCTATTTTATAAAGGTTTTATCATACATCAGCAAAAATCAGTTATATTATCTACTTGAAACTTTCTATTCAAATTATTTTTGCATATTTTAGCTTTGATATGTTTGCAAGAAAGTCATTTTTACTCAATCAGAAAAAATGTCCAAGAATATTTTGATATTTTGAATATGTCAAACGTACTAAATTGTTTTTTTTACCCTTTTGACCAAATACTTGGATTAAATGAAACATGAAATGAACATAGAATTAAAGGAAATTTGTATATGTAATACAGTATATGCTGGACTACGAGACAAATGTTTACTATTTAGAGAACTGTTTGGAGGACTTTCGCTCATTGCAACTCATCCAAGCCCAATAACTGTCCATGTTATGCTTAGGTAGACAACCCCTCAGTCATGATACTTACACATTGGATGCAATGTAATATTTGCATTGTTTTTGAAAAAATTGAATGTCTTTCAGCATATACGGTAAATAAGAATGGTAATTATTTTTTCTGTAATGAAAAAGGATAACTAAATGTGTGTGCATGTGTGTGTGTATATATGTATGTGTGTGTGTGTGATTAATAAATCAAATTAACAATCTATGATATGTACAGAAAGTCAATGGGTTGTATGCAAATTACTCAGAAGGAAAACCTTTTTATATTCTTAAAATTTTGTCAGCCTTTTTTAGGAGAAAAATTCAAGATGATATGAGTAAATATTGAAAAATCAACTTGATCAACCACACTTCTTGTTTGTTAATCAAAGATTGAATACCTACAGGTATGTCTTTTGGAGTTACCATATAGGCAGGCATACAAGACAGACATTTGCAAAGGAAAAAAAATGGTATTATTACACTGTGTTCAATGTGCTGGTATTATGACTAGGGGTCCATCTACTGAAGCCTAATATAGACAGTTATAGGGCTTGAATGAGTTGCAGTGAGCAGTAGTCCTCCAAATACATTTGTAAATCATTCATCCTATAGTCCAACATATACAGAAATTTCATCCTTTATGTTTTAGAGTTGTCTGATGACAAGGTTTCTAAAGATTTGAAATTAGTCTGAAAAAGTTTCCAGGGCCTGATCAAAAGCATCAATCATGAAAAATCTTTATCTCCTCAGCAGACTTTCAATTAAAATTATCACCTTATCTGTGAAAGATTCTGTAACGACTTTTGTAATTGATTCTTTTATAATGATATTCAAAGAAATTTTTTGTCGGAAGAGGCTTGCATAATTGTAATGTCATTGCTACTATACTTTTGCTTTGAGTATGGTTGGCTTTGATTACAATTGGATTCATTGGTGAATGCGTAGTCATAAGCTTATTTGACTCAACACTTTAGATGGAACCTCAAATCTTTTGGTCAACAGTCTTCTATTCAAAGAATTAACCTCAGAAATATTTTATGTCTATTATAGTAATTGTTTGTTTTTAGTATTTGTTGGGTAGGTGTTATACAAAGTTAAGTGCATCATCATGCCTAGAAACAGAAAAAACCAAACCAATATTTATAACTAGCACAATCTTATCATTGATACGGTGGGCAAAAAGTAAAACAATAGATTCGGAGTGAGGCTTTAAATGATTCGTTCTTCTCTACTTGTGATGTTAATGTGTCAGTAATGTTTGTGTATGTAAGTGTGTGCATGTGTATCTATCTTTCTATCTCATCTATCAGAAAACAAAATATAAGAAACAGAACAATTTTATTAGCATGGTAATTATTTATCAGTTACTTTATACTGGCAATTCAAGAAATTTATGTTGAATATAGATTGAGTTTTCTGAATAAATTTTATTGATTTAGCACAGCTTGGAGTGACGGGAAGGAAAATATTTATGGAAGGGAAGAAATATTGCTTGTTTTAACAAGATTTATATGATAAAAGTGATTTGAATTGCGAACTATTGATTTAGAATTTGTATGGTTCTCAAACTGAGGACAAATATTTATCCTACATTTCCACTGTCTCTAGTCTACAATGTACTTTCGTAACCAATATACTCAAAGGTGTTGTTTTGTGTGAGATTTTGTAGCATTGAAAAATAGCTTTCAGCCTCAATCTAATAAATTGTACAGACAGCTATTAACTAAAAGAGATAGAAAAATATGATCAAAGTTGAATAGAGGTGCCAGTGGCCAAAGGGTTAAGGGCACAGAGAATGGTATTGTTGATCTGAGTTCAAACTTTGTGTGGGACAATTAGGGTTCACTTTGCACTAATGATCTAAGGAAAGGCAGGAATCCACTTTTACTCCCAGTTATGCTTATTAACAGGGGAATCGCAACTTTTTAGCCCTGTAAGGCAGTCCATTTAAGTAGTTGGGCTAGCAACCTCACCGCGTGAAAGCCCACAATGGCCACAAATAAGGAATCATTGCTTCATGTGTTGTGTAACATGGGAAGCAACCGAGTTTAAAAATTGAACAGATACCTGAAAGGGCAAGGAAGGGAATGCACTTTGCACAAGTTAACTCCCTTGAACTGACTTTCAAGTGAAATTTCTCAAATTTGCTTTATATATATATATATATATATATATATATATATATATATATATGTGGGGGTGTGTGTGTGTGTGTGTGTGTGTGTGTGTGTGTGTATGTGAGTACCTACATGCATATATATATATATATATATATATATATATATATATATATATGTGTGTGTGTGTGTGTGAGTATGTGTGTGCGCGAGTACCTACATGCATATATATATATATATATATATATATATATATATATATATATATATATATATATAATAGGGTTTACTATTAAATAATGTACAGCTATCACTTGCCATTCACAGGTTTTCCATTTGCATTTTAAAATATTTGAGCTTCAATCTTCAATAATTTAATGGGAATATTTTGGGGAGTTTTGTGGCATACCATGAGAAACTGTATCATAGAAAATATGCTGTACAGTTTTAATAAAACATAAAAAGTCTGGGAAATCATAAATGCATGTATATATATATATATATATATATATATATATATATATATATATATATATATAGTCATGTATCAATAAAAAATGTCCTGAAGTTATTATCTATCAATCTAATTATAATAATCTTTCTGTTATCAATAAGAAGACAGATTTTAGAAAAATATCAACTGAAGATTATTCATGCAAACATTATAAACCTAGAGATAATCTGGTTTGAAAACTTGTTTACATTTACAAACTGGTGAGTCTGGTAATGGTAAAATGGTAAAGCATTTGTTTATTATAGAGTTTATGGTATAAGATTTATAGTTCTGGGGCATCAGCAAAAATTATTTGCGGATTTAGTGCATTCACACCCCTAACCCTTGTGAATGGCAAGGGATAACTGTAAATTAGAGAACATAATTACAATATTTTTAGTTAGTACACATTTGAACAAATAGATATTTCTCAATATGAGAAGAGAGAGCATTTCAGGCTTTATTAGACACAAACATTTTCATAGATAGTAATCCAATCAAAGGATCAGAAAATTATTCTCGTTTATGAAAAACATTCCATCCACGACTATCTTTGAAGTATCAATATGAAATTATAAATATAAAACATTGTAAATATGTAAAACTGAAGATTAGTGCTGAGTATGAAAACTTACACTTTACATCCAAGAGGATTTTATCAGGCAATCCATGTCAGACTAGGCTCAAATCCTTTTAAAGCAAAGAAAGTGTCTATGGTGTTATTAAATTCTTCAGACCTATCTGCTGGATTGATGTAATAATCAGTCATGTTATGGCTCAGATAGTGAATCAGCTCACAGTCTTTTTCAAATCTCTTCAATTTCTGTTGGTATTTCTTTCGAATGTATTCAGAATTCCGAGGATTAAAAGCTGCAAAGAGAAGTTTATTGTTACTCATAGGTTAAACTGAAGAGTAAGATTCTTGAATAATGATATTTTTTTTAATGTAGAAGAATGAGAAACATTTTGTCTGTTTAAAAATGAATGACCAAATGCATCTTTGTTCAATTCTGATTAAATGAAAGTTCAGTAATCGTTGTATAGAATAATTTTCATATTAATTTACTCAGCGCGTCTAAAAAGAAACCTAACTTTTTCAAAAATAAATTAATTGCTTTACCCACAACCTTATGAGACTCCTTCAAAAGTGCCATCCACTGTTGATACACCATTCCCAGCATTTTTTCCTAATCTGGAAGTTATTCTGGAAGTTTTTTCAAGGGATAATATGCAGGTCTCATGGTGCATTTTCTTTTATCTCTTTTATCATCTGAAATCAATGACTTCTCAGCAGGGGCCAAATCAGGAGAATAGGGTGGTTGGGGGACAAGAGTTGTTTATGCTTGGCCAAATATTTTGTTCATCTGTCAGTGGATATGGCCCATATGTTGCTCTTCAAGATCCTTCATTGTTCAACTTTGGGGGGAAAAATCACCAAGCGCTCCATATACACATTCACTCCGCATGTGTAGATTAAAAATTAAACAACTTAGATTGATGCAGATTTTTTTTCAAGGTCACCACTACATAAGATTCCAGTCATGAGCATAACAATTCATTGTGTAGTGCCCACCTTTCCAGCTAAAGAAAATTATTCACATAACGGAGTTATAATATATTAGCAACGCTAAATCTGGCCCCCGACACGAAAATTGTATTTGTTCAACCATATTTTTTTTATTACTTAATATGGATACAATTTTTGAGTTAAAAAAATATTTTTCAGGAATATTTATATGTTGTTTGTCTTTTAACATTATAGAAAACAGAACATACAGAAAACAAAAAAAAATATTGAGGAATATTCATGTTAACCATTGAAAGGCTAAATTTTGAAATTTTCAAGTGCATCAAATAAACTTTGATGACTGTTATGATACTGAAAAATGCTATTCAATACATGACTATTCTAAAAAATGTTGAAGACCAATATACTGTTTTCTTAGTCTCCCTGAAATATTTAGATATAGTTTCTACAGTGAAATTTATATGTTTTCTATAATGCCAAAAAGTATGATATTACAGAAATGATAAATATGATGAGATATGGATTGCTAAAATATCATTTGTATCGTTACAGATATAGCCATGTATTCTATCATAGAAAGTATTATGTAAGAGAGGGAAAACTTACCTTTGAGATGATAAGCAACATAAAGGAGGGCAGAGCGAGTTGCAGTGAGAAAAGGATATTTAGGTTTGAAGTCACCTACAGCAATAAGAGCTCTTATAAGAGGTGTGGCAACTGACTGCTCCATGAAACCAAGGTGAGGCAATTGTAATATATCCATTGGGTTGATTTGGGGAGGTAATTTATGAGGCAGCTCCAAGTCACTATACTTTTTAGGAAGCCTGCAAGATCAAGTTGATTAATCAATAAAATGAATTTGAAAGAGTCAATAAAACTGTAATTCTGCAAAGTGTTGCAATCATCTTTTGATTTATATTTTGGTCTGCTTATTGTCTCTGGTTGTTGTAGAAAGGAAATATAGAGAAAAAACATGGTTTCAGCTAAAATAAACTAAGATATTTCTCAACGTTTTCATTGAGTTTAAAATTTTTTCATCTATGGCATTTTTACAAATCATTGAAACACGGAATACTAAACTAGTTACTTTCCTTGTAAGGCTTTTTATTCACTCTGTAAAATATTCACATACTTGGTTGACACATCTGATGTATCGTTTTTTGAACAGTTAGCTGATATTCAGATCAGAGAATGGTAAGTATTTACAGTATGTAAGGAAGGCCAAATCATGATTCAATATCAGACTTAATAATTATAGACATAGAATAACAATATTAAACTACAATAAGTTAATTCCGATTTCAGTAGAAATGATGAATTTATTATCATCAAAGAGATGAAGAAGTACATACCCAACAAAAGCACAGCAATACTTGAATAGTATGATGAAAAGTGGATAATTCATCTAGAGACTATTACCTAAAGGGCTCAATAGTAAATTAAACCACTAAATAATACCCAACTCCACATCACAATTTGATAAAACACAACCACTCATTTTAACATCAAGTCTACACTCACATAATTAAAGAAATCTGTGATAAATACAAATTTTAAACAAATATTTAATAACAAGCTTGTGTATTTTTAAAGTTTGTGCATGTACATATACATATACGTGTGTGTGTGTGTGTGTGTGTGTGTGTGTGCGTGTGTGTGTGTGTGTGTGTATGTATGTGTGTGTGTTTGTATGGATACAGATGTACAAATATATGTGCGAGGAATATATTAAATGAGATGTAACATTTGTAGCTAAATATAGAATAGAGAAAATAACTGAAAACTCAAGCCCAAATACCTCATGAATTTATCAAGGTTTTCTTCTGAGGCAAATGTGTAGAATTTATTAGTATATTCTACAATGAAAGATGATTTCCCAGGAACTATAGCTTCATATCTGTAAAAAAGCAAATCAAAAAAATATCTCAGTGGAAAGCATGACAAAATGAATAGCAATATATTCAAGGGCAAAATTTTAATGATTGAATGTAAAAAAAAAAATTAATGGCATTTTGTATGATCTGTATGTTTTCTACATTTGATGGATGGATTGTCTTACATAGTAATCATATGTATAAGGCTTGGATGATCACAGAATAACTGTTATTAACTGATAGTCATTTACCATTTATAACTACATATAGGTATCATTGACCTTATAGTCCAACAAAACTACAGTGGTGACCAAGACAAAAACTTTAGACTGAACATCCTTATATGGCAAATAACTTGAATCCTGAAATTTGCTCATGTGAGAAAAACTACCAATGTTTCATAGGGTGATGTTATGGATAACATTTTTTGTGTTATTCTTACTTATTCAGTTATTCATATTAATAGGGAAAAGTAGACTTTTATATTAGTTCTATATGTTACTGAAATCAAGGTTTGTTATATGGCTCAAAAGATCTTATTGATTTAACCTTTGTTATTCAGCTTCACATTGGCCAGATCTTGAGGATGAGTTGAAAAATTAGGTGATAAATGAGAGGAATTTTTTATTTCTCTACTAAAATAAGAGGAATGGGTCTTATAAGCAATCAAGTATAGAATATGGTGATATTAGTTGAGCAATGCAGGTGGAGCATGCAGTGAAAATTCCCTGGAACGAAGATGACAGAAGTATTGATAGAAAGACAGGAAGAAAAATTTACTTGTGAACAGAAAAGTTTTATGAGTATAGAAGCTAGTTTTGCTGCTTGGAAGGCTTAAATGTCAGTCACTGAATGTGCTTATGCCAAAATAGGTTTGACGCCTTAATGTCCACACCAACATCAGCTTCACCAAATACCGAACCCGTCATCCATTGGTGTCAAATCATTCAAAGTATGAGATGAGGAGAATCCACACAATTTTGTTAATGGCAAACATAACTATAATAATATAAGACTTTTATTGTCAGGTTTAAGTACAGCTGTGTTCATTTTCTTGTTGATAACAATCAGTATATATATATATACTGTATATATTTATGTATATAAATATCATAACACAAATAGAAAGATATATGCTTTATATTTGAAAGCTATATAATTTGTAAAAGAGTGGTCATTTCCTAAGTTTACCTGCACTGGCCCTCCAAGAAAGTTACTGGACAATATCCCTTCAATTCAAACTGCCTTTCTTGTTCTTGAGGTACAAGACGTCTGGGTAGCAGCTCAACAGGAGGCAATGTATAGGGTGCATTTGGTGGGACAAATTTTTCAGGGTCTTTCATGAATAATTGCAAGTTTTCTTCGGTGGCCATTTTGTAGTAATATCCTAAGTGAAGAACAAAAGGATGGTTGATTTTACATAAAAGCTTATAGAATGTTCTGTAGAAATACACTATAACAAATTAATTAGGGCAGTTGTTATTAAAGCTGAAAGTTCCTTATACCTGATGGTTGTCCCTAATTTTTAAATAAGGAGTGAGTCTGTTAGTTTGCTGCATTCAATGACAGTTTGGTTGCACCTTGCTCAATTTTTTCAATTTAAATCAATAACTTAGCTCTCTTGACAATCTTGTTAGAAATATTTGTAAACACTGATATCATTGAATGTTGATTGTGCTTCATTAATATTTTTCAGTTTCATCCAAATTGGCATAATTGAGTAAATCAATCAACCTGATGTATCCTTAGAGCTAGGATTTTGCAATCTTGGCAAATTAATCATTTCTTTGTACAATAGACATATCATCATCTGTGTATGCTTGAAAAATTGCACTATAGAAATGACTTGAAATTTTCTATGGATTCCTAACCATAATATCAGTGAGCTAGTTTCTTAAAGAAAGAATATTTTCTAAGTTTTATAATTAATGTAATTTTGTAAAGGATTTTTTGGTGCATCTCCAGTCCCAGCAGTAAAAGATCATCTCTGTGAAAAAGGGTATATGAAGATAAGAAAGTAATGTCTCCATAAGTTACCAGCTGGGAGGTACTTTTTTTTTCAAAAATTTTTTTAATCCACTGTGCCCCAGCCCTAGTACACAGTTGGGAACAGTGAATCAACATAAGATTGAATGATTCGAAGAAGTCCCAAAGTGAATCAACAACACATTTTATTAAAGAATAATCAATGATGAATTGATGAACTGCAGACTATATTACAAAAAGTGATCATGATTTCTCAAACTTTCATTGCCAAAGTTAAGCACAATAAAGAAAACATTTAACTCAAAATCACATTCACACAGTTTCAAAAGCAATCTATGAATAGAAAAAAAGAATTACATAAAAGTAAAATTAAAATACTTTTTTAGTTTCCGAGTAAACTAGATGAAATGAATTGATAGTGTCATTTTTAATTGAAAGAATAGAAGCGGCTAAGTCTCAAAAATTATCTACTGTGATGTTGAGAAAGAGAACCTTACATCTCTCTACAGAGAAAGCACAGTGATTGCAGTTTGGACAAGAAATAATTTTAATACAATCTTACTTCCACCTCATAAAGCACATTTAGAAAATTCTGATTAGTTGTTGCTCTATAATGAAAGTAATATTGGATATTACTTCTGGCTTAGAATAAGGTCCCTTGGATTGCACACTGTACAACAATGCTCAAGCAGGGAATTCTTTCACAAAATAGGATAGTAGATGTTTTGACTTGAGAAGTCCTGTTGTGTATTTGCATTTGTAAAAATCATAATGATTTACCATGTCGCAGTTTCCTCTATATGTATATATTTAGTTTCTTTTCTAAAAAAATCATCTCACTGAAATTCAAATATATCTGTGAATTTTTCTACAGGTAATGACAAGTAAGTAAGTCATCATCTGGGCAACAGATGACTATTTGAAAAGGTTTATATTCCAACAAAAAAACTCAGATTATTTCTAAATGGTGACAATTTGAGTATCTGAAATACAGACTAAAGTTTTCAAGCATTTTTCTCCAACTTACACTCTTCTTTGTATCTCTGCTTTTTAAATAATGACATTTTCTATTCAAATTTATGGAATTTAAAATAATAAATAATCAGTTTTAAAACACACCTCTGAATTCAGCAACTAAATCCATAGTAGTATCTTTGGAGCAGTCAACCAATTCCCCTTTCAGACCCAAACTAACCGGGCAGAATTGATCAAAGTCTCCTAAGCGGTCCATAAAATCTTTAAAGGTTACACACATTCCTTTGAGAGCAGCCGCATTACCTGCAAATATGAAATCGTGATTATATCAGTTAATATTGGGCAATTTTATACATACATCATTAGAATAAAGAAGTAAAGACAAATGTAAGTATTTGTAGACATACATTAAGACATACATTTAATAACAAGTAATAGACAATATGAATAGTACATATGTTTTAGGCTAAAATAAAGAAGGACATAAATGAATGATTTTAAGAAGAATAAGCATAAAGTATAATTCGCTGCAAGATCTATCTAGTAGGGAGGTATGGTAGTGCAATAACAGAGATTGGGTGTCACTTATAATAATATAATGTTTTTTTTTTGTAATTGTGCAATCATAATCATTGTACTGTCAACACTTTTGTTAACAATCGATACAGAACTAAGATTGACAAACCTCTTGACAGAGTATTAGAAGTTTTAAAATCTGACGTATATAGTTATAAACAGTAATTTGTGTCTCTGTTGCATTATTCATAATCATTCTGTTGGATCATGTATTCATTTCTTAATACATAACTGTTGTGTTGAAAGAAACAAATAGAGCAGATATACACCATGAATAAGCAAAAATTAGAATTTGGGGTTTCAGACAGTTATTTGTGCTTTTGAATTTTCTGGTAGCTGTTCAGCTCCATGGTAAGAGCTACATAGTAGCAGCTACCCTATTGGTTGCAGGCTCGATTCCTGCAATGGCCCCATTTTCTTTAATTGTTTATTCTATTTATGTTGTCTAGGCCAAATGACATAATAACCGTGTAATAACGGGAGACCATTCCAAATCAGAGTTTCCAATATAATATAACATAATCTATAATCACACACACACACACACACACACACACACACACACACACACACACATATATATATTGTGTGTAACATTTTTAAATGAGTGAAGAGATACAACACTAATACTAGGCAAAAGTGCCAGGGAGCAACACTTTGATCCTAGGCAGAGTGCACAAATACTCTGATTCTTGGCAAAAGAGACGATTCATACATGACTAATCTTGTCATCTGCACTAGTTATAGCAATAAGGAATTATCATGAGGAGTAAAAATGAAGATGATGAAGTCTGAGATTGAGTAAAGTTAAAAATTACTATGGAAGTAAATATCTTTTCTTTGCATAAATGAATCACCATAGCTCACTCATGTACCAGAACTGATTATCTAAAAAAATTATCAAAAATTATCTAAAAAAAATTATCAAAAATTATCTAAAAAAAATATATAATCTAAGATTATCTAAAAAAATTGGGCACTGTTGTTCCAAAATCACCATAGTGACCTAGAAAAGCACTTTACTGCAAGAAAAAAAACAAAAAAAAAGTTTTAAATGGTGCTTAGTGGTGTACTCATGCAAATTTCCAAGGTTGTAGCCCCCAAAATATGACTACGAGCTCCCAGAGACAAACACACCTAGGCACATAGACACAGACACTCAAAGAGAGGAGAATCTGTAGCCCACTTGGTCGGTTAATCAGTCCATTTGTAGGGCTATGGTGATTTGATAATGCTGTAAAAGGTTGGATTGAATGGAGATACTTCATCTTGTAGATCTGTCAATACTTGATATTAGATCAATTCAAAAAATGCTTTGTGATAAGTGAAAAATTTTCACACTTGTGAAGTTCTGGAGTTTGGATACTAGGACATGAATTTATAGACTATATGAGATGAAATATTAACAGGTATGAAAAATGATACTTTTTACAAATAGATAAAATCACAGAAAAATGTCAATTTAATAGCTAAAAATGTGTAGTAAACATTTACCATAGTGATTCCTGAGGCTTCCAGGAAGGACGTATAATGAAAAGAATAATGATAAAAAAAATTACAAAATGACAATTTAAAATGAGGGAGGAATTGAGACCTGGGATTACACTGATTTAGCATTAAATGACATAATAGTTTATCAATTTACATGTATTTCTTTTAGGCTAGTAAGAAAATTAGGATATAAACTCATAAACACTATTTACTACATCCAATAGACCTCTACAATATGGATTTAGGAAATTAAAAAATATGACAATCTGATATTTATCCTTACCGTTTTTGGTATTTAACAAATAATTTTGGATTTTCCAAACACTGTCCAGAGCTATTTCTTTCACTTGTTCCCAAACAGCCCATTTGGATTTTTTACCATTGATCTTGTATAAGTTTTGGTGCTCCTTTTCATACCATTCTATCACAGGTTTTACTTCTCTTTGAAAAACTTGATACTTCATAGCTAACACTTTCCCACTATCATGCATCAGATAAGAACTGAAATAAATAGATAGGAGATTTAAAATGGATCATGCAGATTTGGGAACATACCAGATCAACAGAAAATGAGAAATGTTCTATTTGAATAGCAGTCATTTTTATTTTGAATAATAGTTTACAAAGAAGTATAAGAAGAAAATTATTCCCCTTTGCAAGATTTATTTAAACACTTTGATTACATGACATTAAAAAAACAAAAAAACCTTTGAGGAAAGAGAGGTGAGATACAAGTAAAAATATTCACCTGATTTTTATTCACAAAAATTCCCATATGGCTTACTTTTATCAAAATAGAGATATTGTTTTCAATATATGTCTGGTCCCCAGTATTATCATAGTAGCATTAGATAAATGGAAATCAGATCATTATTATCAGGTTGAATACAAATGCAGACCCCACACTATTATATTCAGTTGAAAATCACCCTGAGTTTTTGCATTCTTCAAGTGCATTTCATAGGTACCTTAATTCAATACCATTGACTACATTGTACAAGTTCAGTTACTCAGAGGTCATATATAGATAAACAGAATCAGATTATACAGTAGATAGATGGGAATAAGATTGTTATTATCAGAGTGATCATGAACACGAATTTCACACTATCATTCAAGGGGAATAACTAACTTGCTAAAACATACCTGGGATCCCATTAGCACAAACAAAATTTTGTGGGGATGTGTTTGGTTTCCCAAGTTATGCTGTCACATACAGACAGATGGACAGACGGATGGTGAATTATACTAAGATTTGGAAATAGCTAAGTAGCCCAGCACTGAATGCCCCTTTGAGAATATGAGAACATTGTTAGCATCAACAAAAAGAGAAACTCTGATCTCAAATATTACAAAAGGCAATGAAAAAACACAAACCATACCAATTTGTGATATACATTATCAGGGAAATCATGATCATTGCCATTTTTTTTTAATGTGAAACATACAGATTTATGTAAATGAATGGCTGGTGATACAAAATATCAATTATCCAAGCTATGTCATGGTTATTAATTAAAGACAATGGCTGAGGAAATTTTATTCTGGTGCTAAATCAGAATTTATTCAATAATCATACCTAATACGGCATCTACAATTTAATCTCAGACAACATTTGCTCTATCGTATCACTGAACTACATCTACAAGAGTATATAAGAACAGGCAGCAGCATCATTATAAAAATGACTTACTTATAAAGACCTTTTATCAAGTATGTCTTGGATTGGCTTACCGTGGTAATGTCTGTCGATCACGTACTCCACGTATTACAACTTCAGATCTATCAATATCCAACAAAATCACTCTGACTGGAATAATTTTCCTTGCAGTCAATAAGTCAACTTGATGTTTTGTAATGGGGAAACCATCAAGAATATAACTGGGTAATGGTACAAAGAAAGGTAAAAAAATTAGAGAAAAAAACAATCAAAGAACTTCTGAAGAAATACTTAATGAAGAAATCAAAAATGTTTGATCACAGTGAAGGATATTTTTCCAATCATCAAAATTATTAGAATTGTGTAGTAGCCTTTCATTTTGTATTGAAAAACTTACATAATATCAAGATAATGTAGGATGTAAAAGAAGAAGACATTTATGAAGTTAAGAGGTACTTATTGTAGAGTGATGATTAGCAAGCTAATTTTGAAGGCTATTATTGTTGTAGTGAGTTTAATCCTAATTTTTACCTTGGGTTAGACAAAGTTCAGCTGAGTAAATATCAAAGTTATATCTACTGTACCTAACAATATCAACATTTTGCATTAAAATTCCATGTTAGCACACTTAATCTCTTCTGTTTTTTCTCTCAACAAAATATCAAACTTCAACCCTGTATTAGTAGAACAGGAGAATAACTTTCATTTTGTGATCCAACAGCAAGAGAATACAAGCCTAATAACAATCACTTTGAACACAACTGTTTTAAAAATGACAAGTTGATTAGAATTCTATTGATTATTCACAATGAAAAATCAGAGAATGGATTCAAAGAGTTTTACAGATAATTGAACTCATTCTTTTTGTTTTTTGTTGTTCCCTCAATGTTTTCAGTAGATCCATTCAACGGCCTTCTTCAGGTGTAGTAGTGCCAGGTAAAAAATAGTAGTGTAGTGCCCCCTATTCTTTTAGTTAGGAATTAGATATGAAACTCTTCTTTTAGCTAGATATCAATAACGTCACTTCCTCAGAAAACCCCTAAAAAAACCCTGGACACACATGGTCCAATACTCATTAGCTCCAGCACCCCTAGTTGTTTATGCTTGTAGCCCCGACCTTTGTGGCCGGCCATTCTCTCTCTTTCCTTCTCCCTGGTCCAAGGCTCATTGATGCCAGGACCCCTAGCTGGTCATGCCTCTGGCCTGGCCTTTGTGGCCAGCAACTATCTCTCTCCCTTTCCTTCTCTCTAAGATCATTATCATTTTGCTGACCCAATCTTGACCATCCTTCCTCCATGACCTATCTCAGTATTAACTTTGGCCATTTCACTTCACCTCACACATACGCACAGACTTGCATTCATGTCACCGTGTCTTCACCACATGCTACAAATGTGTATCATCTTTCACTCTCGTGAATGAAATGGCAAGGTCTTTCTACAATCCGATAGTCACGATAATCTTTCTTAAACATCCTTACTTCAGGAGACACGCATGGATAAAACTCCATGTTCTCTGTCTTTCATGGTCTGTTTGTCGAGAGCCTAACAGTGTCAGAGAATAGCCCCCAAGTTAACTCACTCACTTGGCAGTAAGGCTCGCACACTGAATCTGGGTTCTACGTATTATCTTGGAGCGGTCCAACCATATGGAATCCAAGCAGTTCAGACAAACTCTGCTTTGACACCAACGCCAGTACTATCAAGACAAGAAAGCTTCCACTTTTTGTCATCACTTATCCTAACATTACTTCTCACGATCAATCTTATTTATGTTATCCTTACATGTACCTCATCTTTATTCTTGTATCAAATGTACGTCTTTTCTCTGGTCATAATTCTTGTATATGTTCATCCCACTTTGTTTCATCAATGCGCATTGAACTTCATACTTGGCATGCATTCCATTACCTTCCTAACATCTCTTTTCTTCCTCCACAAGAACAGGGCTGGCACGCTACACATCAATCCACGAGGACTACATCTCCTTGTCTCTCAAACATCATCACTTTCATCATCTCTCTCAACAATTCATCACGCTCTCCATTTCATCCCAACTCAAGTTGTCACTGTAAAAACTGGTGACCCTGACGTGATTAGATTCAATAAAACATTTCGGATGAAAATTGGAAGGTGAATCTATAAACAAACACGTTTCCAAAATTCAAATTTAACTCTTGAAAATCCAGAACCTTCACTCCAACGACAAGTAATTCTTCAACGATGACTCTTCCTACATCTTCATGCGAAAGTTTTTTGACAAAATCACCCGAAAAACTGCACTTATTTTTCAACTCAACATTTCAGGAAATCATCACATGTGTCCACACAACAACAGATCCTTCATCAAAAATATGCAATCAACTGACAACACACAAAAAAATTCCTCAATGATGACTTTTCCGACATCTTTATGCGAAAATTTTTCTATAGAAATGGCTTCAAAAATAAAGCACCAATTTCATCACAAAATTTCAGGAAATCATCATTTGTTTCAACACAAGAGTAGCAAAGATTTTTTTTCTTGTGGCAATTCTAGTAACAGTTAATGTATAATTTAGACCAGAAAATAGATTGGCTGAAACATCATGAAAACAAGAAAAATAACAAGAAAAATGAATATGATTGTCTGAAAAACCCTTTGAATGTTAATGACTCTTTTCACAATTATGGACAGAGAGAATGGAGAAGTAACAGGAAAACTGTCTCCTAAATAGTTTTACATGGTCTTCCAAAGTTTTGCAAGTAAAATGTATGACTTACCCTTTAGTCTGACAATTGATATCCAGAAGGATAACTTCAAGAGCTTCAACAGCCAGCTCATCAGGCAACAAGACTCCTTTAGATAAGAAACTGAGGATCTTAGAGCATAAGTGAGATCTGGGTTGAGTTTCCAGAATTTTCCTTGCCACAATACCCATAGATAGTCTCTCTACTCCATACTTTTCAGAAAACTTGTTGCATACTAAGAAAAATTTGAAAAATATCAACATGAGTCTAAAGGGTAGAAGATATTTGGATATGTATAAGTTGTTAATATCTTGGCATAAGAACAACAATTCTACGAGTACATTAGTTCTTAATGAACACAACTTTTTTTTAAATAGCTTCAGCCTGTAATAATCAGTTTCACAACTCATTAATCAGTACTTACAACTAAAACAAATAAAGATTTCAGTGTTACATTATATATATCACTAAGAACATATAAGTATACATAATCACTTATGAAATTTGGAGGCTATACATTAAAATAAAACCAAAAGAGCAACTTGGAAGCAGAAAAACTATATACTTGTGAATCTATTTGTATTATAATGTTCACTTTAAGATAAAATATCCACCACATGATAGAGAACAAATAGTGCAGAAATAAGTAAAATAAATATCTAACTATATCGTAATTGAAAAAAAAAAACACATTTTCACCCAAAATATGAAATTTGCTAGAGAAAACTTGAAACATAAAACACAAAAATACTGTAGAGTACAGCATACTTTCAAAATAGGACACACCATAATTGTAACCTTTATTGAATGTGTTTTAAAGATATAAAGTTGATTTGTAATCATTCAGAAAAAAATCATAATCAAGTTTAAAGCACATAAATTAACTATTCATATATTTTTAAGAGCATTTTGTTTTTAATCAGAAAAGCAAAACATATAACTAATTTTACTCAACTCTCTGCCAAATCAAAAGTCAGAGACTTAACTGGCAGTTGAAGGCTCCTCTTTCGACTTGCTACTATCCTTTCAAATAGAGGAGGGCATATCTGTTTTTCCACCCTAATCATGCAGCTTAGAACATACTCAGTTAGCTGCTGAGTGCACAGGGAAATTTGTCCGGATCAATTGTGAGGCACGCTAACCATAACACCATCTGAGCAGACAACATACACAGAACTTAATGATAGTTTTCAGCATATAATTAGAATCACGAGGCCATAAGCCTAATCTTATTGGTGGTCATTTTCTCAAATGGGTTGCCTTTGTTACACATACCAAAGATTAAAGTGAACATGTTGGCTTAAGGAAATGGGAAATACAAATTTCCCAAATAAAACTATACCTCAGAATTGTCTGTACAAATAGTTTATAACTAAAAGAGAAGACAGGTCTGAAGAAAATCAGGCAAATAGCTACTTATTTTTAATTATATTTGAGCAAGAGTACATGAAAGAAATCTTGGTACTTACGACGGGTTTTGCCAGATTTAGGTGGCCCAATAATTGCTAATTTCAATGGAACAAAAGGTTTGGGTTTTGTTTTGCTTTTCACAAAAGATAATGGGGATTTGATGAACTTGTCACGTGCTTCAGTAGAAGAAAGAAAATAAATGTGCTGTCTGTAGATACAAGGATATCTCTGATTGCTGCCGCTATTCATTGCTTGAACACTGACATTTTCTTGATGCTAAAGGGAAGAAAAATTCAAGATATCAAAAAGCAAACAGTTGAAACTGAAAGTTCAATCATTTCTCCAAGGATGTTACATCTTCATAATTTATTCTTTCTATGATACAAATATAGAATAATAATGTTGACTACAATGAATGAAAAAGACAAAAATGAAAATAGCTATGGATTCATTTCCTAGTCTATCTGAAAAAGAACGTTCAACACTGATTTTATATTGAATACTACGAACATCAGTTAATTAAGTACGCCAAATTTGAAATTCAATTCTTCATTTTCTTTTTAAAAGATGGTTAGTTAAGAGAATTAATACTATTATTAATCAATATTTTATTTTTTAAGATATTAATCAATTATCTTAAAACTTGGCATTAGATTTTAGCATAAGTAAAAAGGTGATAAAAGTACATTGTAAATGAAATTCTTACATTAACAGGGCACCAGCATCCAAAGCAACTTGACTGTTTATATCCTTGGTTAAGTAGTTTCCTGGCTATATTTTCGCTCACTGGATACACTCTTTCAAATATACTATCACGGAAATCTACAAAGGGTTTGAGCGCTTTGTTGATAACATATTTGACAATATGCTGTTTTCGGCTTGCATCAACCATAATACGGGGAATTGCAATTTCTTCTAAACTGTCCTAGGATAATAAATGCAAAAGGAATTTCTTTTAAAAAAATTCAGAAACCTTAAAAAATGCAGAAAATTTATGCATTCATAATTTTTAGTGAGATTTTTTTTTTCTTGAGCAACTCTTTCTAAAGTAACTGGAAGCAGCCCAATGGATACTTTTTCTTTTCTTTTCAAAAGTAGACAGTCAATCAGTACTTTCAAGTGAGCCGATATCACAGATAGTAATACCTATACTCACTTAGTCATTTTTACTACTTACATTCAAAAATATAGGACATTAAAACTTGTATCATATTTTCAATTATTCATACATGGATCTACCTATTTTCTTATTCCATTATCTATGTAATCCCTCAATTTTATTCATAGCCTAATTCTGCAATGAATTTAAGTTTCAAAATCTACCATAAGAACTTGTTCCAAGTTAAAACTTCACTTGCTGAACCTGCATCAACTTGAAAGTCAAATCCTTCTCTGCTCTTTTCAATCATCTAGTTGCATACATTCATAATGAGGCAGCAGATCTCTCCAGTTGACTCAGCCCTCTGTTTCAGAGAAGGCAAACTCCAACCTATAGACTTATAAGCAGGGACTTTGCTGCCATCATCTCATTTTGCTGGGCTATGGGAAACAAAACCATAGTTTGAGAGTTGGTCATGTACAGAATGAACTTCATAGGCTTGAGAGTTCTCTACTCATCCAACATCTACCCGGACCAGAGTCTCAATATATCTGGGTCAGTCCAACTGGCAGAATGCTCCTTCAAATGGTCATCAGACCTCTGCAATCAGATCGGGCATCTGCTTACTGTAGTGTGTCCTGGACCTAAGTCTCAATATGCCCAGGTCAGCTATACAGTCATAATACTCCTCCAGAGGGGTAGCAGACCATTGTAGCATCCTTGGGCATCTGCCCACTGAGGAGGGTCCCAGAGCTATATCTCAATTTATCCAGGTCAGCCATATTGCTGGAATACTTCTACAATGGGGGCAGTAAACCTCCACAGCCAGCTCCGAGGAGGAAACACTCTCAAAACCTACAATCTGGGGACCTTGTTTTCGTTGTTCCACTTCTGCAAGCTTTGGTCTAAAGAGTGGGGTCAATCATGTGCATGCCACATCTAGCCTAAGTCTGTTTCAATGGAAGAGTCCATTGTTTCAAATGGTGGGTAGGAGATATTCTTCTCAGCAAAATTGTTACCTCTCAGTGATATAGTCCATTACTATGGGCAGAAAACAAAAAAATCCAACTGATCATTATATAAGTAGATTTAGGCAGTCATCTTTTGAAATTCATCATTAATACTTTTAAATTAGCTACTTAAGCTTTGAATCTGATGCAAACTTGGCATTTGTGCTCAAATAAATCACTGATTCCAATGATAAGGCTATAAATATAAAGCCCTTTAAATATTCTTTTTATACAAAGACAAATATTTTTGTTTCATGTGCAGTGAGAGACATAATGCAATCATCCATAATCTCACTTGGACATGTCCCACTTTTGATGTCTCAATTTCATACTGTTCAGTAAGTTCACCAGTAAATTTTTCATAAACATCATCTTCAGTTTCTTCTTCATCTTCCATTTGTTGTTCTTCTTCTTCATCCTGTTAAAAAAAAAAAGTATTATTATAAGATAAGCTAACAAAAAAATTTTAAATTATGATTTTTGTTTCTTTATAGCTTTGTACAATGAAAAAAGTTCTTTTAATTTATTTCAAGCATATTGTATTCTGAGCTAGTATTGAACAAGTGAATACAATAATGAATATAGCATTAATCAAATTGAATATTAAATCTATACTACCACCTCTGCTAAAAACGAATCACTGTGGACTAGTTGCTTCATTTTTGTCCCAATACACCCACTATATGCTTATCTGTCACCCTAGACTTTACTAACCCACCTAATCCACCTTGACTCTTCAGTCAGTGATACAAGATTACACAGAACACTACAACGGCTTAGTGAGATCAGAGCAGGTGTTATAGAAGGTGTAAAGTGGATATAATCTTTATTTAAAAAGAATTCAAAATCTAACCATTCTCTCTCTTATCACTCACTCACTCCCTTACTTCTAACTCTCACTCTCTCATTCCAATTGAGCTTTTCCATAAATATCTACAATATCATAATGCTATATCATGGTGGCAAGAAAATGTATCCATTTTATGATGGATTATTATTGTGAATCAAGCATCTCCCTGAAATGAGTGGAAAAAAAAGCTGAATTGCAAAAGAATGACAAAAACGATTTTAGAAGGTGCATGTATAAATTTTCAAGGCTCTAATACCTTAAAATGTGACCATGAGCACTGACACAGATGGAAAAGTGAAAAGAGGAGAATTCCTAGCCACCATGTTTTTTGTTGCTTGGTCGGGTCAGTGATCGTGGCAATAGTGATTCAATAAATATTTTGTAATTGTAGCTTATTGGATGCTTTTTCAGTAATTTGCTTGTCAAAGTGATCTATGATTTCCGATGACATAATTTTGTTTTTGTTTTTATCAATTAGGCTATCTGTCAAGTGGTTTTCTCTACTTTCATATCCGCTTTGCCCAACTCAATCTAACTGACAGACAATACTTCAGGCTTGAAATCATGACTCATTTCATCTCTGTAGCTATAGCTCATGATTATGTTAACTGACTGTTAAGGTCTCTGTTAGGCAATCGAATATCAGTCACAGCTGTGTTTCTCAATTTCATGTATTGGTTCGGAATAGCCTGACAGATAAATGGACATTTGCATAAAAAATGACAGTGATATTTATCTTGTCAGATAGCATCTAGTATTCTCAACACTGGTAAGGTCTATGAAGTTTCCAATTCTGGTGGCTAATAGCATCATTTCATACTAATATTGATATGAAAGGTATGAACTGAGAACAACATTTTATTATTGAAACATCTGCCTTGATTTTGTCTCGTCACTGATCTCATACTACTGGATATAGGAATGTGAGGATAGCACTAAGGCTACAACATAACTTTTTTCATCTGCGAACCCCATAATGTTCTCAAAAAATATGCATGGACCCCTAAAGAGTTTTAATTTGATTAGGTGATTATAGTAAAAATAAGCTATCATAAGTTTTCAGAAACTACATTTATTTTGGAAAATATTTACATTCTAAAAGAGGAAGAAACATGAAAGAAAACTAAATGGGATGAATGACACAGATTCATTTTTTTGCAAATCTTTTTCAAGTCTTTTTAATGGTAGACAGCTGAATTCTCATATCTGCCTCAGTATTCAGTCTATTATGATGATAAGGTTTTTTATTGCAGAAAATCCTGTTTCTCATGAATGCATGGTTAGAAGATTAAAAGAACATTGATAGACTATTCTGGTAGCTGTGCATATTTTTCTTTCATGGGACAACAAAATTCTATTAGAGGCAAAAAGTCTTTTATATGCAAATAGACAAATAAACAGAAAAACTTACCTGAAATTCCATAAGCAGTATCATCTCTATGTCCATTACTTCTTCTTCTTCAACATTCTCCTCACCATGCTCTTCCTCAACTGATTCTTTATCCTCTCCCGCTTCTCTTTCCTTCAAAATAATTTTAAAACATTCAAATAGTATACCAGGTGTAAGTAAATCATTTTTTAAAAAAGTATATTGCACTTTAAAATGTTCTAACCTCACTTCATTGAATGTATTAGGTTTTTTAGAAAGTAATAGAACATGTTCCAAAAGTTAAGTTAAATTTTTTAATCAGTGACACAATCACTGTCATTAACAATTTCAGTAACCCAATACAAAGTCAATTTTTCCATTCTGCCAATAAAATTCCAGGGTCTTTGAACAGAAGAAAGCTGACAGACATTAGGTGTTATCCTAATTTCTAAATGCCCTGGCACTAAAAAAATATCCTAGTGATAAAAATAAAGTGAGCACAGGCAATATAGCAAAATTTCCCGGCCTAGTGACCTTATTCTATCCAAGTTTGCTTTGCTTGGTGAGGCTTTGCATTGTCATGCTGGAGGGTGATAGCTTTTCTTTTCACTAAAGCTATGCATTCCTAATATGGTGACTGTCGACACGCAAGTTGTTGATAATGTCTGTTGTGATAGTTTCTCTGGGATCAAGTATCTCATAGTAGACAACACCTGCCATGTTTTGCATATACATAGCAAAGTGTTTCATGGATAAAGTACTGGTTTTGGTTTTGGATCATTTTGACATAGAGTGATAATCACTGAAATCAGCAGACTGCAGTTCTGACAAGGATCAGTTCCAACAGATAATTTCAAAAGATCATAATCAAAATTCAAAGTGCTTGGTCTTCCGAAGTGAGGCTTACCAGAAAGATCACAGTTACCCTTTTTAAACTTGGGGAACTAGCACTGGCATTTATGCCCAGTCACTTCACTTGGATACACAGAAGGAATATTCTTTATTGTCTGTGTTACCTTGCAGCCTTCTTGCTGTGTCCTCGGGTAGCACTGAGAGGGATGGCTGTAGCATGATTTTATCTGCGCAAATACTGCACTTGCAGTCTTTAGGTTATCCTGTATATTTCCAGTAGATCAGCATGGGTTCTTCCGCAGGATAGTGTCTCCAAAATCACATTCTTTTAGCCTTTCTGAATATGACAAGTGTTTGATACTGAAGACCATCAACAGATGTTGAACTAAATCTAGGTCTCATTGTTTACTATTTCACCATGATTTTGCAGTAATCGTTTAATGCAAAATTTGCATGTTTTAAATGCAACATTACTTCCCAAACAACCTAATAAATACATAGAAATGGTCAAGTCAAGAGAGTAAACCCATTACAAGTTGAATATGCCTCTATCCACAGCAGAGCTGGATTAAGAACACAATGGGCCCGACGCCACCCATAATTTTGGGGGCCACCAATATATATATATATACATATATATATTATTGTGTCATCCACAGACAGCTGTTTCAATGTATTACATCTCTTCAGTGTAGCTATAGACTTTCCATTATCCTATCCAGTACCACGAGATATCACAGATTCTAAAAAAATGAAGTCTTTCTATTAGATAAATTCAAATTTCCAATGTTGAATAAATAAGAGATGGTTGGAGTAATGCAGACATTTTAAAAAATATAATAAAGAGAAAAAACAAAAAATATTTCAAAAGTTTATAATCAGACAATGTAAAAAATGTAATTATTCTATTTATGATTGATCTTTTTCCCAAGGGAATAGTGATAAAGTTCCATATTGTTATTCATTTGTGGGCCCCCCCCCTCAATGTCTTTTAGCTCTATGTTGTGGCATAGTTTGCATATAGGCTAATCAAGCCCTGACCCATAGACAGAGCCAGTCAGTGGGAATGCATTAGTATGGTTTGTATAATCTGTCAAAGGCAACTAGTGACCAACTCAGGTCACATATTTCATGAGTTGTTCACAAGACCAGCCAAGGTCGGTGAAGTAGAATGCGGAAGATGTGCATGCAAGGTATGTGAGTAAATCAGCTGGGAGGTGTCTTAGGGCACTGTGAGCCCCTCGGAATGTTTTTATTTTTTATTTTTGGCTCATGTAAAACTTGGAAATAGCATTTTCAGCACCAAATTTTGTTACAAAACATACACAACACAATGCGAATCATTGCAATTCTATCTTTATACTAAGGTCAACTTATCAAAGTGAACCTAAAAATATCAGGACATGTACACTCTCATAAGATAATTCTTTTAAACATAACATCTAAATCAAGAAAGAACAACTCAGTTATCTGATACATTTGTTCAAAAAAATATAAATGCCAAATATATGATATTTCTTGATAAGTACTTAACTTTTACATGTTATTAACTATATAGGCAATTTATTTTTTCAATTCTGTTCCAGAGTTGCTTAACTTTAAAAATAAATTTTTCAAAATTGACCTACCCTACCTGACCATTGAATACTTATAATGCATATGAGGGCAAACCTCTTTTTCTTTTCAGTCTTTTCCAAAGAGCTGATATTTTGGAAAATAGTGAAAGATTTTGAATAATGTTGGAAATTACTACATCCATGATGCAACAGAATTATATTTAGCTCAATGGTAAGAGCATTTCTTTAATTGTTTATTCTTTTTACATTGTCTAAATTTAGTGATACATATAAGGATGGGAGAACATTTCAAAGAAATTTCTATATAATAAAGCGCAATTTATAATTTATTTTGTTGGACCAAATAGGTCCATTTCTCAAACACACACACACACGCACATATATATATATAAATATATATATAGATATAGATATAGATATAGAGATATATTACACACATATTTTGGGTTTGGGCTGATTCTATCCTAACCTGCTCTGATATAGTGAGAGCTGATTTGTAATCCCACTCAAATCATTTAGTAGAAATGTGTATTAGACCTTTTTGGAATGCTTCGGCCACAAGAGAACAGAAAGAAATGTTCACAATTTTTGAAAATATTTTTGTGTATTTTATAGACCAGACCAAATTACTGTCATAATTCTCTGTGCCTGAATATGTTTAAAAACAACTATATAAGTTACTAAAAGTTTGTAACCAAGTCTATTTTTTGTTCCCCAAAACAGTGAAAAAGTAAAACAATTTGAAATACCAACATTATGTATACTGTCCCAGATAGAATTGCCCAAAAGTAGTAAAAACTATCGTGTCAACTGAAAAAGCTGAAAATTTTCAATTATACTTTTATAGTCGCACACAGCAACATCATTCTTGAAAATGGATGTCATGATTTTTTCATGTCATTTGGGTCACCTATTTATGATGACATTAGATCCGATGCCCAAATATGGTAAAAAATGTATGAACAAAAGTATTGATGGCCGACCTTCCAGGTCATGGGCAAAAAAGTGGATTCGAACTTAACTTACTCAGGTGAGACTTTCCAATTACACTATCCCCTCAAAATATTTAGGCTTACTTTACTTTATCACATATATGATTGCATTTATAAGTATTATAACAAAGAACTAAATTGTTTTATGATGTTCAGATACGATTCAGTGATTCAGCTGAAAAAAAAGAGATAATAGACACAACATAATGTAAGAACTAAAAACGAATATCAATAAAATTACCTGCTTTGCTCGCTTCTTTTCTGCTAGTTCTTCCTCAAGTTCCTCTCGTCTTTTGCTAATCTTCTCTTCCTATAGTTATCAAATATGAAAATATTGTCTAAAAGTGATTTGAAACTGTGCACTGTAGAAGTGTTCAGTAACTCAGAATATTGCACATGTCATAAACTCAAAAACATGGACACAGCCCAACCAAATTCGGTGTACATACTTGATGGACTTAGGAGAAGGTTTTAAAGTAAAGAGTTGAGAGAATCTTTTTGAAAAAAATTGGAGTGGTATTTTTATTATGTAACTATAATGCTAAACTGGATCCTTATTTTCTGCTGTGGAGGAAAAGTGAAGAGAAACTTTTTTCCCTCCAAGAGGTCAAAAATGGAAGGAATTTTTTTTTGAGTCTGAAAGCTTTAATTTTTTTTCAATCCTTAAATATTCAATCTGGCATAGATGGGTAATTCAGTTAGAGTTTGTCATATTCTGTGTTTTCCTCGGAAATTTCAGAACTCGTCATTATCATTTTTTTTTTTCAAGATGCTGATCCACCTCTTCAAGGTATCACCTATCCAGTGGGATAAAATGTTGTAAGTAAATGTGCTGGTAAAACTCATTCAATTCTTGGGAAGTCATGAGTTCAATCTCTTGGTTAGGTAGTGCATAAATATGCACCAACTCCATGGAGAAACTAATTGGCATCATCAAAAGAACGGATAATCACAAGTTCTGAAGTTCCCTAGGAAGGCTATTGAATATGAAAAGTACAGGAATATAGACAACATACACTTATGTATGAAATAAAGGGTTCAATTTGATATGCCTAATGCAACAGACACCAGAATAAAGGCAACAGTAACAAGGAAACTGGTTGAGAAATTCAGACACTTGTTCCTATCTGTTTTATAAAACTACATTTATTTGAAAAAATTGTACATACTTTTTCCCTTTGAGCTTTTTCTCTCTTTCTTTCTAATCGTTCTTTTTGTTTATTTCTCTTAGTTTTCCATTCTTCCATCTTTGGTGGAAGTAGTCGGCTCAAAACATCAGTGTCTTCCACATTGAGGATGATGGCAGCATCAAACCACAATTCAAATTCTATTAGAGCTACTGTTTCATCCTGATTTCTGGGAAAACCTTCTAGAATAAATCCAGTAGACCTGCAGATGGGATGAAAATATCTTTAATTTAGTTTCCTATTACTAATCACATAGAAACCACAACAAATCAGAATTAGTAAAACGTGATTAACAGCAATCAAGAATGTATCGGCAGTTGTACCCTCTGGCTTCCTTCAGGTATTTGTCATATTTGATGATGGTCTTGGAATCTCAAGTTGAGCCCTCCCCCCTCAATTTGTAGGGTTAACCTGTTCTCATTCTACTGTCTATGTCTCCAGACATCTTGTATTAGACCATCTTAATTCAATGCCTCTTTATGAAGACTCTGGAAGTTCTTGTAAATCTGGAATGAATACCGTAGATTGAGGGATTGGGGGGGGGGGCTAGAATTGAAAATCAAATACAACAAATACCTGAAGAAGGCTGAAGGGTACAATGCTTAAATCATTGTGAATATAGAAACAAATATTAAAATCTAGTTTATTACTTAACAAGTGACTTGATATTAGACTTGGAAGCAGTTTTGCCATTAGTGCTCTAAATTTATCATCTATGATTTTATTTATCAAGAACTTCAGCTGATGATACAAAAAAGAGTTTGATGTACTTGCATTGTGTAAGGAGAAATTGAAGCCTTAAAATCAAAGGAAAAAGGACAACTCTCCAAAGTATAATCTATTTCTAGTAAGACTGCATGTTTTTAATTATCAATACTTTTCCACTGAATAATTATCTAATTTTAATCATTTTCAAATTGGTTTTATTTATTTCTCTCTCTGATGTTGGCATTGTAGCAACCCTTTTTATTTTGCAGCAATTAGTACAAAACTAAAATACAAAACCACATGAGTAAATATGAAACCTAAGTAAAAGCATAGATCTAAATATGAAATTACTAAAGCTGTCTCCCATGTACTGATGTTACTTCCTTCTGGCTCCTAACTACAAAAATGTTGTCTAAATATTCCCATTTTTCAGTAATGAGTTATCCCCCTTAGACGAGGGAGCACTTATGGACTTCAACTGTATATGTTCTGAGTAAAGAATGACCATATTTTTTTATGAGGTAAAGCAAGACACACATGCCGGCTGATATAATGAAAAGAATGAAGAGTTTGTAAGCTATCTTCTGTTGTTTTTGCAGAGTTTGTCATTTATTAACTAACACTCATAGCCGACCATAGTGGAAAAAAACCCCAGTGTGACATGTTTTCAAAGATACATCCACTTTTTCCGCTGTTGGAAAAGAAAAATATGAAAATGACTCACGCTCATTGTATTTTTGAAGTTGAAGAAGTGGAATTACCAATTTTTTCACCAGAAAATTATTAAGCTTTGAAAAAAATGTTTTATGGGAACCACATCTAATCAATAAAGAGAAATCAGCACAAATTGAATTTTTTTCTCTACCTGGCAGAGTGGAACTATAGGTTTTGTAAATGGACATAATGGACTCACATAGAGCAGATGACCTAGAAAAACTCTATGAAACATTGGATAAATCATTTTTTAAAAATCAAATTTAAATGTAAAAATGAAGTAAAAAATGGATGGAAAAGAAATCATGTGACAAAAATGAACAACAGGTTAAGAAGGATAAAAACAATGATTTAGAAACTACAATTGAAGGAAATTTTTTTTTGAAATATAAAATAATAATTAACAGAGAAAATTCAGAGCATTCTATGCATGAAATACATTGGAAAAATAAATATTCCAAAAATTTTGGCAAATTCAAATGCTTGCAAATTAAGCATAAAACCCAACAAACACAGTACAATATTATTTTGAACGAAAAAAAAATGGGTTGAGCAAAAACTGCAAGGTATTAACAGAAAAAACAGAAAACAGAGATTCTAAAATTCATTAAGTGGATAAACAAAGTTGCATCAGAGGACAAACTCTTTGAATGTGTGGTTATCGATGAAAATTTGTCTCACAAGGTAATCATTGAAGAAATCAGTGACAAATATATCAAAACAGCAACCCCAAGAAGTGACATTATTACAAAAGTGGGTGATTCTGAGGAACTGGTGCCAATACTGGAACAAAAACAGAAATGTAGCTGGAAATTAAACTGACAACAGAAATAATAAGGTACTAGTACTGAAACAAGAATTTAGAAGCTTGGCTAGAAACAAAACTCAAACAAAGCCTAAACAACATGAAACTTGTTGGAAAATGGAAAATTTCTAAACGAAAGTTGATATCTGCTTTAAGAGTTGACAAAATGTCAAAATTACTTTAAAAAAAAGGACATCCACCTGAAAATAAGCAGAGATACATAGGAAGTATGATGAATTTTTCAAAACGAGCAAGATCTTATGATCATAAATGTCACTGCTGTTGATATGTTGGCCTGGATCATGTGACCTATGAGTGCAAAATTGGAAGGTTAGAAACCCCAAAAATTAATTGGTGAGCAGACCACTCAAGTTTCTGTCACAAATACCACCATGTAACCCATCCAGCCAGTAATTGCAGCACTGGGTAGGTTCACTGCTACAGGTGTGGAGAGGTTTGCCACATGGCACATTACTGTTATGCAGTGATAAAACGCTGCTACATATGCAACTGGTATGGTCATATTGCTCATCACTATGAATCAGGAATAGAGCTCATTTTAGCTGAGGAATTTTGGGGTATACGTGACCTTTCCATGGATACTTAGACCAGTTACTGATATGTGAAATCTAGCCAGATTATAAAAGGTTGCCCTGAACCACAAAAGTTCATCAACACACTATAAGTTATACCACTATCATTGGTCATACAGAACCTGCATTAGATTTTGATGAGGACTCAAATCCCATAATGTAATATTCCAAGTAACATGTACAAAAAAAGGAAATGCAGAATATGAGAGAAGAAGGGTCCTTGAAGAACCCTCATTGAGTTAGGGAACAGAGACAAACAAGATTAGAGCAGTATCGTGCAATAAAGTATGCATTATTTCAGAGTGACTCAGAATACTAGGAATTAATCACACTTCTCTGGTAAGATCTCTCACCCCATGATGACTATGGAGGTTAATAATGTTAAAGTAGGCAGGCGGTATTCTGAGGATACCAGATAATAGATCTGAGGTAGCCAGATTATAGAAGCCTGTTGAGAGACCAGGAAATATCCTAGGGAATAAGGCTACGTTTTTTTCATGTTTTAGGTAATATACTAGAAAATCAACTGAAAGAAGGTCCTAAGGATCAGGATCTGAATTGAAAGACACATGAAAATACAGCTCTCATAAAGTTAGAGAAGTCAACTAAAAGAAGCAGATTAATGGAAGAAACTTTGAATCCTAAAACTGGAAACATTCATACAGAGGAGAAGCCAGAGACACATTCTGGGTAGATTTTGATAAAGGTCAACATTGGATGAAATCTTAACTTATCTTTTAAATGATAGAATGGTTGATAACAACAACATTCACAATCCATTTTACTTATGGGCCTTTCCAAGTAAAGCCAGCCAAAAATAGCCGAAGGAAAAGATGCAAGATCCTGGGCTGGACCCCTTATTGAATTAGAAAAATTGATATGCAGTGAATGTCTGAAGAAACCAAACATAGCCTTAAAAGTAATGCCAATTGGTCAGAATGAGTGAAACAAGAAAATACAGATATATGTTGGGAATATCATCTTGAGGTAGAGTCAAATGTCTGCAAAAGAACTGAAACTGAACTGATACATGGACAACGAAGGAAACTAGTATCGCTGTTTAGTTGAGATAACCAAAATTATTCATCACAGTGGAAATTCCTGATGTTAAAAAAGAATGCTTGTTCATTTCGACTTTTTTGCCTAAATTGATGAACTTGAATATCATCTTAAATGTAATCTAGAAGTCATTGACCAAATCATTCAACAGTCCAATATAGCTGAGGATGCTGTCCACAGATGGACAGACAACGTGTCCATGACTAATTCTTGGATCAAAAAGAAAATTTTTTTCTGTAGAAAGCATTAAAGACAAAAAGTTTCACAAGATTTTGATTACACTTGCCAGAAGGTTGGAATTGTCATATTGTTGAAGAACTGAATGCACAATCATCAGGAAAAATGTTTTTTTTTTTTTTCGTGGGACACAAAAAACCCTTTTTGATAATTATAAAGACCATGCTCATCTCTGAAGAAAAGAGGGAAGAGCTGTTGTGTAAGTATTCCCATTTTTTCTATTATTGACTTTCAGTCTCTATCATCTGGTGAAAATGCATGTGACAATGACCCTTGTTATCTCATAGTTCTCTCCTATTTTCCATTTTCATTTCTTAGGGGTAACTTAATGAGTAACTCTTTAACAGTTACTGTTTCTAGAACTTGAGTATACTGGCTAATACATATTAAATACTACTCTTCTTTTCAGTCTAAACAACATGTACAAACCAATCTATCATTAAACATATTTTTGTATTATCAAATCTTCATATATTTATCTAAAAACTAACTGCATTTGTCTTTATTTCTCAATTTGATATTCTTATGAACTCAAGTATTTATTTTTATTTTTTGTCACATGAACTTTTTTGTTTTGATCATTTTGTTATTTGTGTTTATATATTTAAAATGGCTGCTCATGTGGGTGTGATATCTCCCACAGGCTAGCTATAAACAAAATGACAGAATCATCTTCCTCCATTTCTTCTTCTGTGATGTCACACATTTGATGGGAAACAGGAGTATGGACCCATTCAACCTTCTCTGGCAACCACTTACAGCGAGATCTTCTTTCTATACAAGATCTTTATTAGTATTCTGATATCCTGTTCTAATACAGAACTATCTACCAGCATTATACTGATAATAGTAAGAACCTTTAAATTCACAGTATTTATAGAAATCATGGTGAAAAGCATTTTCAGAGATGATGGCCAGTTATAGGGAGCATATAGTATTTTGATTGGTAATAGCTTAATAAAGTAATTAAGCTTCATTGTTAACTTGAGAACATAGAATTTTGTCAAGTTCAATTAACCAGTCATTTAAATGAGAAAAAAATCTCTATACATTAAAAAACTGAATTGTTATAATGATAATAATCATCATGTAATGTTTTTAAAATTCATTAGAGGATTTGAAAACAGGTGTACAGTTTATAGAATGATATACCAATACATTAATTTTGAAGTATGGAAATATTAAAAATGAAATGACTATTCAATATATGTTTAGATTTTTTTAAAAATATTCAAACAAAAGCCTTTGTGTTGCATATAAAAAGACAATGTATTTAAGTACATTTTTTTGTAAGATTATTCAAGTCAAAGTGATAAAGCCTGAGTGTTTTTGAAACTTTATAAACATCAAATCAACAAAGTTAATAGAAAAGTCACAGTAAAAAGTCCTGAGAAAGAGTCATAATGTATGGTAATGTGCACTAGTGAATAAAATGTTATAGAAAAAAAATGGGTTGGAAAAAAGTAATTTAGAAAAATTTAATAATGAACTTTTTCATACGACTATTTTCCAACAAATAAAAAATTTGATATCTTGTCTCTCAGTGAAATATTTCTTCAAAAGAAATCTTCCCATGTATATTTTCTCTCCAAAGTGCATAAAAAATGAAATGACTTCCATAATGTTGAGTATTTAAAAAATAAAAATATAACAAACAAAAGCCTTGTATTTGTGTATGATTTTTTGTAAGATTATTCAAGTAAAAATGTTAAAGCCTTCATCTTTTTGAACCTTTGAAAATTTTGCATAAATGGCTATTTTTAATGAGGTGAAATATGTAGTAACTTTGCATTTCATTTTATTGTACTAAATCTTTGTAAAACCAGGTTTTGGCTTTTGCAGCAATTACAGTTATATTTTCACACTTGTTTACAATCTGTTATCTTGGCATGATAGATATCGTACTGGGCAGTCTGCTGCTTTGGTGCAAGTACAAATCATGCTAAATCAATGTCGCTGATCTTATAAACCAGTTTTGTTCATTGTGACTCTTTGAATTGAACAGACATGATGACAATGGTATTTATATAAGTAGATAATGCATTTTTTCAGCTGCCTTGCCACTTTCCACTCCCGATACCCAACTGGCTGTCCTTTGCTTCCCAACTTAGACTATATGTAAATAATCCCATCATTTTTCCATGGATACTATAAGTTAATTTGAAAATGATGTTCAAATCTATTGTTTGTCTTAACAGTATTACTTTTAGTTTTCAAATTTTCTACAGGCAAATAATTTTAATTATTCTTATTCTAATAAATATTATTAGATTCTATCAATAATTATTACTGTAACAGAAAAAAATGAGATAAGTCTTCAAACAGACCGATATGGTTCTTGAAACCACCAAGGGAAGATGATACTCTGCAAAATCTCAAGAGGCAAGGGAGTTTCTCCTTCCAAATTGGCTTTGATGGTTTCTTCCTCTTCAGTGAATTCAACTTCAGTGTTTTCCTCATCTGTGTTCTGTAAAACAAACTTGATACACAAAAAGACAGCCAGAATAGAAAATATGGTTTCAAAACATATAGGACAAGTTACAACAGACATCAACAAATCAAATTGAACTTTTATCCTTACTAAACATGTAGTGTCTTCAGATTAGTCTATTCATCTTTGAATCAATATAGTATTTTTTGGCTTAGATCTCATATTTGACATTTAAAGTTCTCAGGGTGATAATTCACTCTATAGTGATGTGTGTGTATATGAAGAGATCCCCAAACATTCAGTTTAAATATCAAAGACAGCTTTAGAAATAAATAAGACATATCTTCACAACTGCATGTACTTATAATGAATTTTTGACAGTTTTTTTTAATTCATCTTATTTCTATTGCTCTCCATTGCAATTCCCAGATTGTCAATCTATGATCATTAATAAGCATTTATGAATTGGAAATGGAGAATGAACCTCTGGAGATTTCTGATTCATACTGCTTTCTAAGGATAATAGAATGATTTGGGAGTTGTGATAAAAAGCAAAAGAAATACAACTCAAAAATTAATAATAATGGAAAATGCTTCATTTAAGAAGTTTGAATTCTATTGTCTGTTTATGATAGTTGATAGTAGTTGTTATAATCTTAAGTAAGAGTTTTAACCAATCAATTCCAATATTTCTTTTGAACAATAATTTCCAGTTTTTTTCCATGGCGTTACAGCATAAATCTACTGATGCACTGAAAATTAACTCTACTCAAGGAAGATAAAAATGATTATAAAACATGGTAGAACTGAGTAAATTAACAAAAAATTTCTCACTGAATTTTTCATTTTCTCAGCGTCTGTTTCATCCTCTTCATTCTCTGACCTGTAAAAATATTAAGAGGAGTCAACACCAAAATAATTTTGAATAGTGGATAGACACAGCAAGAAATAATAATTCTATTTAGCAAGAAATAAAGACTCGATAGATTTATCGGTAATTTTATGGCTTTGTGCCAGACTAAGATAAGCTTTGTGAACATCCATCACATAAAAATTGTTAGAAATAAATCATATTGTTGGTCGAAATTATTATGATGCAAGAAGATTGCAATATCACATTTGTAACATTTTCATCCAGAATAAACTAAAAACCATAATTCCTAGAGAGCACTCAGAGAGTGTATACCTCTGCTAACGTCATTGTCACTGAAAACAGAATGTAAATCAGTTCGTATATAGCTACAATATAGGGGAGATAACTGTGTGAGTTTCAATTTTCCGCATTTTGGAGTATTGACTTGACATATGAAACAATATCTCTCAATCAAAAAACATTAATAGATCCCCCTTGAAATTTAATTTATTGTTCTTTGGCCAATGTCCTACCTATTCATGAAATTCGTTGAGAACTTTTTGGGATATCGTGTGATCAGACAAACATGGGTGAAAACATATACCGCTTCCAAATTTGTTGGCAAAGGCAAAAGATAAAAATGTTTGACTCATAATGCTTTTTACTCAAAAATTTTAAAAGAATTCTTTCAACAATAATTTTTTACAAGTCTTCTCAACGTACTCAGATGGGGAAGCATCATGATCTCCATATTGTGGTCCAATTCTTTTTCCTGTTTTCTTCAGAATTAATTCCTGTAATTTCTCATGAAAACTGATATGGAATAGTCCCAGCTTACGGGCTAAATAACGACCATAAACTGTTTTGCCTGATCCATGGACACCAATGATACAAAATCTTTTTGCAGGTGGCTGAAGAAAAGAGTAAGATGACAATTGCATCAATTCATTCATTATGATAGTATGATAACAACATAAAAAAAAGCGGCATAACTGAAATTTAGCCCACAAACAATTCATATGTGGAACAGAGGTTCCCAACCCAGGTTACACGAAGCCCAAGGGGTACATTTGCACTTCACAAGAGGTACATAGAGGTCTGAGACTATATCAAAGGTGTATGCTGCTGCATAGTGTAATAGCCTCATTACAAAACAGCTGATAAATGCAGCCAACCAATAAATTGTTATTTGAGCACTGCTATTATTTCTATTAACATGCCTTTGTGAGTCAACATTTTCGGTGTTGTTGAACTTTTAATCAAAATACAGATCAAACCTCAAAACACCTGATTATGATTTCCGCTGTGCAGTTGCAGAAGCAGCAAGTGTGACCTGCTGACACCACAACTGCAGGAGGGAAGGTGGTGGATGGAGAAACCTAAACATTCAATGAAAAAAATGACCACAAGTACTTTTTGACAATATCAAGCCTTCAGCTATACGATTGGCTCAGTTCTAATCGGGAATGATAGAAACTAACTTTAAAGAGAAGAGTACTTGTTGGGTAAAGAGCACTTTGATGAATCAAGTCGAGATGAAAAAACTGAAAATAATAAAAAGCACTTTAATGTGGGGGTTTTCAATCTAGTACTTGACATTTCATCTTCTTGGTTAGATAAATGTTTTGAATCTTTCCATCTCAGTATTGTTTTTCACCTAGTTCTGTTACCTAATTGCTTTTTGAATTATTAAAAAACAGAAAATATGATTACTATGATATATATTTGTATCTACAAGTAAATAACCCCATCATTTTTATTGGGTGCGACGCTAGTTCAGTCACAAGTATCATCCAAATAAAAGGTGATGTGTATGTCTACATTTGTGTACAGTTCTTGATGTCTTCATGGATTTTTTAAAACTTCATTATATGTTATCTATAATTGGCACAGAACATAAATTTCCCAGAAACAAGTTTAGATAAGATTAGGAAAACAATAGCAAAAGATTTGGACAATAAATCCATGAAAAATTATATCAATTGGTTGATACAGAAGTTCCTAGGACCATATTTTGTACAATATTAGGAGAATCTTAAAAATGTTCCTGGAGTTTACTCAGCTCTTCATTGCTTATGCACTCAGTCTTTTATAGTTTGTTGTTTACAAAGCTAAGGAAAAATTCTGAAGCTTGTAAAATGGGTTCCACATGATCTAACGAAAAGATACATTCAACGACTTGCCTTTCTCATCTTGATCGACACAGAAAAAGGGTATTCCTGAACAATTAGCCGCAGGTGAAAAAAATCGAGAAAACTATGAATAGATCCTGGAAATCCATCAACATCTCAACCTAAAGAAAATTACAGAGGAAAAAGTTCCTTGCTGTGTTTGGTTGGATTCCAAGGGAAATTTTTGTTATGAACAGTTGGAACCAGGAGAAACTGTTACTGGGCAATCAAAAAAATATCCTGGATTTTTTCGAAAATTTATTGAATTGTTCCTTGGCCCATGGCTCACCCTCTCACCAAATGATATAGAAATTTGTTGAGAACTTTCAGAGGTAATGTGTAGACAAACAGTCAGGCATGGATGAATACATAATTTCTGTCCAACTTTACTGGTAGAGGAAATCATTTCCTAACACCATTAGGATACTTTATATTCATTTAGATTTGACTCACTTGTTAAATTGAACCTCAAAATAATATTTTTTTCTTTTTATGTTACTAAAATTTTACTTTCATCAGCAAAACTAAATGTAGGAATGTCTTACAAGGTAAAGCAATTTTCTATCAACTCAAAACCAAATGAATAGCAATTCTAGGATTTCATATGCTGAAATAAGAAACAGGAAATTGATTTCAAATAAAAAGTCTGTTCAGTACTTTTAAATCTTACAACACATAGAAATATAGATTTCAATTAATCTTTGGATTAAGGATCTTCTTGGGAATGGCTCGTCAAGTTTGGGAGATGTACAATAAATTTTTAGTCTCACAGTAGGAGACTGATGTATATGATACAATGGTCAGGAGTGACTAGAATGTTTTAAGATAGGACCATCCAGCTCTCTGAAGGATTAAAAAAAACAACACAAAGATATGAAAATACACACTTGTTTTCAATTATTTCCAGTCACATTTTTTACTCACCTCAGGGGGTGTATTTTTGGGGACATACATGCCTGGATTCTGGATGAACTGTTCTAAGGTATCTGCTGAAGACAAATAATAGAGCTTGTTTGCATATTTGGCAGCATTCTCTGGTTTCCCTGGACATAGGATTCCTTTATCCTTCAGAATCACAGGGCAATAATAGGAGGTATTTCCCAATTGTCTTTTACGGCTACGGTGGATGTTTTCCTCTTCCTAGGAAAGAATGGTTATAGAGCCAAGTTTAAAGTATAAGTGAATCCTTGTACTTAAATATCATAAAAACAAACTTTCCACCAAAATTCATGGGAAATAATAATAGAATGATGTTGATAGTCAAAAATCATTTGGCTGACACTAAGTAGGAATTATAATTAGAGCACAATTCAACAGAATGATATTTGCATTATTTTTGCTGGTCACTGCTCTAATGGGAGAAAATGAGATAAATATCTTAAGCGATATAGGATTGATAGTTAGTGTAGTCCTACATTGTGAGGAAGTAGTAAGAGTAGTTGGTTCTATGTAGTGAGAATATTCTAGTAGTTGCTGAAGACAAAGGAATCTGCCCCATGTGTTTGAGTTTACCCCCACATGCTGTGACATCACAATAAGAATTGAGAAAGATGGATGTGGCAGTCTTGTTTAAATGTAAACATACAGTAGTCCTATATTATGAGGAAGTAGTAATAGTAGTTGGTTCTATGTAGTGAGAATATTCTAGTAGTTGCTGAAGACAAAGGAATCTGCCCCATGTGTTTGAGTTTACCCCCACATGCTGTGACATCACAATAAGAATTGAGAAAGACAGATGTGGCAGTCTTGTTTAAATATAAACATACAGAAGCCATTTCTGCTTCTTTGATAGAAGAGAAAATTCACCAAACATGGTTTAAATATGGACATGGAGATCAAATAGAGTTTGTAATTGAAATAATGTTAGACAAACCAACAGGACGTACATTTAGTGATTCGATAAATGAGACATTTATAAACAGTACATATAGAACTGAAAAAAAATGATATGTTAACATTAGTAAGATCAATCATGATAGAAGATCTGTTTAGAATAGATTACTACAAGAAGGGGATGTTAAGGAGAGAGTTGGTTATTCGGTTATTCGTATACATTAGAATGTAATGTAGGAGAGGACTATGATTAGTTAGAGAAACATTTGACATAGCAGGTGTAATGTTTGGTTTATCTATAGGATGGAGCCTGATTAGTGAGGCCTTTAATAATGAGTGGTATAGTGGACCAAGCTAGTTCATCCAAAAGGCGGTTGGTTCAGTTTTTAGCAAGAAGCTAGGAGGAGTGAAATAAGATACAGCATTTGCTTCGAGTCATCAGAATGCTTTTACAGATTCTCACATCTAGGAAGATTGTCTACAAAAGATGATAGACACAGTGAAAGAATGGAAACCAAGTAGGTCCCAATGAAATCGTAAACTTCGAGCTGACTGGGAAGCTGGCAAAATAATACCAATCCTAAAGAAAAGGAAAAGATGAGAGAAAGAGAGTATTTGGGAAGCCAGGGCTAGTGAGTTCTGGTACACAGAGGTTCAGGTCTTTTATAAACAAAGGCTAAAGGAAGTGACATATTGTATATGTGGTTCGATCTAATGTTCTGTATCTAAATTTGATATTTATTTTCACTTCTAATTCTAACTAAAAGTAATAAGTTGCTAAAGAGAATCTTATAAAATGCAATTGATTAACTTATTCTTAGCAATTTATCATACCACTGAACCTTTTCATAGAGTTTTTGGTGTATAAATAACAAACAGTCTGGGCTGGCCCTAGATACCAGCAATATGGTCATTCTCCCACGGTGCCAAGCGCTGAGGCACCTGCAATGTGTCTGAGATAGTAAAATAGAAAATGAATAAATTGACCAAAATAATAACGATCCAAATGAGAAAATTTCTTGATATGAAGTCAGATTTTCTTAGGAATATCTGATGGTTAAATACTTTCTGTTGTTGTGAAATTAGAAGAAACAATTGGCAAAAGAGATTCTCATGACCAATGACGGATTTAGCTAGTTTGGTGAGATAGAATTCTCACTATACTACATGCCAAAGCTCAGCTTGCCCAAGGCACCAGGAACCCTGAGACCAACTCTGGAAATAGATGACAATTAGTATTAAAAAAATATTAGATTTAAATAAAACATTCTTCGAGTATGATGTACAATCAACAGCCAGATTTTGATGACTTTTCTGAAAATCATCTTGAATCATTGAATTTAATGAGGAAACTTACTTTCTGCAAGAGTTTTAAGAGTTTGTAGTTACTGGGAATTTTAATTTGAAAAGCCCAAATTTTCTTACATTGAAATGAATATTTTACCACACTGAGAATTGTTTTGAATACTTAAATTTGATTTATTTTATTAACTTTGTTGATTCAAAGTTTATAAAGCTCCAAAGAAAATATATTGTCACAATTAAGTAAATTATCTTAGGAAGAAATATCAATCAACTACATTGTCTTTTTTTATTTAACACAATGGCTTCTACTTAGATAATTTGAAAAAATACTCGTATAGTCATTTCATTTTCAATATTTCCATTTTACAAAATTATCTTTTAATATATTCTATAAATTGAGCAACTTTTGACACCTGTTTTCAAATCTACTTATGATTTTTATAATATAAAAATATTACATCACCATACGGAGACTATGCCCATTGGAGAGATAATATAAATGGAAAGGATTTTTAAAAATAGATATTTCACCAAGATACAGGATGTCAGAATTTAGGATTGTAGGAAACAAATATCATAGCAAAAAAGTGATTATTAGATATTCTAAATTGTTTTTTTTTTCATACTCAGGAAAGGAACCAAAGTTATTACTTTTTACCCTATGACGTTTTTTCCCTACCGAAGATTACATTATTACTTTTCCCCTAGAACTTTTTCCCAATGACTTCTTTTCAAGTCATTGATTTTCAAACCAAACTGTTAGTGTTAGAATTCACATAATATGTATAAGATTTCAATGAACACACAGATACTACACTGATCTTCGGCAGAAGGCGGAGAAGCAACATTGTGATCCTAGGCAGTGCATGCAGATGCTCTGATCCCAGATAGAAGTGCCAATTCATATACAAATAATCTCAACATTTTTTATGGGTACTATGCTAAGTAAGAGTCATGTTTGTTACGTACAATCAATAGTAACCATCAGCACCTCTCCTTTTATACCTTCTTCTCAAACAACCTTCCTTTTCTCCCCTCTCCTTTCCTACCCTCTTTTAAAACCACCTAACTTTCTTTTCTCCCCTCTAACTTTCTATGGTGTCTCACACGCTTATTGTATCAGTAGCAGCCATCAGCCAAGCCTGTTGTTGCACACTTATGATCACAGTCAATGAAGCAGTGTATAGATGAAATGCTTTCTTTGAGATTTTTTCTTTCTGATTTTTTAAAAAAATAATTTTTTTCTATAAGATCAAAAATATGATGCTTTTCAAGGCATGAAAAAATCAGCATAGCAGCTGAATTTTTCCATTTTTTCTGTCAACCCAGAACAAATTATAAACACAACTCAAGATTTGATGCAAACTATTTTTTCAAATTACTATAGCAATCTTATTGAAGCATTCTGGTTTTTTGTATGGTTGATTATAAAGGCCAAATTAGAATGCCTGCAATGAATTTGCATCTATTTTGTTGATATATTTTTTTAATAGCTGTATTGCTATCAACTTTTAGTGTTCCAAGAGGAACATGTCACCTTGTAAAAGTCCATAAAAACTTCCCTAACTTGACACAAGTGTAATGTACCTAAATTAAAGGGATTACAGATATGCACTGAAATATCAGCATTTTTCTCTCATTTATCCAATCAGTGAATTAGAATTTTTGTAAATTTCTCAATGGTTTACAGGATATGTGCACAAAAAAATGTTCTAGAAAATTGCATTTGTAAAATGGTGTAAAATTGATACAGATTTTTCATTTATAAAATGTTGATTGAAATTTTTTTAAAGATTCATATTCAAAATCGGTCAACTATATCAGTATTGTTTTTCTTTCCTTCTATACTTCCTTCCTTTCCTTTTCTTTCATCTCATATGGCTGACAGCTGCTTAGTACATGTACACATACACAAACGAATAAATACGCACAAGCACAGTCACATATACAGATGAATGCGCACAAGGACATGATGCTGATTTTTTATCATATTTTGATCATAACCTAATGTCAACATATACCAAATACATATTCCATTACAGAAATTTCATGATGCATTTTATTAAAAAGATAAAACTTGGGGAAACAAAACTAGAATATTTTTTACCAAAGATCCCCCATGATATATTTGAAAAGATTAAATAACAAGTCTGGTTAGTCACTCAATAGAAACTGTCATGTGACCAACATCTTTTGTCAACATTCCATGGTGGGGTGAGTCAGGGTTTGGTAAATAGAAAAATTAGAAAAAAGGGGTGGATTAATGGATAAGTTACATTTTGTTGGGCTGTGCTCACTAAAAAAGGCTGAATTTTCAAATAAAGAGTGGATACTGCCAGGCACAAACGGAGGGATCAATTTAGCATAAAATTATATTGCAAATTGAACCCCCACTAAAAACTTAGGGGGGAGCGTTGAAAAAAACAATGTTCAAACAATTCTTGGAATAGATAAGTGTGATCCAAGCCAATAAATATGTGTTGTGTGTATCTGTTACACATTTTGACTTGTCTAATTGTTTATTTATCATCTTTGCCTTGTGAACTATTAAACCAACACATCTGGTGAGTCATTTGATAAAAACCATCACATGATCAATGTCTTTTGGCAGCAAGCCATATTAGGAATGATAAGTTGAAACATTGGAAAAAGAGGTGATCAGTGGATAAGTTACTTCTCTCGCCTTCTGTTGGATCACTGAAGAGTCCCTATTTCCAAAGAGCAAGTGTGGAGGCAGCCGCATACAAACTAGGGGACCAGTTTAGCATAAAATTACATTGTAACCCCCCCCCCCCACACACACACACACTAAAGACCTGTTTTGGAGGGGAATTAAAAAAACAAACAAAAAAACATTTTTTCTAGACATGAGGAGTGAATGTTTGAATTTTCAGCCCTCTAACTCCATTGGTGTGGCTTGTACATGGCATACATACATTCAGCCAACCAGCCAGCCATCTAGCAAGGCCAACTTAAAAACTGAAGAAACCTATGTTGATGTTGACGGTTTTTAACAACTACTATGAAATTTAGCATATGGGGTGCCAAAGGTCAGCATAAAGTTAGTCCGCTGGTCTATTTGTCGGTTCATCAGTCCATGCTTTTTGTTAATGCTAGGTTGATGTTATTAATAGCTCATGTTCAGGAGTTGATTGGGTAGCCAGGCAACCAGACAAATCCTGATGGGCCAGTCAGTCTGTGAGCCAGTGGTTCTCAATCTGTGTGTTGCGGTATGATGGTGTGCTGCAACTATCTCCCAAGTGTGCTGCATAAAATTTACTAAATACAGAACCATATATTTCAAGCCTTGAACATGTCCTATACCTGTATTATGCTCCCCCTCAACACCAATATAGAGCAGCAAATCTAGTGGTTTTATCATTAGATTTTGTTTGATCTGAATCTCCTAAACAACGGATGAATGGGAAAAGGGATTATGAGTTGGTATATCAGTATGCTGATATAAAAGTTTTATTCATTGACTACTGATATGTTTTTTATCATATTCATTTCCTTATTACAGTTTAGGTGTGTTAAATAAATCATATATATATTTTTTAGTATACTATCATACAATGAAGTTTAAGAACTACTGCAGTAGGCTGATAATCTTTCTGTAGTCCGGACAAACTAATCAATTTTAGGGCCAATATTGTAAAAAATTGAAGCTTAATTTTCTTCTCCACAAAGCATTTCCATGAAGTCTCCAGAACACCATACTAAAAGTCCAGGGAAATCCTATTTGAAAATCAAAAATTGTAGCTATTTTTCAAGATGGCCACCAATTTGACCCCCCTAATAATACAGAAGTATTGATCATGAGAATATCAGTCTATCACTAAATACCAATAGAAAACCTATCCCCCTCTATATGGCCAGGAACATCTTATGCTGAGGTATTAGTTATGGAGGTAATTACTTCAGAACAATTGAAAACCAATCCCCCACTTCATATACAGAGATTTTTAAAACAGAAAAAAAAAAACACTTCAAGTATACAATTTTTTTCTCCTCATACTTTTTATTCAAATGTATTTTGGAGTATTATGTGCAAAAATGAAAGTAGTAGTGACAATGAATTAAGTTATTTAACAATATTTTAATGAGTAATTTACCTTATTTACTTATTTTATCAATACGTTGATATGTAGGAGAGATTGGGGATGGTAGTAACAAAGGACAGTTGCAACAAGTCTCATTCCTCCAATCACAGAAACATGCTTGAGTAATGACACTCATACTGCACCTGCACTATACTATCCAAACCATTTGAATTAATGAAAACCTACTTAGTTTGAATCATTGCTTTGTTGACTTCCAAGTGACATGATAAGCATGTGTCAAAGTCAGTATGTTTAGAAAGCAAATGGTGTTTTGTCATGGCTAGGCACGGTTGCAGCAAGTCGTTTCTGGGAGTCAGCAGAATTGTAAAATAGTTTTAAAAAGCTATGTCATTTTGGCATGTCTGTGTGCCTTTTGAATTCTAAGGTCACAATGCACATATTCACTGGAGTGTGACAAAAATAATTTTTTAAAACAGTTGTAGTTTTGTAGATTAAATACATGTTTGAAAATTTCAGTTGCATTGCAAGTTGTTCCATTTTTACAGTCTAACATTGAAATATGGAGAGATTGAATAGGGTCTGTAACGTCTGCACAAGATAGGCCTATGCATACTACAAACAAAATTCAATAATTATTATCTGATAAATAGATAAATATAATTATGTATAAATAAGACTGTAATATCCTTATAAAACAACATATTTTCAGAATACTATGCTCATTGAGACAAAAAGCCAAAGCTGATTGGCGAAATTTAATGTATTCTTAACACGATGCAAGCATCCGATTAGGTTGCAACATCTTACTTCTTCCATTCAAATAAATATGAACCATCTGTCCAGTGTGTAATAATCTTTAAATGGTATGGGTAATTAGCAACCTGTTGTAAGTTTGATGTATAAGAATTTGCTTGGTTTAATCCAAATAGTCTCTGAGAGACTGAATGAAATGCAAAAAGTGTTACAACCATCCCCAATCTGCCCAACATGTGTTGATAAGGAGGAGGGAATCATAGCTACACATTAAAAACTTACTGACATAGTACTGCAAGGTAGGGGGGTCTTTTTGGACTCTGTTATAATTGTGTCAGCACTATAAGACATACCATGGTGATTTATTTGATGACTGGTGTGGTATGTTCTCTGTGCAATTATGAGATGAAATTCTCTTTTTCTTCACCTTACTATTATCAGTTAATCAATCAAATTCAAAGATGAGATTAAGAATGGAAAAATAAAAGTGTGTCATACAAATGTAATTCATCTACTGAGGCAAAAATATTAACATGAATAGATGTGAAATCTGTTTTTTGCAGTTTTTATGAATTACCTCCTCTTCTTCAAGTTCTTCTTCCTCATCGTCATCTTCTTCCTCTTCAAAGTTTTCATCATCTTCATCCATATCTCCCAATGAATATTCAACTGCCTGATATTGGAATGGTTCTAGAATAAATACATAACAAAAACTCCAATCAATTTCAAGTACCATCGTCTTTCCTTAAAAATTGTTTATAGATCATACTCAGACTACATACAGCAATGCTATTTCAGTTAAAAAGGAATAAAGAATCCCTGGAATAGAATATGCATGGGCAACCATTGCAACTTTTGCAGGAGATAGGGGTCAAAATCATATGTTGGGAATATATCTTTGCAGCAACCCTGTTACCAGTGAATAATATTGCCATCTTTTTATATGGGAACATCATATTGAGATTACATCTTCATGAGATCCTCAAAAAGAGAGGAAATTAAGCAAAGAATCACTCTCGGATGGCAAACCTCCAGCAGAGCAAGCTCAACCTTCAAGAACCAGATGATCCCAATAATCCTAAAAAGAAGAGTATGCAACCATTCTCCTAATAGTCACTTATGGAGCTGAAACATGAAACCTAACCAAGAGACAGACCTACAAACTGAGAAGCATGCAATGCAAGTATGAGAGAATCATGCTCAACCTTACATGGAGAGATCACAAGACAGCACAGTATATCAGGAAGAAATCCTGAGTTCAAGACATCATAGAAACTATCAAAAAACTTAAAAAGGCAATGGGCAGGCCATGTTGCAAGAATGACAGACAACCAATGGACATCACGACTCACAACATGGATCCCCTGAGATCACACGTAAAATTGAGGCCGACAGAATACAAGATGGAGTGATGAACTAGATAAATCCGGAAAATACTGGCTCTGCGATGCCCATGATAGAAAATAGTGGTGAATCTTGGGGAAGGTCTATGTCCAACTATGGATGTTACAAGACTGATGATGATGATGATGATATGAAACAATTGAACTGCACCATCATCCTATATTGACTATAAGGTTCCAGCTTTCAAACCGCTTCACTCTTGTTAAGAAGGCCTGATTGTGGGGAGTGGGGGTTCTGAATGTCTCGTTTGCCCCCACAGTATCATGTATATGCATATGAGATTACTTTATTTATCATGCAGTGTTGTTAAATTTTTCAATCATTATTATTTGATGTATACACACACATATCATGCATTTTACAAATCCATTTATTGACTGACTTTCATGGATAAGTATGTAAGAGATTAACTCATGGTTCAAGAGTTCACTCTTAGACTTGAACTAGAATCAAAATGTTATAGAACATGTTAACTAAAAGAGCCATAGCCCAGGTCTAATAAAAATTTTTTTTTTGTTTTTAAAAACCAAATGATAAGAAGAAAAAACAGACTTACTTTCAACTTCTGCAACAACTTTTTCAAAAATGTCTTCAATTTTAAGATTACTGATTTCCACTCTATGGGGCTCAAAACTTGTATAAGTAGACACTACGCCCTCGATGTTGTTTAAATTAGCATCAACACTCTTTAAATTTTCCTTATATGTGAATTCAGGTTCTGGCTGCTTTTGTTGCTATTGGAGAGAATCAAGTAATATTTTACAAATTAGTGTTCATTAACAAACATACTTACAATTGTCTTCTGAGGGTAGGATAGAGTTTAAAGAGTAAATACAAAGGTTTCAACCTTTTCAAGGTAATGAATATGAGAAGATCAGATATTTTTTCAAATTTTAAATGCAGCATTTTTGTAAACACTAAGAAAGCAAAAATGAAATGTCTACAAGTTTAGTAATCTTTCAAAAACAATAAATAATTTCGTTTATACTGGAAATCTAAGAAATAAAACAGTGTTTATCATTTTACATATTCTAGTCAGCTTATCTATACAAACTCAACTATATTTCATGAAAAGTTTCAAAGTTTTCCAAAACAAACATTTCTTCTTGACAAATGATCAAACAAGTATACAACTATTAGATATTTGGTTGAGTAAAAAATGAATTGCAAAAATAATTTAGCAAAAATTAATTTAAGCTTATTTTCTAGTATTTCTTAAGATTAAAAACATGAACTTCCATTTGAAATGAATCAATTTCAAAACTCTTACATATCTTTAATACTAAAACACAGTTCATTGTTCCTTATCATTCAAAATGATTGCAATATCTCTTGTTAAAGTCAATAAAGACTTCTCCAAGTAAATAAATTTTGAATTGTATTGTGGCAACCCCTATATATTTAGTCAAGAATTAGATACAATACCCTTCTTTTAGCTAGGTATCTAAAACATCACCTCCTTTGACAACCCTCTTTAAAAGCCATGAATGCATGTGGTCGGATGCCTTTTTGCCTCAGTCTTAGAGCCGGTTAACTTCTACCTCTTTGGCCCCAGCATCTTGAGCTGGTTATCTTCCTTTATCCCTTTCTAAACTCATGGTCAGTGTAGTTCCTTCTTTGACCATGACTATATATATATATATATTGTCTTGTCACCTATCTTCCTCAATGTGAGTATTCGCAAGAACTTCATAGCTATTAAATGCAAACACTGTAACTTCTATTTCTGGCAACCACGCAAATACTGCATTTATTATCTCGCCTCCTTACCTCCTTGCACATATCCTGACTAACTGCATTTTTATAACATAGCTTGGTCAACTATATCACTCATTATAACAGGCATGACTCAACAGGGTCCATTCAATAGACAGATGAAATGATATATATACCCTCTATGCCACATGTCCCTTGAATTCTTATTCTTTCCTATATTTTGTTTTTATGCCTAGGAATAACCTAAATCTAACAGGCCTCTACTCTTCTCTTCTTTATACAATCAAATATATTAATGTTTCCATTCGATATATTTCATTTACATTCTTCATCTGTGCATTAAACGTATCTCATTTTTCACATCTAAATAATTGTATGTGCCTTTTTAATCCATTTGATATCTATGTCCACATTTGTATTTGGTGTACATGTTCTCTATGTATTTCCCTTCCTTCATCAACATTTCCAGTGATGTTGCTGCTAACACCAAATCACGTGGAAGCAAAATCCTTTGTCTACGACTACATCTTCTCACCACATCTCACCAATGGGTTTTATATACTTGACCATGTGAGGGTTGTCAAAGGAAGTGACGTTTTAGATACCTAGCTAAAAGAAGGGTTTTGTATCTAATTCTTGACTAAATGTATAATGGTTGCCACAGCATTTTTACACTTCTATAATTCTTTTCAGAAAACACTTTGTTGTTTGTTGATGTATGAAATCTTTTTTTTTTGCTTTGAACCACTGGAAAAAGAGACAGATAAAAGAGATTCTTTTTTTACAGATATTACATTTCACACCTGAAGAGGGCCGTAGGAATGGATTGCCTGAATCGTGATGACTACATTAAAGGTGAGAGTTTAAAATATCCTAAAAGTAAAGGTAAATGAATTCTTCAGTTTTCATAAATTGCCATGAAACAGTGTTTCATTTTAACATTGTTTATCAAAAGCAGTGATTAAAATAGTTATAAAAAAAGTTTGTAACTGATGGAAATGACAGCGCATAGAAATATCTGGGTTGAATTTTATCCTATATAGAAACACATATCAAAACAAATATTCCAAAGAGGGATATCTTAATTTGTTTTTATTTGGTTCATTTTCAAATATCCTGAATTCATGCCTTAAAAATATGCTATAAGAGTACATCTGGACAACTTTGTTATAGCTACATGAAACCAACCCAGAAGATTTAATAAACCAACTTCAGAAGAATTTGTACAGAAAATATTGAAAAAATCAAAAAAAAATCTCTATTCCTTACTTTGCTTGCTGTATCGTCAATCTCAGCTTTCTTTGTAGGTTCATTATCTGAAAAAAGAAGAAGTGAAAAAGTGAAAAATAAATGAATTATTCATAACTTATTCCTAAGCTAGCATGATGGACTTTTACAACTGTAAAAACTATCTTGTTTTATGACTGAGTCATATTCTTTTTAAGAGCCAAACTTGATAAATATATTCTGACTGAATATTTGAAGTAATTAAGTAATGCATACAATATTTTTGCTTCAATTTCAATATATTTATAATTAAATTTGATATTTATATGTACACATTTTTTGAACTACTGACAATGAAGTTATTTTTTCTTGCACTATCATTTATCCATTACCATGTTACCCTATCCTTGTTTTGATCTCTTTTAATTCGGTTACAATATTTTTTATTCTTCGTTGTTTTATAAAGCATTTGCTCTCATCTATAAATTTGATTGAATTCGTTCAAAATAGAATCAACCCTATTCCATTAATTCTCTTTGATTGTCTAGAAATCTTACAAAAATTTATTCAATTTTTTTAGATGAACAATCAGAATGATGATCTGGGATTTGCAAAAGTAAGCAACTGAAATTGAGATAAAAGAAACACTAGTTGCCTTTTTTCTATTTCTATGTCTCTAACAACCAATTCTTCCACTTGGAAGTAACAACACTGCAGATAGAAATATCTTATAACCACCATTTGAAACAATGGACTCTTCCACTCAAACGAGTTCAGGTCATTTTTTTAATAAAACCTCAGATGAAATTGGTTTGTACCATGAAATATAATACTGGATATCTTATTACCTGGTGATTCACTAGTTTGTGAGGGTTCTTTCATCTCTTGGCTTGTCAATACTGCAGCACTTCCTTCCTCTTCTACCAACAATTTGCTTTCTGTCTCAGTAGGTTCGAATTCTTCAGCCTTTACAGTTGCTTCTTCTCCTTCTACATCTTCAACAATATTTTTTATACAAGTTTTGGACGTTTTTTTCGTAATATATATCACTTTCTTTCAGACTGTTGTCCTCATCATGGTTGTTGTTCTTTTAAACACTATGTTTCGATTATTTTACCTTTTGGCCTTCATCAGGTGGGTGTCATAAATGTAGGGTGATTAGAATGTTGGGGTGAGGACCCCTTTTCAAAAGTGGGTGCAATATGTCCTCATTCCACTGTCTAATTCTGGATGAGAGTTCAACCTGACAGTGTTATCTATTTTGATAGGTGTCATAGATGTTGTTATTATTTTTTTTTGGTATTCTGGTATACAAACTCATAATGCATTTATATGTATGTATCCTTTTTTTTTTTTATATATGTACACACATATACCTACATACGTATGAATATACATGCATTTTTTCTAATTATGTATATACATATGTATACATACATACATATGTTTGCATATAGAAGTACATATGCATATGGCCAAAACATTGTGTTTAAAAGAATGATAACCAAGATGTAGACAACAGTCTGAAAAAATCTTTGTACAATAATTTCTTTTATTATTCATTTTTTTTTATTAGATGAAAGATTGTTAACAAAGGCTTCTCAAATCCGGGACATCTCCAGGGGTTAAATGAAGATTATTGAGAATTGCAGAAATCTTTTCTAAAGAATAATTATGTAACTAAATATTCAAAATTTTTCATCTCTATACTAGAATCTACTCATTCTAATGTAAGTAAAATTGCTCAATGATATTCACTAATTTTGAAAAAGATATGTTTTTGTTATGTTTTAGTAATTAATTAAAAATATACCAACTTATCACCTGAAGACAATCGTATGGCACAATGGCCAAAACGTTGGGTTCAAAAAATGAACCAAGATGAGGACAAAAGTCCAAACAAAATTCATATAATAATATTTCCTCATCTAAAAAGTTCAGACAGAAAGTAATTTTTTTTTGTAATAAACACTGTGAAACTTATAATAGATAATAAATACTTTGCAATTTTGGTCTTTATTCATTACTGTTTTGTCACTACGTTTACTTATTATTAGATTATGAATAAAGACTAATACATAGTGTTAGCCCCTATTGCTTTTAAAACAATGATGGGTAGCAAAAAAAATTTGTTGTGAATGAAGATAGTTTGTGAAGCTATGTTATAAACATCATTATTATTATTCAATTACTATTTACTTTCATTCTCAATTTCTTTAAAAAGATCTGTTTTGCCAGCAAAATCCAAAAACCAAGTTCAAATTTTTTTGTATTTTCAATCAATAAGACTGCCATTACTTTTAAAAAAGTGTCAGTTTTCAAAAGAAAAGAAATTAGTTTTGCGAGTTGGGTTCTATCCATGTTATCACCATAATGCTGATTTGGACTCGAAATAATTCCTGAAAATTTTCACTTTGTCAAATTTGAAGTTATTTTCCCTTAGGCAACACTGTCAATTCCTACTAGCACACACACACACACACACACACACATATGTATAAATAGAAGAGTACTATTAATGCGCAAGAACAGTCCAATAAATGTAAGTAAAAAGGAAAAGCCAGACTTGGTGGTAGTTAAATGTTACTTAATAACTTAAGATATTTTGTAAAAAAGGTTTGTATTGATAGCATATTTCTTATATAAACTCATAGAAAAAATTTCTTTAAACCAATTTCAGCAATTATCGAAATACAAATGAGAGTTTGTTAGGGAAGGATATCCTTTCATAGATCTTTCTGCATATTCTTGTAACCCAGTAAAAAAATAACTCATTTGCAAACAAGGAAAATTAATAAAAAAGTTGAACTGACAAAAACTATCTGTCGTGTTTAATGAAACTTGCTTGGAAGGAAAATTGCTGCCAAAATATGTATTATTCAAAAATTATATAAATATATATATATATACATATATATATATTATATTATCTAAGCAAAGCTTAGGTATTGATCTTAGACAATATGTTCATGTGGAGTTTTGTTGTCTGTTAATAGTTAATGCACACCTAAACCACAGAACTGAATTAGACAAAACTTTGCAGGCATATGGAACATGACTATCATAGGTTACTGAAAAAACAGTATTTCTTCCATTTTGTATACATATAACAAGTGTCCAGTTTTGTATTATATATACATCATGAATTGATTCTCTATTTTAGGGCCACACGACTCTTGAACTTCTTTATGAATTTCAATGAAACTTTGCTGAAGGATGGGAAGTGGGTCATAGAAGTTGACTGAATTTTCAGGTAGATCCATGCACAGTTATCTCCCTTACATCGTCCATAAGTCTATAAATCAGAAACTACTCAGCCAATCTGAAGACAAGGTTACCAAGTATCATTCGGGGTTTCAGGGCTGATCCATGCATAGTCACCTGCCTTACATCGTAGTTATAAATCCACATCACATAAAAAGTTATCAAAGAATTTCAATGAAATTTTGTTGAAAGGTGGAAAATTGAGTATTGCACAACCTGAAAATTAATCTTAACATTAAATCGTAAGTTCTCCGTCACAAGATATTTTGTAAACTAGCCAAGCTTGGGGCATGCTGTTGATTCTTCAACTGAACATCTACTTAATTCATAGATTCTTTTCTTAAAAAAAAACATCTCATAGAAATTCAAATTTATCCATGAATTTAGTTAATAATTGATGATGTCAAATGTATTATCCATTTATATCATGCAATATAATGGTGGATAACTTATTACCTGGTGATTCATTTGTTTGTATGGGATCTTTCACCTCTTCGCCCGTTATGGGGTCTTTCATCTCTTCGCCCATTATGGGGTCTTTCATCTCTTCGCCCGTTATGGGGTCTTTCATCTCTTCGCCCGTTATGGGGTCTTTCATCTCTTCACCCGTTAATACCTCAGCACTTCCTTCCTCTTCTACCAACAATTTGCTTTCTGTCTCTGCAGGTTCAAATTCTTCAGTCTTTGCTGTTGTTTCCTCACCTTCTACTTCTTCAACAACATCTGCCACTGACTTGTCAGCTAGATGAAAATAATAACTTTTATTTATTAGAAATAAACACTGAAAAAAAAATCATTCAGGGAGGGATAAATATATTGTCAATAGATTTGATAGTCAAGCATAACTGTAAATAGAAATAAGATAATGGTATATATCGTGATTGTGAGTGTGAGTATATAAGTAGTCCTATAGCATTCGTATGTGTTCCTTCTGGTTTGACCTGATTTTCAACTAAGTTTTGCATGTGTCCTTATACTTAGAACATTTATTTCAGTGCAAAAAAGGTATACAAATTGCATGTACAAGCATATATCATAACAATTACATTTACACAATACCTAGGGCCTCAAATATCTGCAGTAGTAGTAGTAGAATCATCATCATCATCAGCAGTAGTAGTAGTAGTAGTAGTCTTTTATTATCTGTCATGGGACATAGACTTTCTCCAGGATTCGCCAGAATATCTATCATGGGCGTCGCAAAGCCAATATTTTATGAACTTGACAAGTTCATCTCACGATCTTATATTCTGCTAGTCTCGGTTTCACGTGATCTTTGGGGATCCATGTTGTGAGCTGTGTTGTCCAGCGGTTGTCTGCCATTCTTGCAACATGATCAGCCAATTGCCATTTGAGTTTTCTAATGGATTCTATGATGTCTCAGACTCCTGTTTTTTCTCTAATATATTGGGCTGTCTTATAATCTCTCCATGTAATGTTGAGCATGATTCTTTCAAGTGCACATTGCAGGGTTCTTAATTTGAGGGTAAACATCATTCTTTTTTAAATCCTTTACATCTGCTAATAGTACTAAATATCCTGGTAATATATTCCATAGACCTACCACTCGATTGCAAAGAAAGAATTTTCTGATATTGAATCTAGTTCTATTTATTTCTACCATACATATGTGACCTCTAAGTCCCCTTGTACTCCCTTCTAGCTCGAAATTCATAAGGGTCTACAAATTCTAAACCATACTTAATCTTAGACATTTTCTATCAACTCTCCCTGATACTTCTTATTTTTTATGATAATAGCCCTAACTCGTTTAACCTATCTTCAAAACTCATACTTTTTAATTCTGGTAATGACTTAGTTGCTTTTCTCTGGACTGTTTCTAAATGATTTTTTTCTATTTTTCTCCAATTAGGGTGACCAGGCCTGAACACAGTACTTGAGGTGCAGAGAGATTAAACTCTCATATATTATAAGGAATATACCTTGGTCTGTGCAGTAAACCCTCAGTTCAATAGACTGATAGAGATGGACAGTTTCCATTGATTGAGAATGTCCGTTAAATCAAATGTTACTTGAGACAGTACACATTTTAACTTTTTTTCTACTCTATTCAAATTCAAAATCAAATATTTTACTGCAAAAATAAGTAAAATACAATATAGAATATAAATGAATACATGATTATATATATTATAATATAAATTTATTAGGGTGTGTATATCAGGGATTGATGTGCATGGAAGGTATGAGACCATTGAAAACGAGTTCCATTCATACTTGACCTAAAGAGGTTAAGGAGTCGATCTTTCCAGAGACAGTTAGCTAGAGTTTTAAACTGCATTAGGGTCATCAAGACAGTTAGCATAAAGAGTGAAATATCACAAGCTGAGATATTTGATTAGTACCAACAATTGGTTTGGTCAAGCTGCCCTGGTGGGAGTAGTGCATCAGAATCTACAAGTGACAAGAGGCTAAATCATAAGTGTGTGTGTGTTTGTGTGTGTGTGTGTGTGTGTGTGATGATACCCATCATGGATGGAGAATGTGCAAATACATATGTAGGTATTTGTGTGTGTCAATGAGTTGAGACAGAGATCATGTCCATTTGCTGTGCTGATGTTTGTTTCACTACTTTTAACAACTTGCAAGATAACCTGAGAGAGAAAAACAAAAACTTGGATCAAGATTTTGTAAAAAAAATCTAAAAATATCCAAGCCCTATCAAAATAATTATCTAAACTTATATCCAATATTTAGAAATGATTTCTTATATCAAAATATGCAACGATAATATCTAAGTTTAAATGAAATATCCAAGGTGTTAATGCTGAAAGTCAGTCTTGCGTGTATGTGCAAAAATGATAAAATCATATTGGGGTCCATTAAACCAAAGGTTTACTCTGCATGAAAAAGCATGCTTAATCAGTCCTAATACCTGTTTGCCATAGCAGTAGCAGTGGTAATATACTTGGAAAATGAGAGTTTATCAGTTATTATGGTATCAAGATCCTTTTCATCACATACAATATCTAGCATACTTTTGTTTATGCATTAATAGTAACATGGATTTCTATTTTCTACATCTAGCACCTTAAATTTATCTTAATTAAAAGCTAATAACCATACTCTTGGAAAAAACATGAATTCATCTAGGCCTTCCCATATTTTTACTTGGTCAACTGGCAACAAGATTGGATGGTACAATTTGATATCATCAGCAAAAATATTACACTTTATAGGTATTGTATCTGGTAGATTGTAAATGTAAAAGATAGAGCTGGTCCAAGTGGCACACCACTATTAACACACCTCCAGTCAGATTGAGAACCATTTACACAGGACTTTCTGTTTCCTACCCTGTAGCGAGTCTTCCAGCCAACAATCTAGTCTACCAGCTATGCCACATCTTTGCAGTCTAAATCAGTCTACGATGAGGAACTGAGTCAAAGGCTTTTTTTAAAAACTAGATATAATGCATGAATAGGAACAGCCTCATCATGCAATATTGTCCATTTTTGTCCTGAGTAATAAACAAATTTGTCAGACAGGATCTTCCCCCTATAAAGCCATGTTGATCATCATGCATTACACCTTTATAAGTATCTCACAGATTTCACACACTTGCAAGGCCAAACTCATCGGTATATAATTACCAGTTACAGCTTTGTGCTTGCTTCAAGATATAGGTGTGACATTTGTCATTTTCCATATTTCTGGAAGCTTACAAATTTTTATATCTGTAAGTGTGAAAAAAATATTTTTCCGAGGATAGAATCTCCTACTCATCCACTAAATTCAAACAGATCTGTCACACCATCATCATAGGTACAATGCATGAAGTCGTTGAAACTAATTTCATGTTTATCATCTTCCTCAACAAGTACAGATTCAAAGGAATGATTCAGTTCCTTAGCTATTTCTATGTCATCATCTACATCATGACTATCATCTGTTTTAGGTACAGTGATTATTCCCCATGACTTTGACTCCCCATGCATCATTCACATCAGTAGCATTCTCTTCTGAGGAACGGTTTTTATCATATAATCTAGGGTAATCAGCCAAATCATAGTCTTATCTATACACATCTTTTATACAGTTCGGATTCAAACTTGTACGGAAATTCCAACTTGTTACATTATCATCCACTTTTCCAATACAACACAATACCACTAACATCCAGTTTGCTAGAAGTGATGACTACATTGAGATAGCTTGGAATGTCACAACCTTTCTGACGAGTTGGTTCCTCCACATGATGCGAAAAAAAAGGTTGCACAATTTATTATAAAACTTTTGTGAAAATCAGTTCTCACTATCTTCTACCATACAGTTTTTCAAATCTATATTTGGCAAGTTAAAATCTCCATTACTCAATATTCCACCCCAACAAATTTCGCAAAGAAGCTAAAACTGGTCAAATATTATAATCTATGCTTGCATCTCTTTTTTATGGGAAATGACAATCTGCTTGGTGTTGGAAATAGAAAAAGAGATGCAAGCACAGAAAATTATCATCCACAGCCATAAGTTATCCTTAACATTCAAGTCATTTATCACCTTTCATAATTTACATTAATGCGTTCCCTTACCAATAATAAAACACTACCTCTAACTAATATCTTTCCAATACATCTTAAAACCAGGTACATTCGCAATATGTTCATTAAAGATAATCTTTAATCAAGTTTTGATTCCAAGTATAATACCCGGTTCAAGTTCTTTAACATGCAACCTGAATTCATCAATTTTTCCATTAGACTTTCAAAAGTCATAGCCGTGCATTTGATAGAGTCAGTTTCTGATTCTGTCTGTGTCACCATCAACTTGTATTTTCTTTCTTCTTCCTTTGAATTACCTCCCCGTTTTTTGTTTGGGGACAATAATTCTTCTTTGCTGTTCATTCTTTTTGCTTCATCCAGAGTTTCTCAGCTTTTTTGTTTGGGGACAATAATTCTTCTTTGCTGTTCATTCTTTTTGCTTCATCCAGAGTTTCTCAGCTAAATCACTCTCTGAGTTTTGTTTGGTCTTTAACAATCTAAACTTTTCTGTAATCCGCTTCTTTTGCAGTCTTCAGTTTTTTGACCTTGTTTAAGACCTTCCGTTTCTCTTCTACATCCCTCAGTTTTAGCAGCAGAGTTCTTGATTTGAAGTATAATACCCGGTTCAAGTTCTTTAACATGCAACCTGAATTCATCAATTTTTCCATTAGACTTTCAAAAGTCATAGCCGTGCATTTGATAGAGTCAGTTTCTGATTCTGTCTGTGTCACCATCAACTTGTATTTTCTTTCTTCTTCCTTTGAATTACCTCCCCGTTTTTTGTTTGGGGACAATAATTCTTCTTTGCTGTTCATTCTTTTTGCTTCATCCAGAGTTTCTCAGCTAAATCACTCTCTGAGTTTTGTTTGGTCTTTAACAATCTAAACTTTTCTGTAATCCGCTTCTTTTGCAGTCTTCAGTTTTTTGACCTTGTTTAAGACCTTCCGTTTCTCTTCTACATCCCTCAGTTTTAGCAGCAGAGTTCTTGATTTGCCTCAAGCAGAATCCTTTTTCCCCAGCCGGATTACCTCAACTATTTGGCAGTCCTCAACCTGTAACACCTCCTTCATTATTCCCATCATTTTCTCACTGTCTTTCTTCTATTTTCCTCTCGGATCTTTGGTCTTCAATTCTGGTAGATGATATGCCACCAGATTTTCTCTCTTTTTTTAATCTCCTCCATTTCATCAATGATCTTTGACACTTCCTTCCTTGCTATTGTTTTCTTCTTCTCTTTCAAGCTCTCTCATGATTCCCTCATTTATCTCTTTCTCAACGTTCTTATGATCTCCTCAATTGCTCCCTTAAGCATTTTATTTTCCTCCCCTAGGCCGTTTATCCTCTGTTTTCTTTGCTGCATCTTCAATTAATTTTTTTTTACACTCATGACAATACTGTACAATATTTGTTTTCTTTGCGTGTCTTATATATCCCTTCTGAAATGGATTCACATTTGGCATGCAACAACTTATCACACCATCACATACGAAACCTCTCTCATTCTTAACTACAAGTTTACAGCACTTTTACAAATTTTCTTTGTTTTCAGTATCATTTCTACAGTAGCTTTCAATAAATACTTGTTATGATAATTTGTTTATAATGTTTTCAATATATGTAAACAAAAATTGTCAGAAAAATAGCCCGTTAAAAAATCAACTATCATAATCTAGTAATAAAGACTGACATACTCATGGTTCCTCAACATGCTGCGTAAAAAATAAGTCAAACTTGCAGAAATTCAAAAAGTATGTCCACTCTCTTTGGGTGCTGACTGCTCAATGAGCATCACCCAAGTTTTAAAAAAAAAGAAAGATTGGGCAATGTTGTATCTTGGTTAGCTTGTTATCGCTGGTTAGAAATTTGGTTTCAAACCATGTTAATAGCTGAGGGGGATAAAAAATGAGTGTTTACACCGACAATTTCTGGCTAATGAAGATGACCCTAGTTACCAAAAACAGGGCTCCTTCTGCTTGGTAGTTATTTGCTTTTTATTTAGATGGATGAAAAAAGAATACATGAACTATTGAGTACACAATACATTTACTATCAAGGATATATTTAAAAGCGAGTAAAACATGACAAAATTTGGAAAGTGGACAATGAAAAAAATTCATGAACATTACTAACAACAATTTAGAAAAAGGCAAATAAATATTGCAGTTTGTAAAATTGTGCTCATACTGTTAAATACCTGACTTAAACAATAAACCCAAGCAAACTATAAAGCATTATTGATGAATTATCATAGCTATTTTTTTTTGATTTTGGAGTCTCCAGTCCAAATATTGTTGGACTAAGTTTTTCTGAATGTAATAAAATTTGTCAAGGTCTCCTTATTCCATTCTCCCCCACACACACATACACATATACAAACTAGACTTTAGGAATCTGGTTACATTCAACCATTTGATGAATTCAATGATGTAGACATATAAGATATACTGATAATATCATGTCAGAAATGAATTATGTTTTTAAGCAAACACCAAAAATATTGGTGCTACTTATATGCCTTAATATGATATATTTTCGAATATATGTTCAAAAATAAAAATAATGGAAATATTTCGTTTCGGGACAAACCATTAACTTCCTTGGGTTCAGTTTCTGAATTGATTTTTTCAGCCTCTCTGTAAATGATAAAAGAAAAAGTTATTTATTTTTTTTCATAGGAATCATATTTTTTCTTGAAATGATACTATTAAATGTTTATTGCAACTGTTTCAAATATTCTTAGAAATATCTCATACTTGATTGTATCTTCAAGATCAGTTTGTGTCTGATATTTAGACCATTCCTGCATCAACCACCCGTAGTCATCAGAGTTATCTATTAGAAACAGAAGGTTATCTGGAAGCCAGCGTTTTTCACAACATATTTGCCAAATGTCTGCATTGGTTGGGAAATCATCTATGATCCAGCCACCATTCCTAGAAAGCAACAAACGAGAAGATATTGTGAGAATCCAAAATAATTTATAAGGTTATTACGCATGATATGTCATTTTTTTTATATCATAGAGAGACATGCTAAAAGTGATGATTTACTAATTTAATTGCATTTTTTTGTGATTAAATGTAAATAGTGATATTATAATTTGTTATTAGATGATTTTGATCCCTTAATAGCAATGGTGTCTACCCCAAGAAGTTTGACTAATTTTCAAGTAAAATTTCAAATTAGGATATAATGTTTCTCAAGCTCTGATAACAATGATAAAGCATTTGTAGTGAATGCTACTTCAAAGAAACTTGTTCAGCATTGGTTAAATGGGTTCAAGTCAAGAAGTATGAATACCAAAAATAAAACCTTGAGAAGGATCAAAACCTGTTTTTTATGACAAATTATTATTGGCAGCGGTGATCAATGACACACATACAACAGTTTGAGTAATTTCAAGGGACATTAGAATTTCAATAGCAATCATATCATGTTACGATCTGTAGACAATACGAAAGGTTAAAAAGCTTGAAAAATGGGCACCACATGAACAGAATGGAATGCTCAATGACAGTTCCAATACCCACACCTCTTAGCTAACTGTGTTTAAGGTTAGAGAGTTTGGGTATGAAGTCTTGCATCATCATCTGTTTTTACATGGCATTTCTCATACAGATTATCATCTTTTCAAACATTTCAAACTTTTATCAGTGATAAAAAGGTTCAATAATAGAAAAAGCTATTTGTGCTTCTACTGAATTTGTGACCATTAACCTAAAGAATTTCATTCAAATGGCATATCATTATTAAAGGATCACTGGAAAGAGGTTATTGGTTCAAATGGGTTGTATTTTGATTAAATATGTATTGTATTTTTTGTTTATATCTAAACAGTCAAGTAACAACATCTCATATGTAACATCGTAACAAAACAAAGGTGTAAATAATTAAAAAAAATGGTGCTTCTCAGGGATACAGGAAAAAAGAGCTTAAGAAAATCATACTCAATATGTATTACAGGAAGACAATGTAATAGATGAATACATATATAGCATAGTTACTGGCCTAAAAAATGTATGTTTCATAAGGTCATTTTTGGATTACTTCTAACTGTGACAGACAATCATTTGGCTGTACTACTTGAGCCTTTGGTGCTTGGATTCCTATTCATGTCACCAAAACTGTCAATATAGGTTTCTTCGGTTTCTAAGTTAGTCCTGTTGGCTATGTATGTATGTATCATGAGCACAGATTGTACCAATAGAGTTGGAGATATTGCGTACACAAACTAAAGTGAATACATATACCTCTTCCGAATTTGCAAAGGTTACATGCATTTTGCTCATTTATTATTCAGTTTTAATTTATCATAGATTTTTAAAAATTTACGAACACATTTGAATTGTGAAAAGTTGAATTAAAAAAAATGTTGGTAATGATGTGCATTGAAGTAGTTACTTACTTGATATGATTGTTCTTCTTTCGTCGAAGGTCTTCCTCGATCATGAAGACACTTTCATTCAGAATATCAAATTGCCTGCCAGGTGCGAGACTAACTTTTGGTATTCCTTTTGTTTTCAGTAATTTATCAACCAATTCACAAACTTCAGGGTGGTTGGCATCAATGGCTGCTAAGGCTTCATCAGTCTCTACTTTCAATTCAGATTCTAATAAATGGAGAAAATTAAGCCTTAAAATAAGATCTATTTTTGTAGATAATTAGTTTTGGTACATGAGCGGGTTATGGTGATTTACTTTTGCAAAGTATAGATATCCATCTTTCTATCTATCTATACAAAGATTAAATGCATGCATCTGAAGGAGGTGAAGTGTAAAACAAAGCTTACCATCATTTTCTCCTTGGCTACTTATTTGTTCAGGGTCTTCAACAATAATTTCAAGTTGAGAAGATTGCATAGGTTTGGGATCTTCCAAAGATTCTTCTTCTTCCATTTCTCTTGGTTCATCCCCTGCATCTTTTGCAGCATCTTCTACGTTAGGTTCAGATGCCTGCACAGATTAAGTTATTGCATTAATCAGTAGCAATTTCATAAATAAGATTATGTTAGGGAATCATTTTATATGTGAATCTATGCATGAAATGGTTGTAAATAAAACTATGCATGAATGATAAGCTCTGTATCTGAATCCTCACAAATGATCCAGTTTATAATCAGCAGAGCTCAAGAGAGTTCCAAGTTAAGATTTAAAAAAAAAATCTTCCTAATCAAGCACGAAGCATGTGGGGAAAAAACCCTCAAGTTTAGCAGATCGAAAATTTATGTGTGCATATGTATACAGCCTCCAAGGGTTGCTGAATTAGCCATTTTTCAGCTACATCTGGCAGATTTTTACGAATTTAGCCAATAAAAAATCTCGATTTAATTCTTAATATGTTTTGAAGACAGTGGGTGCATCTAAATTGAACTATGATCTTGTTTTTTGGTTTTCAGATAAGAAGTTTATTCAAGTATTTTATTTTTGCAGCATTTTAAAACAATAATCCCAATATTTTCTCTGGGTACTATGCTAGCAAAGTTGCCACCACTGGGTTTTAAATTTTGATCTGTTTTTTTTGATACCTGTCTTTTTTTGTTTTATTTTTACTTCAAAAATTTAATGAAATCTAGGCTATCCACGTACTGATAGGGTATAATATTTTAGAGTAGCGAACATCCATGTTTTATCTAATTCATTTCCTTCCACGTTACAAAACAAATGGCCTGCCATCAATTTTTTCTTCTAATCCTCAACTGAAAACCACTAACTAGACAAGAATGGTATAAAGACAAGGACAGCAAGAAAGAGGCAGCAATTGGAATTATTTGAGTACAACTCACAAATGGCAACCCTGATATTTATACACATTTTTTTTGTTTTTTTACTCTTCCATATTTTTCCTTTTGCCTTTTTGTTTCTTCCCCTTCCTTCCTGTCTCCCCTTTCCTCCTCATTCTGAGGAATGAACTCTTGTTCCAACAAGTGATGCACACCATTTGGCCACTTTCTTAAGCCTTGATAATCAGTCAATATAGTCACTCAATAAGTGAGTATAATACGTATATGAGTATGATTTTTGCCTTTTACTGTGGAAATCTCTTTGCAAAAAGCAAAAAGTTGTAGGGAACCAAATATGTATTGCATCTCAATCTTTGTGATACAATGTTCTGCCAAAAACCCTGTAAGAGATATAAAGAATGGGTAGGCTTGTATACAATACATTTTCAAGAATGAGTACATTTTTGCATTATTAATTGGAGAATGGATCTCAAGGAAAATAATTTTCACTTTTGTATTATCATTGCTGATTGATTAAAATAAAAGCTTTTTCAAGTTTAATAGCAAATGAACCTCCCCAACCCCAAAAAAAGACTCGCCCTAAATTGTTCATTACTATTATCAATCTGTATTACAGTAGAAGTTAATCCTAAATATTTTGCATGAAAGTTATCACTGCAACAGAAAAAAAGCAATATTAGGCGAGAATGAGTAAATCAGCTTCAGACTAAACAACACTTACTACACAGCCAGAATGTAAATATATTGAATATATCAGAATATGACAGGCATTAAATTTAACAAAAACTATGTAAATATCACACTGTTTATTATTCTGATTAGGGGACCCATCCACCTAAGCTTGATATATACTGTTTTGATGCTTGGATGAGTTGAGATGAGCAACAGTCCTTCAAATACCCTTGAAAACCATTCGTCTTATATTCCAGCATATATGGTAAACTCAAAGAATGAACATATTTCATTATCAATTTTTAACTAGTCATTCTAAAATCTTATTTTTGTTGCTTTTTTATTGCAATGCTCACTCATGTTGTTTTGCATTTTATGACCATTAAATAAGCAGCATAGATCAGAAATAATGAAGAAGCCTCCAACAAGAACGCAAGTTTGAATCTTGCTGGGGGTTACTTCTTTATTTTCATTCCATATTGCTTACTTGACAGTTATAGAATGCAAAATGACATGAGCATTGCAATAAAAAAAACAACAGAAATAAGATGAATGAAATACTAATGAATAATTGATAATGAAATTCAGACAACTTAAAACTATAAAGCACCTCTTTGTTTTCTGTGTCTTCAGTGGCATTTTGATCTTGTTCCTCTGTTTGAAGATTTTTTTCTTCATCTTCACCCTCGGGGGATTTCTCCTCTGCATCTACCACTAATTCAGACATTTTTTTTTCTTCTGCAATTTTTTCAAGTTTTTTCTTGTCTGTATTTAAAATGAAAATATAATATTTTGCAAATTGAAAGAGAAAAAAAACCATGTTGCATCAAAAATTTGTGAACATAAAAATGAGTTTTCTATCCGTCTTTCTATATATATATATATATATACATATATATATATATATATATATATATATGTCTGTTGTGAGGATGTAAAGTGATCCGACAAAACGATGAAAGTGAAAGATTTGAGAAAAAAGTATTACATCTCAAAAATTTTTACGATCATGAAGATGGGCTTGATGCAATTCCCCAAATTCCATAGATGTCTTCAGGAAGCACTTTTGCAAAACAGAAAAACTGTAGCAAGATGTAGTTTTGCGTATACCTGGATACAGTATTAAACTGGAGATAAGGTTTATGGTAGTTCTGATGTTGTTAGTTGGAGGAGAGGAATGGTAAGTAGTATCCTAGGTGTGGGTAAGAAAGGGCCAAATTTGAGATGTTTGCAATAACTATAGGGATGAGATGGAGAAAATGATATGTTTGTTTTGGCTCTAAGGAAGTGTGGACTGATATGTAGGGGTAGAGTAGGTGCATATTTGTTTCCTTCATTCTTTTGAGTGTGTATGTGTGTGTAACCACTTGGTAATTAGTAGATGTGTGTTTTATGTCTTCTGTGTGTTTTCCCCTCTTAAAGGGGCAGTGTGTATTATACAATACCTTGTGTTTTTATATAGTTATCTAATATTTCATCATGGTTTTGTTTCAAAATTAGTGCATTTGAACTGATTCAGCTCACAACCACATTTTTTTCTCTAATTTTATTTGCCATATTTTTATTTTTTGTTATCTTTAATTTATTTGTTTTTATTTACATACTTGTATGAATAATTTGCTCTCGGTTAAAACTCTCCGAGGATGGTATAAACAACTATTGAATTATAGAGGCAGTGCACACCCACTCCCTCTCTCCTACACCCCAGTCTCCTGTGCCTCAAACCACACCAACCTCATGACGACTCAGCCTAACATACCATCATAACCATTTTTGAATAAAGATTTTTTCTTATATAAAATAATAGTAATTGCTTCTTTGCTTCAAGCCATGTCAGCTTACAGAAGGTTTTAATAGCACTGCTCTACTTTCAGATAGCAGAAACCTATTTTCTCTTTTGAGTAGTATGTTTAGTGAAACACATATTTGCACACCAAACAAAGGAAAAGAACCCAATACTTTTAGTGGGAATTAGCTGTGGGATTGGTTAGCCAATCGCTCTCTCCCTTATGGAGAGTTTCAATTTGCCTGGCCAATCAGCATATTGCTTAAAAGTAGCTCATTCTTCTCATCAGTTGACTCTTTAAACAGAGATACCATGAACATACTGTCACTAGGAGAGAAAATTAAATTGTAGTAGGGCAGTAAGAGAAAGACACTGACAGATGCCCAGCCAACAGCTGGTTTTTTCTCAATATTTTTTAGTAATGTGCATGTGCGATTTGCATGCAGATATACTACACATGGATCTTCCCAGACAATTATCTAAATATTTTTGTTTGAAAGCTCTTAAAAGGCAAGGTTTAAATGAAATAACTGGAAAATGTATGGAAAAAAAGATAACTTAGAAGCATAGATGTATTGTCATTGTAAATTATAGCATATAGTTTTTTTAATAAGTTTCTAAAGAAATAGAAATACTTCTTACGTAATAAATTGACAAAGCTGAACCTACAGATCTTAGATTAATTTTACTATACAAGTCCAAGAGCCATGGCTTCACTGATCATTATCATAAGTATACAACAACAGGCTTGGCTGATAGCCCCTACTGATTCCCTAAGTGTGACAGAAACAGCAAGTAAAGTGTCTGTCTCTTAAGAGACTACTCCAAATAGAGTATATGGCCGATGACAAAATCTCGGATTCTGTTGCAGGTATCCACTTAGTGATCCTTGTGAGTTTTTAGTCTGGTAAAGACCAGGACTTTATTTTTACATGTTTTTCCACTGAAGGGATACTTCCACACCCAAAATAGGCTATGTGTGCAAAATTCACATTTGGCTTCCCCTATTTCTAGGTTTTTAAAAAACTGCATAGATTGATTTAAAATAGATGTATATTTTTAAAAAATAATTCAGATTATTTTCTTGGGAATTTTGATTTTCAAAGATATTTTTTCCTCAATTATGGATCAAAAAATTTAAAATGAGCTGGCAACTGTAGTCCTGTCAAGCAGTACCTTAGAATAGATAATAGACATTTAGCATTTGTTTGTAATTTGATTTAATGTTTCATTTTTAATAAGATGGATGATCTTGACTCTTTCCGATAGGTGACTCGATTCTAAGCACACTTCCAGATAGACACATCAACAAATCATTCTCAATTGTAGGGAATTTTGCTTACACTGAAAAAAAGCAGTATTGACTCCATTCTAAAATGGTATATATGACATCACAAGGCCAACTAATATGAATATGTGATGTAAATATAATGTGTACATATAACGAAAAAGAAAAAAGATTGGAAGAGAGAGAAAATAGATTTAGAAAGAGAAGGTAGGAAAAGAGAGAATTGGAGGATAGAGAGAGAAAGAGATAGGATAAGAAGAGTGAGAAAGAGAGATAAAACAAAGAGAGTGACACAGAGATAAGTAAAAGAAGAGGAAAAGAAGCAGCGAATACAAATTAATAGTGAGAATATACACAGGAAATGATGACAGGTGAAATGATAAAAAAGGAGGACAGCGTAAGAGAGAAAAAAACAGACAGATAAAGGAAGAATAGTTACAGAGAGGAGTTCAGAAATAAAGTATACTGAATGAACATATTCTATTGCACTTTATCATAACTGCTATCTGGGCTGCCATCCTTGTGTTTAGCAGTTTATTTTTTATCTATTTTCTGTTGATGAGGACAGATTCCATCCCTCATCCCTGCAATCTGAAAGTAGAGCATTCTCAAAAGATCCTTCCGTGAGCTAAAATGGCTGAAATCGCATAAAAGCAGAGAAGCAGTTACTATAAGAGAAAATCTTTTGAGCATTCCCAAACTCAAAAAATAGAGATGATGGCTTGTTGTGAGGTTGAGGTAGTGGCTGGTACAGAGACTAGGGTAGGAGAGAGAGAGAGAGCGAGAGAGAGTATGCGCTGCCTCTAAAAAGGCTTGTTGCAAAATAAATGCTAAGCACTATTTTTACCTTCTTTCATAAAAGCAAAAAAGTGACAGAAAACAGACTTTTAAAAAGCAGAGGATACTTGTAATCATAAAACAATAAGGAAAATAATGAAAGAAACAGCAAATGAATTTTTTAAATTTCAGGAGATTTGGGCAAAAATATAGAGGAAATGAAAAATAAACAAAGAAATTAATTGATGTATTCTTTCATAAACTTTCCATTACTCATATATTCATGCTTTCCATTATTTTTGGTGACATGGGAATCTTGTTCATATGAGATTGAGGATATACGCCACTTTTAAAGATATAAAAATATTACAAACTTATTAGTTTCAGAAAACTTTTGGTAGATATTGAATATTTTTGATACCTTTAAATAACTTATCATATTATATCAGTTAATGATATTATTGCAATTAGAATAATATAACAGTAATAATAATTAATAAGCAGGATGCAAATTGAAAAAGAAAATGTTATCTGTTATTTTGATCAAATTCAACTGCCAATTTGCAAGTAACCAAGTGAATGAATATTTATGTGATTTAAGCAAGTAACAGGAGGAAGTGGGATAGGTCTGTGAAGAATATTTGATGCTAGAACAATAGGTGGCCACTATCCACTCAATCTCATCTGACTATTAAATACTATAGGCCAAAACCTCAAAGCAGGTGAATATGCTAATTGAATATTCATGAAGGCAGCTGCAGTAAGAGATTTGAGAGCTGGACAAGAAAAAGGTTTGGCATTGATGAAGTTGGTTACTAAGGTGACTGCAAAATAACATATGAGCTGAATTGTTATCACTTCTGTTCTTGACTGCAAATCCCAGAATGCTTTGCAAAAGGACATTTCTTTTGGGCAAAAAAGATTCTCAGTGCTCTGTCACATGTTTGAATGATCAAACACAGCCGTCTTTAGGAAGAAGGTAAGTTAAACTTTGATTAGTGAACTTGAGAAACAATTCAATTTTAAACTGTATTCATAGATAAAAGATTACATTAGTTTACGCCAAATTTCTCATTATGGCATAGTGCTGAGTATTATTTCTGAATAAGTAAATTTATCAAAAGCAACTATATTATGATTTAGATCTGTCAACGAAGTTGAAAAGAGGTATATTTTAAAATGTTTTTCCTCCTTCTTTTAACAAGAAGTATAAGTCATTGTTAATGACTTTGGAGCTAAATTCATTTTTGATTACTTGCTCATTTAAACATTGCAAATGTTTTTCATTAAGATAGTATCACAATCATAATGTTTTGATCTGAAATAACAAAAAAAAAAATAAGTAAAACAAAAAATGTTTTTACAAAGCTTTCCATGTTGAGTTTTACTTCAGCATGAAAATTATTGATTACAAATGAAATGAAATGAATAAGAGTGTATTTTTAAAAAGAAATTAATTTCATAATTTAAGATTTGAATCTTTCATTGATTTGTTTTTCTCTAGTGAAAATATATACATTACATTTTAAAGTGAATCCATGACTAACATATTACTTACAGAGTATGACTATGACTTTCTGACATAATTTTGAAATTCGTATTAATATTAATCATATTTTCCCAACAGGGTTTTACTGATCTCTTTTTTAAGATACTAGTCCATCACCCATTGCTTTGCTGATGGTTTTCATAAGCGTTCAACAGCAGGCTAAGTTGATGGTTGGTATTGACACTATAAGTGTAAAAGACATGTTAGGAATGTAAAAAGGAAGTTAGGTAGTTTAATGAAGGGGAGGGAAGGGAAGAGGGAGGAAAGAAAGTTAAGAAGTTTAATCGGAAGGTAAGAAATTGAAGGGAAGAAAAGAAAGTGAAGTAGTTTAATAAAAAGGTAGGAATGGAGAGGAGAGAAAAAGTTACTTTAATAAGAGGGTAGGAAAGGAGAGGGGCTGATGACTGCTACTGATGCTATAAGTTTAACAGACTTGGCTCTTATATATGATGTTGAAGCAGGTGGCTTAACTTTAAAAAAAGACTTCTACTGCAAGCATAATTATTAATGAATGTAAGATACTGTTGCCATAAATGAAGAGTATTTTGTTTGGAGTGTCAAATTCATCTGAATAATTTGATCTAGTCCAGCTATCAGATTGGCAGAGAGTCAGAAAAGATGAATACAAATTATTCAATAGTGACATTGTATCCAAAGGAAGATGCAGACAGATACAATCCTATTGTTTTCATTATTCTCTTTGTCATCACCAAGTTAATACTTGTAGAAAGCACTGAGGTGGACATAGTAATCTAATATATAAAAAGCAATGGAGGTCAGCCTATCAGTGAATGCTTGGTTATAATAATTGGGTATCATTGATTTTACAAATACAAGATTGACCACTAAGTAACATTTTAACCTTGTTTAAAACAAGAGTTTTTCATTATTGTGGATTGTGGTAAATTATACTTTCAATGGAGAGTGTATAGTAAGCCAAGATTAATGCAGTAATATTGCAAGCCATTGAGAGTGAACTTGTCCATTCCAAATGCTCAAGAAATATGACTCTGTGTCAAAGTATATGTCTCATCCAACAAATACCTATCAATGAACATTATCATCATATGTGTAAGAGCCACATCTGTATAACTTATAGTATCAGTAGCAGTCATCATCCTCTCTCCTTTCCTACCTTCTTATTAAACTACCCTCTTTTCTTCCACTCTCCTTTCTTACCCACTAATTAAAATAACTAACTTTATTCCCCTTCTCTCTTCCTATTTTTTTTATCAAATTCCCTAACCTTCATTTTCCCTAATTTCCTTCCTACCCTCTTATTGAACAATCCAACATTTTTACTCCTCTCTCCTTTTCTACCAGTCTTTTACACTTATAGTATTAGTAGCAGTCATCAGCCAAGCCTGTTTTCATACACTTATGATAACCAACACCAATTCAACAGGTCACTGACTATTTTGTAATAACAAGTCAGTAAAATAATTTGTTGACATGCATATTGATGGGAATTTCAGATTTGATAATAACTGAACAAAATGCAAGCAGAGATAGCTCTTTGTGGGTTTGAAATCAAAGTTTTTCCTAATTTCAATAGATCAGAGGTAAGGAAAGTAGTTCTGATGCTGCAGCCCTTAGTTCAATCTACTATTGAGTTATATGAGCAATATATTTGTACTAAGAAGTCTGTAAAAGAAACCAATTATTCTGATACTCCTGCTAAAAAAAAAATCCTTTAAGAATCATATCTTGATTTTGTCATCGGCCATCTTTTATCATAACTTGTAGTGTGATGTTCGAATGGAATATTCACAGACATAAAGATAATATTTCATTTGCTAATATAGCTATAACAGTCCTGGTGTTGTGATAAGGCTCCACAGAGATTTTTGAGTTACTTGATGAAACCATTTGGATATGTTAAAAAATAACTTAGGTAAACATTCCAGATCAAAATGTTTTTAGCACCATTTTTCATAATGGTGGATTCTTGCTGTGGCGCATTAGTAAGAAAAAATAATTTCATAAATATGGGCATATTGTATATCGTTCGTTTGGAAATCTTATGCTGAGTACAGTTTACAAATAACCATTTTCCTCAGAGCAAGTTATTTTTAGCTATTCACAATCAAATATTGGTTATCTTTGTTTAAAAATAAAACACTTGTGTGGACTGATAGCTATGACATAGGGGAAGTAATTCTTGATGGATCCGCTCCAAAATTTAATTCTTCCTAGTCTATAGCCCATCCTTCCACAAAATTTTATCGATATTTAGAGAACTTGCAGAGATATCAATTTGACAATGGTGCTATTGTGTGGTTTTGGACAGCTAGCAAGGAGTTACCGAGGACGTAAGGAGTTAATTGAGCTTTGTTAAAAATCTAATCACTCTTTCCCAAATCTATTGCCCATTTCCACATTAAATTTCATTGAAATTCATTAGGAACTTGTAGAGATATCATATGGACAGACAAGAGAACCTGTGGTGCTAGGATTTAACTAGGATGTGAGGAGGTGATTGTGCATGGATCTATCAAAAATTTAATCACTTTTTTCCTAATCTATTGCCCACTTTCCACAAAATTGCATTGAAATTCATTTGGAACAGCCTGGACTTAATGAAGCACTCCAACCTGAAATTTTCATATTGTTCTTCCTGTTTGTCCACGTGATACCTCTAAAAGCTCTAAATGAATTTTAATCAAATTTTCTGGATGAGTTAGCAATAGGCTACAAAAGAAGTCAGGAAATTTTTGAGCAGATCCATGCACATTTACCCACCTAACATAGCACCTACTGGTTCACACCATAAAATATCTTTAACTATTCTGTCTGTCCACACAAAATCTCCAAAAGTAACTGAGGAAATTTTGGAGCAGATCCATGCAAGATTATCTGCCCTAGCTCACATCCCACAATCACAAAATATCTCCAAAAGTTCTCAGTCTGTCCACTGAATTCTGTTCAACAGTTCTGAATTAATCTCAATTAAATTTTGCGTAAAAGTAGTCAATAAGGTAATAAGTGGTTGATTTGAGAATAGATTCATGCACAATTACTCTCCCTACATTTTTGCAATCAGTCCACATTACAAAATATTTCCAAAAATTCTCTGTCCACATCTTATCTCCAAAAGTTCTCCATGAATTTCAATGAAATCCTGTGGGAAAATGGATAATAGAATATGGAAGGAGTGATTGAATTTTGGAGTAGATTCATGCATGATTACCTTCATCACCCTTGTAAAAAAATGCCAATATAAAATTAGTACTAAAATGTTTTTGCAACTGATCTGGAATGTCTAGCCAAGTTATTTTTACTCATTGAAGGGCCTTACTTTTGACAAGGGCTTCATAGAGGAATTCTGCCATTATGAAAAATGACACTAAAAAGTTTTTAGCAACTGATCTGGAATGTCTACACAAGTTATTTTTATTCACTGAAGGTCCCTCTAGCACGTCCAATTGGTTTCATCAGTCAACCCAAAAATTCCTTCGGTACCTTATTATAGCACCAGGACTAACTTATATATATGAATACATGCTTTACAAAATATATAAATTTGTAATCAGCCTCTTTGATTGGTTAATTTTCTCTCTATACTGCCTGCAAGTAAATAAGGTACACAGGAATATCAGTTCTCCCAAAAGTTGGTTATGACAACATGAAGCAGGGTTATTTAATCAGAAGTTGTGGAACATACTAGACAATGTATGTCATTTGCTAATCCTGTTTTGATTGGACAGTGGGGCAACATAAAGCCTATAGCAGTATATTTTGGGCTTTCAAAAGTGCAGCCACCTTCGTAGAGAGGCAATCATTTTGTTAGTAAAGCAGGTGTACTGTTACAGGAGCTATATTATTGGAGAGAAGCCATTTGCTTAGAAAATAATACATTTGTGTTGAATGAAAGGTATTAACACTGACAACACATCTACCTCACAGTCACAGTGCTAGGTCCAATTGCTTTTTTTTTAGATTCTTTAGATTATTTTGTAGATATTTTAGATTTTTTAAAAATTTTCCAGAGTTCCTCAGTTATATTGCATCCCCAGAGACCCCTCCCTTACACACTTACAGAGTCTCAGTGTCTGTGAGTCCCATGTTTTGCCTCTGCCTCACAGCAACAAAATTCTAAACACAACATAAGGTTATAGATACATAGAATTATCAGTTGATTGGGTTCAGGTTAACAATATGCAGTTGAAATTTCAATGCACTGGGATGTGAGCACATGTTTATACTCGCTGTATGGATGATAACCAATGCCAAATGCTGAATGATAAGAAAAACTCGACTTCAGATCATCATATAGGCACTTTTCCAAGCACTAGGTCTAGTACATGCACAATCAGTGATTCCCAAATACTATATAAAATCTGATGATCATTTGAAGATAAAATGATAATACTAGGTTGTTTTTAGTGCAGGGCCTTATGTCCAAAATTTTGCTGCAGCATGAAGATCATGTCACAATACCTTGCTGAAATATCAAAGTACATGTGTAGGAGATATGAAAAGAACATGTTGCCAATTTTTTCGATAATTTACAGACCAGAATTTATGACATCATCATTTGCAGTAATTTCTTATATTTATCACATGATGGGGATGCATTTATGAAAAAACCCTACCTTATCCTTCCAAAAATTGCTAAATAAGGTTTCTTGATGTTTTTTGTGATGTCAGGTGTGCTCAATAACATATCAAAAGTCTAGCACAGTTTTATCACTGTATAATTTTCAAGATGGCATCCAAAATTGCTACCAAATCCTTAGAATGCCAATAACTTGTTCATCATACATCCTAGACAAGTTTTTCAAATGTTTTTTCTGTAGTATCAAGCATGCTTGATGAAAGATCAAAAGTCTACCACAGTTTGACCACTGGAAAGGTAGATATTTCAAGTTGACTACCAAATTAGTTGGCTGCATTCATGAGAAATCCCACCTTATCTCCAAAAATCGTAACTAAAGGTTTCTCAATATTCTTTTTGTAGTGTCATGTATGCTTGATGACATGCTAAAAGTCCATTGCAGTCTGACTTGTAGAAAGGCATGTCTGAATATGACCACAAAATCCTTCAAATACCCATTACTTGTTCATTATTTAACTCTGGACAAATTTTTCCAATGTATTTTGTAGTATCAAATGTGCCCAATAACATACCAAAAGTCTATCAAAGTCTGACAAGTGGAAAATGATAATTTCCAAGATGGTGTCTAAAATGGCTACCAACTCCTTCAAATGCCCATTACTCAATCTTTATCCATCCTAAACAAGTTTTCTCAGCATATTTTTTTTGTAGTATATAATGTACTTGGTAACATAACAAAAGTCTACCACAATCTTCCGACGGGAAAGGTGTAATTTTCAAAATGGCATCCAAGATGACTGCCAAATTCTCAAGATTCCCATTATTAATTCATTATTCATCTTATACAATTTTTTCCAAAGCTCTTTTGTATCATCTCAATAACATTTCAACAGTATACCATAGTTTGTCTACTAGGAAGATATAATATTCAAGATGACTGCTAAATCATTAAATGCCTATTACTCATTCATTATACATTCTAGACAAGTAATTTTGGTGTCCTATCCCATATTTTGGGGATGTAGGAATCCAATTAGCATATCTAAATCATGATGAAATATTGATTACAATTCCAAGAACGGTTAACAGTTTCACTTTTATTGGAAGAATAGTACAAGGACAATGTTTATTTTGTGACAATGAAGGAAAATACATAACAGATACTGAGATCTTATTTAAGCATCCAAGCAAATGATGAAGAATCACAGAAATCATTGAATCAGCGGTACAACTCCTTTAAAGTGATATCAAGTCTAATGTGCTGTCCCTTACAAATCACTATCCAAATGAAAATGATCAAGTTGAAAATGGCACCAATTGATCTCTAAAGGAAAAAATAGGAGTCCAAGATATCATAGAATCTAATATAAAGCTCAAGTAGCAATGGGCTGGTCATGTTGCAAGAATATCAGACAACCACAGGACATCACAACTTACAATGTGGATCCCCAGAGATCACATGTGAAACCATGGCTGGCAGAATATAAGATAGTGAGATGAATTAGACAAGTTCTGGAAGTATTAGCCCTTTAAAGCCAATGATACAGAGGTCTGGCAAATCTTAAGGAAGGCCTATGTCCAAAATGCTGCTGCTGATGATGATAACCATACTACTAGTCAAGTCAAAGTCTTCACATAGTAAGAACATGAAATTAGGGATACAAAAGTATGACACAAGAGTTCTGCAATTATTCAAAGCTGAGTCATGAAACTTTGTCAAAATGATCCTAAATGACTTGACAAAAAATGCCAAAATTTTCTCTCACTATTGTAGGCATGGAAAAATAAGAATAGAAATAACAAAACATCAACAACAAGAATGACTTGAACATGTATGAGTTTTTATTATAAGTCATAATCTTCGTCAAAGTTGGGCTTTTCTTCTTCACAATTTTCGCAATCTCAACAGTGACACATTTCAGTACAAACACGGCCATTTTTCCTGCAGATACATTCCATCAACTTGCGATCAGTTTCAGTTATACAGCTCATTTCTATTATTGCTCCCAGAGCGAAAGTTTGTCCATCAAAATCAACTTGTACAGACCATCTTGCAGAACCCAGCCATACACTTCTAGGTATAAGGTTACAGGCTCATTAGCAGGAGCATCCTTCCAAATTGACATAACTAGGTGTGAACAAAATTTTGAATCAAATAGAGGCAGCAGTTGGTGGCAGTTTCTCAGTATCTAGCTGACATTTGCTGTAAAAATGCCACCTTTGACTACCAAGACTATCAACTGTTTTAGGGGCATTTCACAGCACAGTCGGATAATGAGAGTGTAAAACATGATCAATAGATTCTGATTCAGGTGAGATGAGTCTAATCTGTATGAAGTACTTAAGAATGTCTTTGTCAGCTTTCATGAAAGTATTTCAACAAGTCAATTTAGACTTCCTGGAGAATGAATTTGTTGTGTAGCATCCTGTGAATGTATGGAAGCCTAGAACAGCAGCACGTTTTTCTTGTCCCAAGGTCTACAAAGTGACTTGGTAGACAATAGAGGCCAGTATATCAATTTATTGCTTAGGGCAGCTATTGAAAATCATCCCAATGATCAAATCATGATAGACTTTTAGTATACTACAAAGCACAACTGATCTGTATTCACTTGCTCCTTCACAAGTACACAGGAAAGCTAAAAAATTGCTCCAGTCCCTGCAACTAGTGTCAGGGCAAGCCCGACCCTTGCCTTTTAGTGCAATGGGAGGGTACTGCCCTGGGACTTACTGATCCTCCGAGACTCGGTGGGTCATCATTGACCACTGTATTGTAGTAGCACAATGCAACCAAAAAGTGTACTGCTCACAGATATTACACTTTAATCCTAGGCACAATTGATTCTACAAATAACAATTGAGTATTCCTTTGGGGCATTCGATTATAACGGCATATGGTTGAATTGCATGTCCTATTCCTGCAACCTTTCATCTTGTATCCTTCACCTTGAAAAAAACATTCAGCATGTCCACAGAGTGTCAGGAGTAAAAGAGTAGAATCAAGCTTTAGCATCATTTCATTTGGATAGTGATTTGTTAATGGATGGCACATCGGACTTGTTATCACTTTTAATGAGTCACACCATTGTTTTGCTGATCATCTATTCCTTTGATTCTTTGCTGGGGTGTTTAAATCAGATTTTACTATCTCTGATGTATTTTCCCTCATTTTACAAAATGAACATCATCCTCATTCTGATCTTCTAATTTTCCCTTTAGGTACTGATTTCCAAATGGTATGAAATCTGTATTTGTTTCTCCATCTTGTAAATGTAAAATTGTCAACTGTTCTTGTAATTGTAATCAACACTTCACTGTAATTTAGATATGCTAATTGGATTCCTACATCCCCAAAACATGGGATTGGACACCAAAATTGTCTACAATAATGAACAAATAACTGGCATTTAATGAATTAGTAGTCATCTAGGATGACATCTTGAAAATTATATCTTTCCAGTGGACAGACCGTGGCAGATTTTTGATAAGTTCTTAAGCACACTTGATCATACATAAACCATAGGAAACACTTGACTAGGATGAATAATGAATGAGTGATGGGCATTTGAAGGATTTGGTTGACATTTTGGATACCATCTTCATTAGAAATTATACCATTCAAGAAACCTTTATCTAACAATTGATAGGGGGATAAAGAAGGTTTTCTTCTCATAAATGCACCTGAATAGGTGATAAACATGAAGAATTACCAGAAATAATGACATCATAAATTCTGGTCTTTAAATTGTTAAAAAATTGGCGATATGTTTTTCCACATCTGTATACATACTTCAATATTTCAGTGAAATATTACTTGTAACATGTCTATGCTGTAGTACATAAAGTACTGCACAATTTGATCAGTCTGTTGTTTGATGTCATTAGGAGCATTTATTTTTGATTTTTGTTACATCACTTTTTTATATAAAATGTCATCAAAATTGGCATGTTTTTATTTAATGATTCTAACATTGAAGATGAAAGAAAGTAAGCAAATAATTATGGTGTATCATGCATCTTTCTTTAAAGAAAGATAAAAATGCAATGAAAATGAAAAAATGAAATTTTGGCAATCTGTGGAGGAAGTACTATAAATAATCAAATGTGTCAAAATTAGTTTGCAAATTTTGTTTTGTAGATTTTTTGCTAAATGATGCTCAATGGTTGGGTAAACCAGTTGAGATTGAAAGTAATCAAATCCAGTCATTACTTGAGAATAATCAACATTATATTACGCAGGAGATGGCTAACACACTCTAAATATTCAAAACATACCTTGAAAAGTATTTTCACCAGCTTGATTATGTTAGTCATTTGGATGCATGGCTTCCACAAAAATTAAGCAAAAATGTCTGACTGAACCATATACTTAAATGTAAAATTTTCAAGGGGCAATTTATGTTGGTGAATTTACCTTTGGTGAAATTTGCACGGGAATTTTCTGCAGGGGAATTTACCAATCATTGATTTAAGCAAGTATTGATTCTAATTAGATCAATAGAAAGGGTGTATTACTCCATAAAGATAATGCTAGATAGCATACTTCTTTTGTGGCTGAATAAAAATTGTTTTGGCTTGGCTAGAAAGTTTTCACTTGTGACATATTTGCCAGATATTGCAACTTCAGATTACCATTCATTCCAGTCTTTATATAATTCACTTAATGAAAAGAATCTCAATTTCCTGAAAGGGCAGAAGAGTAGCTCTTTGCTGAGAAATATAAAAAGTTGTGGGAGGATTAGAATAATGAAGTTATCTGAAAGATGGCATAAGACAGTGAGATAAAATAGCAAATATGCTGTTTAATAAAGTTAATGTTGAAGATAAAACAAAAATTTTCTTTTATTCAATAAACTGAATGATTTTTTCTGGTAAATACAATAGGAAAGATGAATTAAGATAAAATCATAAACCAAAGAATTTTCCTCAATTGCGATTTCTACCACATAGATATAGATTCTTCAATAACATTGGGGCAAATGATTACTGGTATAATGATCAGGTTTGAAATCATTTTCCTTTTCTCAAATGGTTGTGGGGTATTTGTACCAACTAACCAACCCAGTACAAATGAGGGTTACAGTTCAATGATTTATCACTAAATCATGCCAGACTTTTTGGAATAGTCTAGATCTCTGATAAAGTTAATGTTTGATGAGATATAAGCTAATTTATCTATATGAATTGAAATTTTCTCATCCACATTCTCTACTAGGGTTACTTATATAAGAAAACATAAAAAATTATTGTTTCATTAAATCAAAACTTAGCACTAAAAACAACCTGTACAAAATGCCTTCTTGAACCTTTATTTTCATCTGTATTGGTTGAAGCAATCAGTTTTAATCTCTAAAATGGATGATTCAAGTAAAAAAAAAATCCTTTTAGTGACAATTAGGTTTCTACTTATGAACCAGTGTCAGCTTGGACCATATTCTGAACAAATCCACAAAATCATGTTGGAACACTAACTCATAATAGTGTTCTAACTTATTTTCTGAGCCTCTTTATAGTCAATTACAAGGAATTTCAATCAAACATTGATAAAAAAATAGATTTAAAAAAGTTAAAAATCATACATCTATGCATAACACTTTCAACTTAGGAATATTCATTGCATTAATAAGAATATTTTCTACTATTTAAGAGAATGTCAACTTGAAACAGTAACACTTACCTTTCCTCTGTATAAACTCTTTTGATATGCGTTTTTTCACATTCATTGTCACAGTCTCAATAGCACTTTGAGTACATTCCTGTGTCCAATATTTCAATGTCTCTTCTTTTAATTTCTGCATCTCTTCGTCCACTTTACCATGAATCTGAACCACCTGGATATCAAGTAAACTACTAATTTTTCTATCAAGTTAATTGATATAAAAACAAGCCATTTGACATTTTTATAACAATGTGATCTATTAGCTCATACTAGAGTAGTGATACAACACAAAAACTGGGAACATCCTTTCTGTGAAGTCTTTGTAAAAGCATTCAAGACCAGTTTTTTCTTTTATATGCTTCCATACAAGCAGATGCATATGTCATGCTTGCTTCCATTCTTTCTGTTTCACAATTTCAATTTTAAGTAGCATCACTTGACCAAAACTTCAATAAATATCTTATATTTTGACAACCATTAGATTAAAAAATATACACATCTTGAGGGTCTGAGAAGAATACAGCAAGTCTTTCAAAAGTCCTGAAAATAAGACTTGGACAAAAACAATCCAGGTTAAACAGAGGTAAATAATGTACATGAAATTCAAACTGTTTGCTGTCTTGTTTCTGCAATGACATCTTTCCTAACATAAATTTGAAATCTCTATATACACTTGTTACAAATGTTTTGCCGGTTTGTCATTCATATTGTTTAAGATCAAATCTTCATTTCCAATGAACCCTTGCTGTATCAATCAAATACATTTTGGGAAGACTATAATCAATTTAAACATTTGAGTATAATCAAATTATGATATTAATTATATTGACTGTTCATTTATTTCCTTTCTCACAAAATTTTGGTCAAAGTTTTGATATCTTATTAATGTTTTGGAAAATATAGTTCATTTTCAATTGGTTGCTATCTAAGTTCAATGTACGTTAATACCTTGTAAGCACTCTAGATAATTCTTAAAAAATAAGTGTTAAACAAAACTACACTATATGGGGTCATTATAAGATAGCATAAATAGAGATACAAGCTCCATGTACATAGTTGTATCCCACTAAAAGTATTGTGCCGACAATCATTTTAAAATATATGATGTCATTGTTGGGCCTCAACAAGATGGAAAGAGTTAGTTCAGCGTACCTCATTTGGTAGCTACTTCTCGGAGATGGTGGAATATCATGGATGTCATTGCATGTTGCTACATGTTAAATCATTGTGTATGTGTATGCATATATTGTCGTACACATGGCACATTAACTAATGTGTGTTGTATACAGTTATTTTGGAGACTGTTTATGATGCTGTCTTTTATTATTACCTATTTCAGAAATATGATATTACTGAAGTTATTACAAAAAATATTTGAAAAAGAGCACTATAGTGAATCAATGCTAAATGGTTAAACAAGGCATTACTATCATAATTTATCTTTGGCCAATTCCATAGAAACATCCGAAGTACCTAGAAAGGGGCATCTAAACTCAAAATATGATGAAAATAGATTGATAGAAACACATTAGTTTCTAAATGTCATGATGAATGCATTTTAAATGCTTTTAGGCTGCAGTTCAAGATGTTTAATTATTATAATTGTTAATTGAAATTAATGCATATAATCAAAAAAGGAGTAACAAAATTTATTAACATATCATAAACTATATTATATCAATGTTCTATGATTCTCCACATTATAAAGTATATATATTACTTATTGGCTTCTTACAATATTGCTTTAGTTACATAAATATGAAATTTATCATATTAAAGAATAAAATGATAGTAAATTGGTGACAGAAGTTCTTTTATATTGCATTATTTCTTATCTCAAATGATAATTTAATAAATTTGATCATAATGCTAGACACACCTCAATTGAATATACAGAGTTAACTTTTGACATTTATTCATTTAGCCTCACTTATGTTATGTGGTAAACATATCTAGGAAAAGTAAAAATACATTTCATATACTATTTTATTAGTTATTGACAAAAAAATTATAAAAAATACAGAAAAAATATAACGAAGTATCTGGAAGAAATACGAGATAAGAAAGAAAAATTACATCTGATCATGGCTGACTGTGTGTATCGAAGGCTTCTCCAGCTTTTAAAAAATGCTTGGCCTCAACAGTGATTACTTTTATTTTTCCCTAAGTGATATACTCCATCTAAAACAATACATTTGAGGCTGATATTCTAATCATTATTTTTCTAAGACATGAAACAAATCACTGTGCATGAAAATTATCAGAAATCTATCTGAAGGATAGAAAAGAGCAACACAAATATGAATATTAAACCAAAACAGTAACACTGATATCTCATTTGAAGAAACGTAAAAAACAGCTTTGAATTTCAAATAAACAGCTTTGATGCATTTGTAAGAAGAATGCTTCATAAAAAGATTGTTAAAATTTTATAAAAATCTCATGAGCTGTTCCTTTTTGAAGTAAACACTTTAAATATTCATAAATCTGTTAACAGCAGTAGGTATTACAATCTAAATGTATAAAAATACATTGTCGCACACACACACACACACACACACATATATATATATATATATATATATATATATATATATATATATATATAAATATAGATATATACATGTTGGTATTGAGGATGTGAAGTGATCCGACAGAATGTAGCTGAAAATGACAATTGGAAGGTGAAGAGAAAAACTCAAGATATAGATGTTACATCTCAAAATTTTTTTATTATCATTCCGTGGGCATAGTCTTATGCATTTCAACGGGGTGGAGGGTGGGGCAGACATCTTTCTCTGAGAAAAATATGCTGTATACATTTTGGTACTGAAAAGAAGAATGCTAATATTTCTGTGTTTGGTTGTTCGGTATGAGTGAGTGGGGAGGTGTTCATACCTGTGTAATTGAGGTGACATTTGGTTTGGAATGAGATGGGTCTATAGGAGGCGGGGTCAGGGGATGTATGTCTCCTATCCCTGTTGGTATTTAACTTGTCATAGATGAGACTAGCAGTGATGGGCTAGAATGGTCATTTCTTAGGGAAAAAGTGGATTTTTGTATTTATATTTTATGATGGAGAGGTGGTGTTTAGCAATTAATGAATAGTCGTTGGTACAAGTGGGACAGGGTGGAAGTAGGCGTGTTGTTTTTATTTAGTCTTTTTGACTGATGGTGGGTAAGACTTCTTTTGATTTTCCCAAAGGGGTGGTATATGTGTGCTTGTACCAGTTTCTGAAATTAAGTGTCGGTTTTTAGCCAATACCTTGTATCTTGGCCTTCTAGCATATCATGTCTATGTGGTTCTGTTCTGAAAATCAGGGTATTTAGGGGGTTTACCATCTGGAAGGGCCTATACCATTGAGTCACTGAATCATATTGGGATATAAGGGCTGCTTTGACACATCTGCATGTCAAGGAGTTTTGATTTTTCTTGATAAGATGGGCTTGGGTGAAAGTTGAAGTTGTGTTTGTGCATGTTCCTGTCTTCAATCCAGGCATTTATCCTCTCATCTGAGGGCTCTTCTGAGTTCGTATTGTATTTTTTTTTGAGAGGTCTTGATGTATCTCCAATATAGAATTTATCACAGTCCTTACACAGGATAAAGTAGATGTAGACTTCGAGTGGTGGGTGTTTTTTTAGGTGGTTTGTGTATTAAGTCATTGATTGTTGTTGAGGTGTTGGTGGCAATGTGCATTTTCATCTTTCTTACGTTGGAGCTGAGGTTGATGGTGGTTGTGTTTGTGGATAAAATGATACGTCTAGTGGTGGTGTTGTTTTTATTTTTATCTTGTTTGTTGTTTGTTTTGTGGATCTTGTATGCTTTCCTCCTTGCTTAGTATATGAAATGTTGTGGGTATTGAAGTGAAACAAGGGATTTTTTTATGTATTCTTCCCCGTCAGCAAGGTATTCGAGACTTTATATCCTGAGGGTCCTTAGGTAAAAGCCTATGATTAGTCTAGATTTAATTTTTGGAGTGTGTGTGGGGGGGTATAAATGTATGCAGTTGTTCTTGTTGGTGGATTTTTGGAAGTTGCTGTGTTTGATGGTGTTGTTGGTTCTGTGTAGTAGAGTGTCAAGGAAAGGTAAATGAGTTGTTGGACTGTTTTTCCAGTGTGAACTTAATTGATGGTTCCACTGAGTTCAGTCTAGCTACTATGTTGTCTAGATCTATGTGCTGAGGGTGTATTATTTAGGTGTCATCAATATAGCGAAAGTAGGAGGCTGTTTGGGGTATGATGTATGAGAAAGGGCCTGATTCCACATATACCAATATCTATCCATCAATTGCTAGACACCACCTTTTCATTTTGAAATATAAGTACCAAAATCCACTTTTTCCTGAGAATTGACCATTCTAGCTCATCACTCCCTTTCTTATATAAGACAAGCCAAATACCAACAGAGATAGGAGACATATATCCTCTGAGCCCGTCTCCTACAGACCTATCTCATTTCAAACCAAATGTCACCCTCAGTTACACAGGTATAAACATCTCCCCTTCCGCTCCTACCAAATAGAGAAACATTCACATTCTCCTCTCCAGCATCGAAATGTAAACAGTATATTTTTCTTTATGAGTCGCTGGAAATATTTTTTTCTGAAAAAGATGACTGGCCCCCATTGAAATGCATGGAACTACGCCTATGGAATAATAAGAGAATTTTGAGATGTTATATCTATCTCTTGAGTTTTTCTCTTCACCTTCCAATAGTTATTTATGTCTACACAAACACACACACACACACACATATATATATATATATATATATATATATATATATATATATATATATATATATATATATATATCTTTATATATATCTATATATATATATATATCTATATATATATATATATATATATATAAATATATATATATATATATAAATATATATATATATATAAATATATATATATATAAATATATATATATATATATAAATATATATATATATATATATATATATATATGTATATATATATATGTATATATATATATATATATATATATATATGTATATATATATATATATATATATATATATATATATATATATATATATATATATATATATATATATATATATATATATATATATATATAAATATACACATACAAAGTAACACACACACATATACATATTAGTTTGTTACACATGAAATAACATTTTTTACTTCAAAGAAAATAATGCTAAAAGTGAAAAATTTCTAATGTAATTGCATTTTTTACCGAAACAATGTAAATGAAGATATTATGTTATTATTGGAGGCTTTCAAGCCCTTAGCAGCTATAGTTTCCACCAAAGAATTATTTTGACATTACATAATATTAGAGAATTGTTAGAAAAAAGATTACAATTGCAAATAGGTAAGGAATTTTTGTATGTATATATTTGTTATTTATATCCTTCTACATCTTACTACTAAAAAATGACATTTCATACGCAACAATCTATATATATATAATTATATATATATTGAGCACATTAAGAAGTTTACCTTTGCTTGGTATTTATCAGCTAGTAAGTAACTTATGCTTGTCTTGCCAGATTTGGGCATCCCCAAAATTGAAACCTTGCATGGTGGTTTGGGGTATGGTCTCAAAAGATAAGGACGAGGATTCCGCAAAAATTTGTCCATGTATTCCACACTTGAAAGGTAGTACATCTTATCTAAAAAACTAAAAGATGACAGCAATATTGAAGGACAACAAAATGATCATATTGTAAATAATTTTGAAAATACTTTGAATACACTGTTTAACTCTGTACACAGAAAAGTAAAGACTATACGTAAATTTGTAAAGGCTATGAATTTTCCCAGCAAAGTGCTTCTTTCAATTTTCAGCTGAAGTTTTAATTCTTTCAGATAGAAATGAATGTATATCATATACCCACAATATGTTTGACATTGTTATGTTCTTGGAGTGCATACATTTATTTTTCTAAATGTTTGTCATAGCAGAAATCCATAAGCTATAAAGGGGTCTAAATGGCATCAAATTTAAAATTGTGATACTTAAATGATTTTTTTCAAAATCGCTTTTGTCTATGAGTATATTGTAAATCTTCTTCTACCTTTATCTATCTATATAATGAACAGTGTGACTTTTTGTTTGTTCCTCTATCACTAACAATGGACTCTTCCTCTTAAAGGTAACAGTTTTGAAACGATGTACTTTTTCACTTGAATGAGTCTGATAGTTTCTTTGAAAAAAAATCATCTCATAGAAATTCAAATATTTGAGTGTATATGAGTATGTGTATGTGTGTACATGTGTGTCTAGAGAAGGTTAGCTGTAATTATACATGTCTATTAGTGTAGCACATACATATGTGATCATATAAATATATCGGAAAGTATGGCGTAGATAGATTCAATCACATAGCAGTATGTCCATGCAACATGCAGCCCTATAAAAATCTCAGTACTCTTCAATTTCTCTTTACTCCTCCATCTTGCTGATGAGATGAGGGTCTATCCCTATAAAACGTCCATGAATAAATACCTAATCACCCAATCTGTGTTTTCTTCATTGCCTTTTTAGTCTAAAAAATGATAGTAACTCCTGGAATTCAGAAGAAAGAGGTGTTTGTTTTGGTCTTCCACAAAATCAACTGCGTAAAAGGACTTTTGGGTAAGTGAACTGAATTCTTTCTTTCTCTGGTCTCATTTTTTAGGAGAGTGCTGTCTTTGAAGTGAATGTTGTAGAATTGGTATAAACAGGTAAGGACTACACCAGATCTCTAATAGATATGCAGTTACTTATGGGGGCACTGCTAAGATTAGAATGGGCTATGTTTTTCAAGAACCTCACCAACCATAGAAGTTGATATACTTATTCAGCCAAAAGGAAAAGCAGGTGAGGCTGCTGGTGAGTGTTCTTCTATTTCAGGATTTCAAAGAAGGCTGTAGTTAACTCCTCAGTGACTTTGACCACTTCAGATGTAATGCCAGAAGCCACAATAAAACAATAAAGTATTAGGAAATCTACATTGATCTGATGTTTCAATTGGAGAACCTTATCCGCATTGACTGTGGGATTTGCAGAAACAGTCCAGACCTTGCTTTAAATCTCTACAGTATTTGATTCTAACAACTACCTACGATGGTGCAGTTTGTATTTGGAGGATATGCTTCAAGTCAGTCGGAGTTGATATGGACTTGGAACAAATATCAATAGGTAACAGAAGAGTTCTGGCTTCACCGGAAGCACTAGAGGGAGGATTCTATGGCTATGTGGGAGCTGATCTACCATTAAATGTTCATCTTCAGTGATGTATATAGGGAATTGAGTGGAATAAACAACAGAACTTACAGACCAGCTGTGGGAAATACTCTCAATGAATCAAACATAGCCACAGAAGGAGAAAAGGTTCAGGCTATCCTCGAAGTTCTAGAGTGAAATGAGAATCTGTTTTAACTGCCCCCTGTCAGAGTGAAATTTCACAACATTCTCTCTCAGGAAATGATGACAGATGATATCAGAAGTTGAATACTCATTGTAACTGATGTATGGTCCAAAGCATACCACCAACTAAGAGCTTAATGCTTCATGGAAAAATCAATATGATTTTCTTCTCCAAACAAAACTTGAAGATATTTTCTAGCCTAAATAAGCCCCAAAATAAGGCAAAAGCAAGTCTTTTAGCAAACAGAATGAAAAAAGCCAAATAAAGCGAGTCATTGACGTCGCTTGTGTCCAGGGAAGAACCATGGAAGAGTTATTACAGTATGATGTGTCAACAATCTCATACCTGTTTGATCTGGAAGAAGAGACCAGAACTACTAAAAGTGATCTAGATTGGGAATTAGAGGATAAGATAATATCACAAACCTGACAAAGGTTTGTGATCTCAATATAGTACATTTAGTTGATATGATGGCAGGGAACTGACAGGCTAGACTTGGTCTTCAGCTCATACATTGAAAGATCTATGAAGAATTGTATGAGAGGGCATCATCAAGCACCAGTGGCAATAGATTTGAATAGAAAAACGACACTCCACTATCAGTAGAGTTGGAGAGGTTTTCACCTCCAGCAATAACAAACTGAAACTGCAGTTGCTCCTTCATGTGCAAGTCTTGAAATGAGGAACGAACAAAGCATCTATAGTCATTTGCTTTTCAGGCACATCTGCAATGGTTTCTTGTCATTCTGTAAAAGATGGCTGTGCTACACAAATACCATACCTCTTTCCTGATGTGGAAAAAGCTGATGCTCATATCATTCCTGGGGCAATGTATCCAGTGAAAAGTCAAATAGAATGCATTGTTGTACTGTCTTCTGATACAGATGTATTTGTACTACCATTATACAACTGGAACATCCGTCTTTCTAATGATCTTTTAGAACTTTGGTTAAGTGCTGATGTTGAGGACTCTACAATACACGCATTAGCACCTTGAGTTGGAAAAGACCTCTGATGTGTACAATCAGTTATTCATACACTAACTGGATGCAATTACACCAGCATGGTAGAGACTAAAGATGCAGCTCAGAAGGCAAATCCAGTAAAAATATTCAAAGAACTATCGTTCTGCAACATGCAGGATAGAAAATATCCTGTCGGCTAACCAAGCATATTTAGTAAATTGAATATACGATCCTGTGCAACTGCGCAAAATGTTACAAAGTCAAATATCTACAATATTAAGTAAGTGTCGTAGTGATAAAATATACAGGAATAGATTTTATAATTTTTTATCTGAGAATATCACTATATGTAGGACTTCATTTTATAGACAAACAAAAGTAATAGTTTTAAAATTACACCAAATCTCAACAAATTATTTGGGCTGAATTTTGGGTAGAATTTGATTTCCGAACATTCAGTGGATCTTTTCCACAAGAGAGATGAAAATTTCTGTGATGTTTACTTCTTAAGATACTGAATTTTTTCAGCTTTCCCATCCCTAAATTCTGGTATGCTACCAATGGTGGAGGGAGTGGCTTATGACATCATTGCTGAGGTTACCAAAAAGTCAACCCCCACTATTTTGTTATGCCACAGGATATAGTTCATGAATATAAAGAGAAACTTTGGGTCTATCTTATGCATCCGGGGACCCCTTCAGCCAAGTTATTATTACACTATCAATCCTAACCCCATTATTTGTGATCAGAATAAAGTCTGTTATCACACATCAGAACCACAATGCAGAGTGTTGTAGCTTAAAAAAAACTACTGAGTATAGCCAGTCTAAGAAAAATGAAAAAGTCAACTTTTTAATAAATAATATGTTGGGCACTCATATATAAATTCAAAATGTATAACAAGAATAACTTGTAAATTTGCAAACTTTAAAAACTATTATGCCATTTATTTGCTACATGTGTTATAATGATATTTGGAATAAGTGGTGTCAGTTTTGCTGAAAATTAGATAGGCTATAGTATTTGAGATCTAGACAACTGAAAAATATTTTTCAAAACAATGGCAAAATTGAATTTGTTTTGTTTGCTGAGGATAGAGAAAATTCTAGTAATGGAAATTATCTATTTCTTAATAGGTATGAACAGAAAATTTCACCAGAAAATCGGCACCTGGTTTCAAAAACATAACTAAAATTCTGTTCTTGATTTCTTAGAAGAAAGACTGGGGAAAAATTCGCTATTAGCTTTCTGTGACTAAACTCTATAAAGCAAGAAATTTTTCATAAAATTGACTGTCTGTAAAGCTGTTTTTATGTAAAAAAAGAAAAAAAAAAAAAAAAAAATGGTGATACTTGCATTTAGAAAATTTTCTGAGATTTGATAACATATATTACCAACATATGATTGGACTTCAATGAAATTTTTGATTTAGGAAAGGATTGATTTTATTCTAAAGAATTTTCCATTCCGAATTTCAGAGAAAAGAAATTTTTTTCATGATTTCTACCCAACCTTTATTAATTAGATGAAATCTTATTAATACATTGGTGTTTTCATTGATTTTTACATATTTTAAAGATAAATTTTTGAAATCTTAATTATATTTATCTTTTTAAGAAAAAAAATTCTGAAACTGCTTGAACAGGACTCTTATTTGGAATTGAAAAAACAAGAAAAATAAGTAAAATATTGTTGGTAACTTTTTAGTTTTATCCGATTCATTTAGGATTTTGATCTGGAAAAAATGTTTTTTTTCAATAAGTATTTGAAAAAAAAAGATTTTCCATCATTTTTTTATCAATTAATTCAATCTGATATCTTTTAAATGTATACTTTTTATTCTTTCTATATTCTATATTGAGCTTTGACTGAAACATATGAAAAATATTATAACAAGAAAGAATAATTAATGATGAAAAGTATGTCATTTATATATATATTTTTTTGTTTATGTAAATTGACAACGACATGCGTTTTTTGCACAGTAAAGTTGTAGTGAATTTCAATCTTGTGAATTCTCTAGTATTTTGCATCATGTTCCGTGTCTTCCGTAGTCAGCTGAAGTTAGCCTTTATATCATCACTTGATTATAAATATCAATGACTACCTTTGAAATGTGCTTATAGATGGTGTTAAAGAATCATTTTTCACTTCTTTAAATGCAGACTGTAGGACATTTTTAGCACAGTTTAGTTGACTAGGGGAGGGATTAAGTACCAGATTATCTGCATTTGACAATAACTCAATTTTTAGTAGAATTTTAACAACAGAATTTTAAATTTGAAAAGAGTTTTTTTACTGTCATCAACAATGGCATTATGATTGATTTTTGCTGAATATAGGAATCATTGACTTTATAACAGTCAAAATCCAAGTAATAATTAATGAAATGTTTTACTTTTTGTTTAGACAAAAATTTGGGCCAATACATTTCTAGAAAAACATTTTAAAAATTGGGAACAGAATTATTAAAATTTTGATTATGTTTTTAAAATCAGGTGTTGATTTTCCAATAAAAACTTTTGTTCATACTTACTTAAGGATCTAAAATTTCAAAAGAGTAGGTGATAGGAATGGAACATGTGACATTTTGTTTTTGCAAAAAGTGACAAATGTTGCATGTAATTGAAATTTAGATAGTATAAGGAAATGTGCTTAATTTTCATTTAGTATTTGTACTGAAATGAATATTTGTGTGTGTGTGTGTGTGTGTAAACGACGATTTTTATCATTATCATCATGAAATTCAAATGCTATTTTGATGTCAGAATTGAACTTTTCAAGACCAGTGTTGTAAACACTGTTAAACAGAAGTATAGTCATTATTACATGTCTGAAAAGAATCCGCGTTAGTGCAAGGTAAAAACATTTAGATAGGGTTTCTGTATATTTGTGTGCATGTAAAATATCTGACCTTGAGTCACATTCCACCCTCATTGGGAGGGGAATAAATACCTACTTTATCTTCAAAATTTCACTTCAATGTCTTAGTAAAACAATCAGTTTTCATCTTATGATTTGTTATCCGAATTTGGCACCACTCATTAAATTAGGCTAGAAAATTAACCTATCAAAGTATTGATAATTTCTGAATGGAAGTATAGAGAAATAGTGATCTACTTTGGGTATATAGGCTTATTTTATTTCTTATGTTCTCAGTGATTCCTTACAAGTTACAGAATTATTTCTGTTTTTTTTAAAGATGTTTTTTCATAATGAAACTTACATTAATTACTAAAAGAATTTTTTAAAAATGAATTTTACATAGTTCAATTGTCTTGTTGGGAAAACAGCATGAAAAGAAAAAAAGACAATAAGCTAAGTTAGATAATGCTTTCATACATCGTTATATAGTCAAGTAATTTAAAAATAGTGTAGAAGAAAAGGACATATCATTCTAACTAGTTCTAAGCATCTCAACAAAAAAATGAAAGTAAAAGAAATCTGGCTCTTTAGATATATCCCTAATGTAGAGAATGAGATTGAATATCATTGCAATATCATGAATTAAAAAATGAATAATATCTTCAAATTCAATTTTAAATGTTATTTTAGAGTATATGAAAGTACAAACTTGAGTGATAAGATTGTCATACCCGACTGCATATTCTGGTCTACCTTGTATAATATTGCCTTCATAAAGTGCAACAGGGCAATTTCTACCCCAACGACTCTTCTTCCATGGATACTGTGCAGCTATTGCCTTTTTTACACTGAATGATTTCATAATCTCATCTGGTTCCATGTCGTCTAGAGAGTCATCTTCATCTTCATCAAACAAACGTTGTAGCACGGCAGCAGGGCACAGTCCAAGAAGTTGCAATTTGGTTACTATTTGCTAGAAAATAGATTTGTTAGTAGAGTAACAGGCAGGCAGGAAGAATGATAGAAGTGAGGAAATGGTGCTATAACAAGAATAAAAAGAATATAGCTGCACTTGTTTTAATATCTAGGTTTTTGTATTAATATCAACAATGAAGATTTCAATATGGATCATCCTTTAGAATTAATGCTGCGTTTACGATGTCTACTTTTTACTTCCTGTCGAATTATACATGCAGATGTATGGTGGCAATGCTTAGGGTTGCAGGTATGTAACAAGTTCCAGTAAGCATGAATTAAATCTTTCAAAATGATGATACTATTCTGTGGTATGAGGATTTGAAGCATACATACATAGAAACAAAAAATAAATTTTATTGATATTTCAAAGATGAAGAGAGCAATAAGAGTACTGATTGAGAAAAAAATGAATCAAGTATCTTTCTAATTCAATATCCATCTGAACATCCCATTTCTTAAAACTACTCCTCTCAGTACTTCCAAATGTATTTTATTCATAGATTTATGGAAAAATTGGTATTCAATAGAGTTTTTCTTACCTGAACTAAAACCTCGGCTGGTTGGCTAGCATCAAGCTCTATGACATAATCTCGGTCATGATCAATCATAAATTCCTATTGATAGGAAGGTGCATTTGTAATTACAAAAACCAAAAAGACAACATTGATATTAGTAGTAGGAGTACAATAAACAAACCAAGATAACAAGGCTTTTACAAATGATCAGCTGGATACAAATTGAAAGAAAAATGAATACAAATATATAATGATGATAATAATGATACTTTTACTCCCATAGGTTTGTCATTTATTGGAATACAGATTAATACAGATTAATTTCTTTCTTCAGAAATGTTCCCTTTATCAAGCAAGATAACATTTCTTAGTACTTTATATGCTATATCATTTTATGTTTAAAAAAAAAATCATTCATTTGAAGGGAAAACTTTTTTTTTCATTTCAAAGGAATGATTTTTTTGAAGAATAAGAAAATAAAAAATGAGAGAATTCAAAATACAAACATCAAGAAGTTCAATTGTCCAAAAACCTCTTTGAAGTATGTATCTAGTTGAGAATAAAGGAAGAATAATTGTATATTAATTCAATCTATCCTCCTCACATAATCTGCTTCTCAGTTTTATCCAAGTGGCAATTTTAAAATACATGGCATTTGCTATCAAAGTGTGAGACATTGCTACTTGAAATTAACAAATATTTCAATATTGTTTCATTTAGAATTGCCACTTTGATAGAGCTGAAAGGTGAAACATGTTAGTAGAATAAATTGAATTTATAAATAATTATTTTTTCCTTGTTGTTATCTAAATACACATAGAATAATATTGCTCTGAACACATATCTTAATACAAATCATCATGGCACCTGATATGCATAATAGTGCTTATCACTTTCTTTGGTATAACTCCAGTCTCCATACAAAGCTGCCTTATGATTAGGTTCAACTTTCGGGTATGAAGTGTTTTTGTTTTGTGTACTCATCTGTCCAAATGAGATCAACAGATAATGTGTTGTTTCAAACTTCCTTTGTGAAAAATTATTGTGACAGTAACTTTTGATCTATTGGAGACTTATGAATTTATACCTGGTATATATAATTTCTTTTAGAAAATACTAAATACTATTAAAATACTCACTCCTTTTTACAAAAAAATTAGGTGTAGGTGAATTTATCAGAAATTTTAAAATATTGGCATTTTCTTTTTTTTAAATCTGGCATTTTAGGTTTTTGAAACTGAAAATAACTGTTGATTAGATGCATTTCCAGGAATCAGATAAAAGATAATTATGAGGAAGAATTTTGTGTAACTAATTCAAATGAAAAATATTTCATAACTGTTATATATGGCACTTATTCTAACAGCCCCTATTTCATTTAATGACACATGCATCCTAATTGCTGTAATATTTTGAGTTGGTAGCTGATTATATGTTTATTGATGGGTAGAACGCTATCGGTTTTAACCTTGGATTAGTATGGATTGAATGAAGTATGAGAGACACGTATGCAATTGGTTATGTACCCTACAATAGCATGTTTGTGCTCATATTTTCGCAAGACTATTGTTGGAGATTATACCTTTTCCCAGGCAAATTAAAAAGTAAATAATTTTGCATGTTGTATTTTTTCATTTGTTATAACCCCAAATTTATCATAACAGCATTTGCCAAAAGTGCTGAAATAATGGGAGTCTATTGTATATCTACACTTCTCAGCATTACCTATTCTTCTAAAAGCAGACCTTGTAAATGAAATTACTCCAAAAATTATTCTCAACCTATTAGAACAAATGATGATCATAAATGTCAAAGAGCATGGGGTAAACATGATAGAGATTATACATTACTATTGTAGTTCCCTCTTTACTTCTTTCCTACAATGATTTCCTATGAAAAATGATTCCCTAAGATCAGTGTCATTTTGCTGACCTCCTGGAGGATCTGAACTTAGCCATTTTTCCACCATGACCAATCTCTGTACTAACTTTGCCCATTTCAGTTCACTGATGTTGAAACATTTCACACACACACACAGCTATTCAACTGTGTCCTTACCACATGGTCCAAATGTATATACACCTCTAGGTCTCATGAATGAAATGGCACTGCTTTTTACTACCTGATAGTCACAATTATTTGTCTTCTAATTCTCTTTACTTTGGGAAACATACATGTATTCTCTGTCTTTCATTGTCTGTCCATTCAGTGTTTACCAGCATCAGAGAATGGCCCCAAAATTGCACATGTAACTTGGCAGTTTGGCATACACACTGAACCCAGTCTCCATAAGCATTCCTTGGTATGCCCCAAGCCTTATGGATTCAAAAGCAGTTCAGACACCTCCGCTTCAGCTCTAGTCCCTGCACTATCAATGACAACAAAACTCCTACTTTTCTCAATCTCTTCTCTCCTCTTTACACAATCGATCGTACTAATGTTATCATTATATGTATTTCATTTTCATTCATTATTTGTCATTGATGTTCCTGTATTAAATGTATGTTTTATTTGTCCATCCAAATACTAGTATGTGTCTTTTTACTTTGCTTCATCTCTACGCTCATGTTCATACTTGGCACACATTCTCTTCTTCCTTTCTTCAACATCTCCAGTGATGTTGACGCTAACACCAAACCATGTGGTCTCAAAATCCTTTTCCAACATCTTTCTGCAACCCATTTCTCAGTGATAACTCAATCAAAGAACCCCATATTCCTTATAACTGATGACCCCAATTATAAGATCCTAATTTCTAATACTATAATAACAAAGTGATACAGAAACATTCAATTATAAAAATCAGAGGGTCATGCACCTCAGCCACAATATAGAGATAAGTTAAACAGTTTCATCAGTAATGGAAGGAAGATATTACTTACTTCTAGTATTCTCAGCATATTTGATTTATATCTTTGGATACTCCTATCTGCATGCTCAGGCAAGTCTTCAGGACGTATCAATAGACTCTTAACAATTTCAGGATCAAGTTCATCAGTCTCCTCAGCTTCTTCCTCCTCCTCCTCTATTTCATCCTCACTTTTTCCTTCGGGGGATTTTGTATCCTACAATATCATAGAATCTACCTTGTAGAACCAGAAGAAGAGTTTATGGTGGCAATAATTAATCACTAACAAATAGAGTAATTTTGGATAAAAAGACCCTTGATCAGTGTTTCCCAAACTGTTTTGGCCGTGACCATGAAAACATGATTTCAGTGTTTTCTTAATTAGTTTTATTCAATAAATTCTACTTTAATTTGATAATCCAATACATGTATTTGATGTGAACAGACTGGGATATTTCACGATTTTTTCATACAATTGTAAATGCTTTTTTATTCTCAACTATTTCCCTTCTCCAGAATCTCAATGATGCTTCATATTCCGAATAGTGATGTATATATATTTCTACTATTTTTTACTTTTAACATTTTTGATAAAATTTTTTTTTCCATTCTTTTGTTATTTTCTTCTTTTTTTTTCCCGAACCATCCTGTGACCATCCTTTGGGATATGACCATGTGTTTTGGAATGATTGCTCTGGAGGCTTTGGAAAGGTAGTTATTTTAATATTCACACACCGTACAGTAAAAATCTAATCAGACTATAAAGAATGCTGATTGTGATACTATGAACTTTAACTCTTGGATGATTATACAAACTAAATGATAAAAAGTATCATCATAATTCCATAAGTGGATGTTTAAAAAAAAAAAGGATTTTCATGAATATCTTTTCTAACAACAGTGTTTGTATTCTGAAATGAAAATGGGTTAATGAATTATTTGGGTAATTGATTTCATCTCAAGGTAAAAATTTTATAATTATAATTTTTTTTATCATTAAAATAATTTTCTGCTATCACCTGTATACAATCCTAATTCAATCCAAATATCTAAGAATGCACATGCACGTGTGCATTTGGGTGTGTGGATATGTCTGCATGTGTATAATTAAGCCATTATAATTTTGTACATGAATTGATCTCAGCATTCAAAACTTCAGATATTTGAATTATGATTGTTACACTAGATGGTAAATAAAAATTGTCCGCTTCAATAATTTATAGTTCATAAATTCTTAAGGCTTTTAATAGTGCATTTCAATGAAATGTTGGACCTTTTTTGAACGTTTCGCATAATTGTACACATCCTCAGAGTAAATATCTCCTGTCTTAGGATCAATTCGCTGGGAAATACGTCTGGCTAGCAAGTCTTCATCAGGTATCTGAAATAAATGATGAACATATAAAAGGTATGAAGACAATAACAAATAATTCATTATTAATTATTTTTCCTTTTTTCAAATAATATTGATGTGTTAAACTCATGTAAAGCAATGAAAACTAAATTTAACATTTTGTTTGAAGTTTTATTGAATTTTTCAACAATACACCTGTTGCTCCAAACTCTTTCATCACTTTTTGGATTATTTTTATCGACTAATAGTTAATTCCATTATTTATTGATTAAATTCATAGAAGAAAATTACAATAAAATGCAAAAACCTCTTTTTACATATGTTGAATAGGATATTAAGTTGACAGAAGAAAAATCCAACCTGACAATAAGATGTGATTTTTTTTATCTGTTCTCAATCATTGTATGTAAAAAAATCTTATTCAAATGAAATATCAAATTTAGTTTTCATTGTTTTAAATGAGTTTAATGCATCAATATTATTCGAAAAAGAAATGTAAGTAACTAATTCAAATAATTGTAAACATTCAAAACCTCTAAACTTGATTTAACTTAGTTGATTTCACCTCATATTCAAGCAGTGGAATGGTGGCCTAATGGATATGTCATTTGCCTGCTTTTTTTCCAGGTTTGAATACCCATGAATTTTCCAAGGGTCCAGCTAGTTGTGAGGGAGAGAGAGCACTGAGGAACAATTCTGAAAATCTCACTATCACTCCTGATTATTGGTGGTTAGTGAAAGATGAAAGCATTTCTACTATTCAAAAAAATAAGGGAAAAATAGATGTGGATATGATTTTGTCTTTTGATTGTTTCATTGAAAAACATTCATATAATTTGAATACTTAGTTGTTCACTTTATGACTTTTTAATATCAACAAAAAGATATAATTGCAGGATATTGGTTATGACCAAATTTTCTCAAATTAAACTGAAGTGAGAAACTTTAAATTTTCCAATCAAAAAATATAACAGATTCATATCAATTCAACAGTAAATTTGGGTACAAAGTTTTTGAAGCTGTGTATTAGAAACATGAAAACTTGGTGAGAAGAAAGAAGATTTATTTTCAGAAGTAATCATAGACAAGCGCGTGTAATATCCATGAGTTTGGTTATATTTATTTGTATCCAATAACAATATTTTTGGGGTGTACAACTTCAGTCATTAATGGTTTTTTCTTTTAAATAATTAAGTAAAAAATAACTTAAAATTCATTTAAAACCATTGAAAGAACACTGAAAAAACTTTTTTTAAGAAACAAAATCTCAAGAAACAGAATGAATGTTACCCTTAAGTTTATGATGAAGTCTGGGGTTAGTTTCCAGGTTTTAATTCGCTCAAATTGATCCTGGATATTCATGAAGTCTTCACAAACAGTTGGATAATCATCAAGAATATAACCTAAAAAATGGGTGGTAAAAAAATAACTTAATCCAAGTCAATATCAGTCAGAACTGTAAGATTACATCTTCATTGAGATTTTAAAGTACTTTTTGCAGTCACCCTGATGTATAAAGATTATCCCAAAACAAACACTGAATCTAGGATAATAAACCTTATATAAAATTTTTTTTATTGAAATTCTGTAAAAAGATGACTGGAGAGAGCACTATTTGAAAGTTGAAGAAAGCTATTTGAATAATCTCTAAAATGGTATCAACCTATTTTTAATTGTTGATAACCATAACATCCTTTTTTCCTTTACATGCAGGTGTTGGCACAAATGGGTTACAATTTTTTAGTTGCATTAATAAAAATTTATAAACAATTTTTGTCAACAAAGAACTTTGGCATTTTATAAAAATGTTCATGATATTTGAACACAGGATACAATATAAACTATATTCTTTTCAATGATCTTATAACTCTGCCAAAATGTTCCTTTTGAGTCATCTTTCCGGTCTTGAGCCCGGGTCAAAATGGAGGGTTGGGCATTGGGTTAACAACTCTTACCCAGTTAAGCCTAATAATGGCAACTGAAACTGCAGTAGCATCACCTGAGCAATTGTTCCAGTGATTGCCCAAGCAAGACCTTTGTTGGGAAGATTTTTCAGAAGTTACTCATGACACATGTTGTTGAATGCCTATGAAAAGCAAGTTTGCCAACAACCTTCTAACAACTAAGGCCAAAACCAGGATAGAGACCTGGAACATAAAAACCCTGTTTGAGAATAGGAAATCAGCATTAGTGCAGATTGGAATCTAAAGGGAAAGAGTTGTGAAGCCAAAGCAAACCTGGAGAAGATCAGTCATGAGTGAGGCAAAAGTATCCAGACTGACGGGCCTAGCTACGTCTGCTGGCATGGTGTAGCAATAGCCCTACGCTTTTCACAGGAACAGACAGCAACAATAACAATGATTTAGTATATTATATTGAAATAAATCAGTGTGTCCAGAGTTATCCTCTGCAATGTCTTAAGTGATTTCAACCAAATGCTACTAAGCATTATTTATGCACTGTCCAAGATCCGCAAATGAGTAAACAATAGACTTATTAGTGGTCAAATTCCGGCATAATATGAGCACTTTTTATCTTTTGGAACTTTATGATACTGATCAAGCTGATTCTTTTTTCTTCAAATTTAGCTGAACTAGTTTTAATTCATTATTCAAGGTATTTGCACAGAAAAGGTCTTGATTAAATCTGTTCAGACATTCCAGAGAATGAGTGTAAACATGGTATTGATTTTTAAAGATAATTATGATAAGCATGGCTCACATAAATGAATCATCATAGCCAATATGTGCACTAGAATTAATCATCTGAAAAATTATATAAAAGTATCTAAAAATAGTAGGTCTTTTATCAAAAATTATCTTAAAATAATAGAACTTTTATCTAAAATTATCTAAAAAATACCTGCACATGATTCGGGAATTATTGAGCCAGAATGACCACAGAGACTCAAAAAAGCACTTTTTTGAAAAAAAAACCCTAAACGTTTTTAAATGGTACATAGTGGTGTACTCCCATAAATTTTCATGGTTATAGCCCTAGAAATGTTACCAGGAGTGCCCAGAGACACATACACAGATTCACACACAGACAGACACTCAAAGAGAGAAAAATCTGTAGCACACTTGGTTGGTTGGTCAGGCCATTTTTGGGGCGATGGTGATTCAATATAATTTAAAAGATTTAATGATCCCAAAAGATAGTCTATGTACAAAAGAGTGATGGCAACCCTATTGATAAAAAGCTAGGATGTTATATTTACCATGATGTGCAACCTCAGGGGATTTGATTTTCTCTTCTAATAACTGAAGGACTATTTCTTCAGAAATTTGTTCTCCTTTAGACATAATTGTCCATAATGAATTGGCTGTGTCATCAGATGATTTCAAAGTATCAGACAGCAATGTGTGGGCTAAAAAGAAATTTTTATCAATGTTTATTTTATGAAGAAAAATTCACTTAACAATGATGCGGAAAATATAACAAAAAATTGTATAAAAATAGTGCAGTTTGTTTATTTGGAGTCTTTAAAACGATTTTAAAAATCTACTTAGGATGACAGTGTACATATACTTGGTTTTATACTCCATGTAAGGTGAGTTATGTATTATTGAATTTATCCAAGAAAATTGTACCAAAGCCAAAAAGGAGGTTTATTCAGTATGTTAAGTCTTTAGAAGTTTCTGATTAAATGTGTTCTAGTCTGAGCACAAACTATATTGAGTAGAAATTAAATAACCATGATTACATAAAAATTTTCCGTCTATTGATGATTTTTGAGATTGTGATAAGAATTTTTTAATGCTGCTGGTGAGAATGCAAATGTTAAATTATTACTTCTATATAACAAATAAAGATTTTTTTAAATTAAAAATAATTTTTCTTCAAATCTACAAATAACTATACAAAATGGGTACTTACCATTAATAAGCTCACATCTCCAGTATTGAGAAAATGTTTGTGCTAAAGTTGTCTTTCCAGAGCCAGGTTTACCAATGATGATAAAGCAAGTTGGTTTGGAAAGCAAGAATCTTTGCTCACTCTGAGAATAGATATAAACATGTTGGAAAAGAATGTCAGAATTATTTGATTAGCCATAATGAAGAAAAAGATTTTACAAATAATTATTAGTGGTGAAGTTGAATTGATCAAACTATATGTAGACATGCATTCCAAAGCTTACTAAGTAAAAGTCTACAGATAAAGCCTTGAAAATAATTTACGTTTGGGTTATTTTAGACATCTTAAAGCCTTCCGATGAAGCCTTCATATGTTAATTTTTTGTAAATCAAGTTAATAAAGACATTAGAAAATACCACTCAAATATTTTGATGCGGATTTCAACAAAATACACATCAATTATGTTATTGCTCATCTATGAGTATCCTTTAATAAAACTTTATTTTCATGAATCATACCAATTAACATAGCTGCTGCATCAAACTTTGATCTATATCTTTCACAACTATCAGCTCAGTGCTGAAGCCATTAAACTTTCCTACAGCAACAACCAATAATCATCATTATCTTTATCACCATGCACTTTATTCTATTTTGATCTGTATTGCCAACTCTTGTGCGATAACTTTGCCAAATTTTCTATCTTTTTTTAGACAATCTCTATCAGTGACTGACCACTGAGCAAAATATCAAATGGGAGCTGACTGAAGCTGATGATGGTAAAACCCTCTTCATATTATCAGAAAACACAGGATAAGTACAAAATAGAAAGGCCAAATCTTCTTAACACAAAGAGAAAGTACAAGTGTGAGGAGGAGTCAGTGCATGTAGTTAACATGCTTAATAGTAATCATTGTATTTGGTTTGTTAGGACTAATTTTCTCGTCTTGTTTTTTCACAATGTTTCAGTCATGTACCCGCCAGTTTTCCTTGGGTGTCTGTTCATTCCAGAACACAAGGAAGCCTGGAGAGTACACGGCTGAAATGTTGTGAAAAAAAACAGCAATAAAGACCAGGAAATTAGTTCAAACAAACCAAAAACAATGATTAAAACACCCCGTCTAACAAAATTCAGACAGAAATGCTTAATGGTAATTTTCTACGCTGACAATAAGGATTGCTGTGTTAGACAACAAAGATCTGTGTGCTTACTATTTAGGTAGCAAAACCATTAACTAAGCAATAATCTTATTCTGAACAATACCTGTTATAGAAGAGTAAAGTGAGACTGGTCACTAGAATGTGTAACCAAGCAAGAACCGCTATTTTATAGATATGTGTCAACAGCTGGCAAAACAAACTGTAGCTAATTATGCATTAATTACAAGCAGACAAACTTATTAAAAGTGTCTGGAAAATAGTGGAACTTAACATTCAAAAGTAATGCAGGAAAATGTGCACTGTAGCAGATCATTCTCTTGGTACTCACCATTTCCTGGGACGACTGCATTGGGGGAGGGTTAATGAAGGGAAGAGGGCAAAATATGCTGAACTGGTGGAAGAATGCCAAAGTAATAGGTAGCATGAGTGGTGAGCACCAATTGAGGTGGGATGCGAGGGTTATGTCAACCAGTCCCTTTGTAGGACCTGCAACATGCTGATCATCACAGGAGCCATTAAATTGCCTACTGAGGCAATACAAGTTATTTCAAGGTAACTGAGGATTAGGAGAGGAGAGCCATGGGTGAGGAAGCACTACCTGGACCCAATCGGCGCTTAATCCTGGGTGTCTGATCATTGAAAGACTCAAAACACTCAATGACCAAGAAACATCACTGATGATGAGTCTAGTTACATCAAAAATAACATATGTGAAAAACAATGAATTTCTGAGAATCATGTATAGTTTATTCATCTCTTTGGATTAACAGAAAAAATATAAATAATAAGTAATTAGTGCCCAGCCTCTGTGGGGTCAGCAATATTATTACTTAGCCTCTTTGATTTAAGATAATCATATCAGTGTTCAGCCACTCTTATTAAAAATAATTTTGATTCCGGTTTTTAATTTATTATTTTTCATTTTTCTAAATTTATTTTTTCCAAGTCATCCAGTGACCATCAAGAGCATCCTTGCAGCCCTCATTTTGGTTGTGATCATGGATTTGGAAACCACTATATAAAGACCAGTAGTCAGCTGTTGGGGCTCAGTATATCACCTATTGTTCAGATTCCTGGTAGATATAGTCAACCCACTAACAGGTAAGTCTCTGCCAAAAGTAAAAAAAAAAACTCTGCCTATTCTGTGGAGAAAATTAGAGATGCTCCCATTCATTCCAACCAAAAAGTGAGTTTGTAAGTCGTGAGCCTGTTTACCAAGGTTCCCACAGATTAGGCCTTATTCATGATTTGGGATAAACTAGAATCTGAATCTTTCTTGGGTATCATACCAGAATCCTAATAGACAACCTTATGGAGATCATGTGTAAAAACTAAACGATTAGAGTCTAAGATATATCAGCTGGAAGATGGCATGGCTTTGGTATAGCCATTGTCTTCAGTGATGACAAATATATACATGGAATACTTTGAAGAAATGGCTATAGAAATGGCAATGTAGAAGCCAACCATCCAGCTGAGATATATGGTTGACATCTTCATTCTCTGGCCTCACCAGGATGATATACAAGCACTGCTGGACCATGTGAATTCAATAAGACCTTCATTACAGTTCATGATGGAAAAGGAAATAGACAATAAACTGGTCATCTTGATGTACTAATAACTCGCACAAGGCAGAGGTTCAAGACATATATACATCATAAGTCAATATCCACCCGTCAATATTTGAATTTTGATTCCCAACACCCATATAGTATGAAGAAAGGGATTTCCCATTGTCCACAAAGACATATACCAACAAAAGATGATCATTATTAGGAACACCATTCAGAGTAACAATTACCCAGCAAGAATAACATTGGTTTCCACAAGCAGAGGAATTAACTAATACAAGACATCCCTTAGTATGGTCAGTGGAATGAGGACAGTTTATCCCATGGATCAAATAAATGATTCAGTCCCAAATTCTAGGAACATTACTGAATATGACAGGCATATAAAAAGGGAGGTTACAACAGCTGAAACATTGTGACTGTAACAACCAAGATGAAGACAACAGTTTGAATGAATCAGTATGCAATAAAGATAATTTCTCATCTCAGAAATTCAGACAGAAAAAAACATAATGTTTACCTGTATTATTCGATAAAATTTTAATTACTAAAATAAAATTCTTCTAATTTATAAATTCAGATAGAGAACAACATTGACGGAGAGAACGAGAATATTTACGATAACAAAAAAAACACAAAATAAAATCAACCTCTTCTTCATCATAGGGATCTTGCTGAATATCTTTAGTATGCATATTCATTTCACAGCTGAGCCGGTCAATCTCTTCAACAATGACTGGTTCCATTGTACTTTGTGGAAGATCAGTCTCCATGCTGGTCATAGTTGTAAGGGAATCTCACAGTCCTATGTCATTTTCTTTTTCACTTTGATACATTTTTCTGTATTTGCTGACTCTGAAGAAAAAAACTTTTATTCTTAGCAATTTACAAAAAATAAAACAGAACATATAAGTATGTCGTAATTAGGTAAGAATGCTAATTTTGAAAATATAGTTTTCCCCCTTCATCCAAAAAGTGGAGTGTTTCTTTAAAAACTCTCTGTAAAGCAAAAAAGCAATTACCATTAATATACATGGAATTTATTTTTGAGCATTTATAGGTGAAAGAATGGTGATGAAAGTATGTTAGGTTGATGGTATGTTGAGGTACAGGCGACTGGGGTGTAGGAGAGAGAGGAAGGGGTGCACACAGCATTTATAACCGCTCACCGCACAACACGTGCTGAACGCTATTTTTACTTTTCACCTTTTATAATAATAGCATTACAGCAATAGTGTTTTGTTGGGACAATTGAATCTCTTCTTCGCATTCTTGATGTTGTCAATATAGCATTTCCGCCCATCTATTCTTCAGTCCTCATCAAGTGTATACTCTGAAGAAGAAGAGGCAAACTTTTCCTGCTTTTAAACTGGAAAAAGAAAGGTTTGTTTATTCTCTCAAATCTAGCAACTGACAAGGGCTGATGGATGGATTGGCTTGAATGTGATATTGACAGCATCAGTGATGCAGAGAAAAGATTCAATTAATAAATTTAAGATGGTAATGATTTATCTCAGAGGATGAAGACAATGCCATTACAAATGAGAAACGGAAATTGATTAAATTATCTGATCACTATACCGTCAGTTGTGAAGACCAGAATCTGGCATATATTGACTCAGTTTCAAGGCAATTCTCTCTTTTTGGCAAAACTAAGGTTTGCAATAATGCTGAAAATTAAAAAATCTTTTGAATATATGTAGCCAACCTAAAAAATTACCCCCATATTCCTAAATCATTGACTTATGTGAAATTTTTCTGAAAGGTAGAGAAATAAAACAATGTTTCAATTTCTTTCAAGTTGATATTGAATAAAATATAAAGTATTCAATGTTTCTATGTTTTCAAATAGTAATTTAGTGCAACCATTCTCAATGGGAGCCATGTGCAGTGTTGTACAAGCTCACTTTTCAGAAGAGCAAGCCCATAGTTCAGTTCACACAGTCTCAAAAGTGAACTAGTTCATGTTCATTTCTTCTGTTTTTTTCTTGTTTTCTTCTTAATGAGCTGTATCAAGCTGTTCAGTAACACTTAAAAATAGCCATCAATAATAAATGGTAAATTGATAGTTGATTAAACTTTACTTAATAGTTATTTACCATTTTTTAATGGTTGATAATTGTTTATAAACTATCTATGAACTTTATATATTAGAAAGCTGCAGCAGTCATTGATAAGTGGTAAATTGATAGTTAATTAAACTGAAAAATGTTCACAGATGATTTACAAACAATTATCAATCATTAACAAACAGTAAATATCTATTAACTGAAGTTCAATCAATCATCAATTAACCATTTATTGATGATTTGTGATGAAAAATGATACCAATCCCCATGATTGAAAGAAGCTATATTTCATTGTTTTTTTTACTTGACATGTGGCTATCTTTTATTGGAAATTGAATACTTGAATTAAATTATATTGATTGCAAGTGTAGATTATTTTTAATTAGGGAATTTCATTTGAAAAAAATTCAACACCTGTCAACAAAATTGAATCAAAATTATTGATTTATAGATTGAAAAGTGAACATTGAATTTAAATGTTCAATTCTATATGGCAATTAATGAATTCTTCTCTCTTTACAATATGTTGAACTTTTCTCTTTCTAACAAGAGCAAGAGATAATCTGGGGATGCAGATTCAATAATTTGATGATTGAGCAAGTTTAGAATGGACAAAAAACAACCCAAATAGGAAATAGAGTTGATTGCAACTGATCAAAGATGTATTATTTCATATCATTTACAAATGTATTTTTTTTCATTCATCTATATTACTTATTCATGATAATTTTCGTCATTTCTTTCAATAATATAGTATTGATATTATTTTCAAAAATTGATGAAAAACTAACTAATTTCTCTCACAATACCATCAACTCATGAGTAAATATCAATACAAAATAAAATATTCAAGAACGGTTCAACCCATTTAAATATTTGCTCCACGATGACGTAAAGAAATAGACTTTGAAAACTTTCAACTTCTTTGAAAATTTACGATTGTTCTCTTTTCAAACTTCCAATACTTTCTTTTTGCAATCCACTTCTGTCCATTTTGTGCACTCGTACTCGATTTCATTAATTCTAATATTCGATTTAACCGAGATCCCAAAATTACCGGACAAGAAAACACCTAAGTTTTTTTAAAAAATCCCATGACGTTTTAAAATAGGGTGTCGAAGATTTTAAAAATCCCATTATGATATTTATAATTTATCTTTGCTAAATATTTGATTCCACAGAATTTGATTATATTAGAATTGAATAGTTTTATCATCACGGTCAATGTTATCAGCAGCAGTGTTAACAAACAGCTACGGAAGACACTAATGTAATCATTTTTTCCCCACTGCACATTAGCATAGATTAAAAAGTCAGTGTAGTCTCATGAGGGTTTTTTTAAATTGAATGTGTATTCTTTATTTTTAAAAAAGGGACAGTGTTGAATGTTATTGTTTTGAAAAGGTTTAATTTGATAAATGGAACAAGTTTTGTCCTGTAATGATCTCAGATTAGCAGCAGCATAGTATTTATACTCATGGTCTTCGATGGTAGTATTTATATACATTAGTCTTTCGGTCTTCCAATAGAAATATGACGAAAAAGAAAAATACTAGCATTATATTATTTCGTATTTTTTTTCAAATTTGATTCATCACACCTGTTACATTTGTCATCACAAAATCTCGAGGCGAAGTATGATCGAGTATCGTTAACTCCCGTGAGAAAGAAATGCGTTCGCATTCATATTCGAAGTTTCAAAACTGATGCGTTCAGTTCACCGTTGACTAAAAACATGAGCGCTTCAAGGCTCATATAGTGCATTCATGCAAAACACTGATCATATGGACCCCTTGATAGCCCCAGTACATTTGAAGGGGCCATAGACTAAGATGATGATAACTGAATTTCTGTTCATTCGGTATCCCTGTTTGAAACGGGGGCCCTAGAATCTGAGAGGAGCTCTCGAGGGTAGCGTGAAAGAGAAACTATTGAGAATGGCAAATAGGGTATTTTAATTTTTTTGAGTAGCATCGTTGTTTTTTGAGTAACACTTTATTTGTCAGGAAATCACTGAGATTGAAAATTATCATGAAGAATATGAATCAGTTTTATACATTTTCTGAACCAATTAAAGAATTGCCAAGTTTTTTTGTTTTGTTTCTTTTTTCCTTGGCAGAGAGTGAGAGTGATCATGGGTACCATTTTCTACAGCCCTCACAATTTTCCAATTATCAATTTTTGATCAATTTTGAGATATTACAAGATTATGACCATATATTATCAGTTTGAAATGATTTTCAACTCATACAACATAAGAATTAGGTTATTTGATTAAAATTATAGCCATTCACTGTCCACTCTTGAATAATTCAAAGGGAATATTTTTGTGAATTATGTGGTGTACCGTGGAAAACCACCTCATAGAAATTACATTGGGAAAGTTCAAAAAATCATAAATGCCTCATAGTAATTTTTGTGTTATTATTATGAAGAAAGATTATAAAAAATTATCGACAAAAAATGATGTAGACAATATAAACCCGGTTGAAAACTAATTGTTGTTGAAAACTTGAACGAGTTTACACTTGTGAATGGATTAGTCAAATGGTATTAAGATATTAAATTTTTTCCAATTCACTGTACTGTAAACAAATCTATTCATTAATTCTTTACTAAATGAAGCATTGTAAATCATTATTAAGATTTTTTTTCATTTTTCTACTACTATTTATGTTCAAATATTTCTGTTGCTTTTTATCACAACTTTCCTCGGCCTAGATAAAATTTTTAAAAACTAACAAAATTATCAAGATTAAGTCAAATAGTAGCATTTAGAAGGAAACAAAATTGTTAATAATCATTGCACTCAAGTTTTATGAAATTTATGATTTTCACTAATTGTATATTTCTTTTTTTACTAGCATCTATTGCACACTTTTTAACACTCTTTTAGAACTCATGGTAAAAATTAAATATTTTCTTTGAAAGTTAAATTTTGGTTATAACTGCAAAAAAATTTAGTCGTAAAAAAAGAAAAAAATACTTTTGCATATTCATAAAGAATTTCTGAGTAGATCATGGCTGTGTTCATGTTTTTCACTAGAAAATATTGATTCCACAATAATTGATGGATTTGTCACCAGAAAAAATAAAGTCGAGTTTTAAAATTGAAGATTTTTTCTGTTTGCTTTACTGTATTCATTCATTTATTTCTACATTTACAATTTGGGAATGATAAAGTTTTTGTTTATCAAAAGGTTTGTGATACAAAATTTATGGGTTTGGGGGATTGAAAGGGTTTGGGGAGGGGCGTCAGCCAAATTATTTGTTGATTTAGCATATTTTCAGCCCCCCTGCCCCTAACCCCTATGAATGGTGAGGGAAACTGTATTTGTATTTGTATCATAAAATTATTCCTCTTATAGGACATCACATTTTAACTGCATCTGTTTGAGTAATTTTGAAAAAAATAGAAACAATTAATGGTTCAATAGAAACAGTCACGTGATTAATGCTGTATTGGGGGTGATCAATTAAAAAAATGGAAAAAGGTGGGATCAATGAATATGTTACTTCTCTCATCTTTTGTTGGGCAGTGATCATTGAATAAAGTCTGAATTTTCAAAGAACAAGTGTGGATGCTGCCAGACATAAAACTATGGGATCAATCTAGCATAAACTTGGATCACAAATTGAACCTTTCGGGATGGTTATAAAGATAACAAAATCATTTTTTCTAGACATAAGGAGTACATGTATAAATTTCCAATACCCAGCTCCATTGGTGTAGCATGGATGCATGATAGATACATAGCTAGCCAGCCAGACCAACTTAAAAACTGAAGAAAACTAGGTTGACAGTTTGGGCTGATGGTTTTTAACAGTCTTTGGCAAATTTAATATCATAATTCATCAGTAATTCCATAAACAAGTAAATAATATATCATCGCCATCAATAATTATTTTTTAGTATCTTGAGAATTGAAATTATATCAGATGATTACAATAGTTATAACAGTTAGATTATCACATCAATAAGTGAGTTAAGACAAATTTTCAAATTACCATTTTCAGTCATTAATTGATATCAGATTGCAAAGAAAACATAAAATGTTAAATTCATGTTCAAAATTTTGGTAATCATACATTATAATTATAATTATATAATTATATATTGAACCAGCATAAAATAGGTGTATATCTAATACATTGAAGTGGCGTAAACTATTTGGCTATCTAAAACTGTATTTTTCAACATTAATACACACATACATTTCAATACATTCAACTACAGAGAGTCATTTACAGAACAAATGAAAGCAAAAAAAAATTGACCACTTCAAACTGTTTTTTTTAAATTAGATTTTACGACGGATAAAAGTCAGGGATGGGTTTAAGATTAGTGTTTTTAGTGTTAAGTATAAGTTTATATAAGTCAATTCTGGAACAAATTGTTTTCATTTATTACTCAATATATTAGTAGCCGTAGCTGCATTAGTCATCGTCATCGGTTACCTCCCTTTACGATCCTGGAACGAACTGTCACCAACTTTTCATTGACGCATAGTTTCGCCAAAGAAATTCCGAGAAATGTCTGGAGTAGAGTTCGAGATGTACCTAAAAAATGTTATGCCTTCCATACAAAAATGCAGAGTTTACACTGCTTCAATATATAATAACCAAAATTCTATCGGCAATTGTTACTTTTTCCACGTTAAATTTCGCTGCTCTGTAGATCTTGGAACTTAAGAACAGCATTTCTTCTTCACAAATTTTGAAATTTTCTGATCAGTTTTTTTTTTTTCACAATTTTTACAACCTGATATCCGAGAATTTATTTTTCAAAAATTTCAATTTCAAATGAAATCAGAAAACTTTATCATTTAAAACTGTATTCAATTAAATTTGATTCTAACGAATATAATTTAGGGTTAGGGTTAGTTTTAAGGTTTGTGTTAAGGGTTAAGGTTAGTGTATTCATTAGGGTAATAAGTAAGGGTCTATGTTACTTTGGTTCGATCTAAAAGTCAATTACCTAACAAATGGAACCAACAAAATTGTCATGAGTTTCGCGACTGAGAAAATAGATAACTCCGTCCAAATGTTTTGAATTTGACGCGGAAAAGGTAACAATCATCATTTCATCTACTTTAAATGATTTAGTTTATAACTTTTAAGTCATGTCAGTCTTAAATTTAGGACTCTTTTTAACAAAAATATAACAATTGAAGTGCCAAATAGGTGTTACGCTAAAAATGTCCAAAACTCACAATTCTAAAGAATAAAAACTTCTTGATTAGTTGTCTGAAAAAAACAAAAACAAAACAAAAGCCAATAACTCTATCCATTACACTGAAATAAAACTATTTTTAGTTGTTTCAAATATTTCTGTATAATTTTTAAGGTACGAAAGTTTGTTTGTTTTTTTGGGGTTTTTTTTTTTTTCGAGTATTCATTAAGAATTTCGTTAATGGTAAAAAAAGTTGGAAACTAAAACGCCCTCCAAAAATATCTGAAAACTTTTGGGGTTTTGTCTGGGACGCTAAAATATTCAAAAATCTCCAATACTCCGATATATGTTTCTTTTAAATATCTAGACAAAATTATAAAAGGATAGAGCATATCATGAATAATAAATCTAAAATATGAATAAATAAATTTTGTTTTTCGAAACAAGTATTACTCACTTCGACATTCACGCTTCGTATTATTGTTACAGTTGGTCGTGTTGCTTAGTGTTGCTAAGCAACAGTCAAGCCATCGGTAAAAGCCGATTCATAAATGAATTTGTGGGGAAATGAAATTTTGCTCTGAATTGTAACATAAACCAAATATACCAGTCGTGTTTTATTTTAAATCATAAGAGAAAACGATTTTTTTGGACTGAAAAAGAAGTTCTGAAAAAAAGAACGTGGTAGGTGAATTGAGAGTTACATCCCTTGAATGCATTTTGGTCGTTACAAAAATTGGAGATCAAAACTATTTGCTGTTCAAGTTGTAGGTATAACTGCGAAGTGGCAACTGAGAAACCAGAATGATGTTGATGATGCTAGGGTACGGATTCAACAGGAAAATAATTTTGAAAAAAAAAGTCTTGTCATCTAATCATTTACAAAATTCCCCCAAAACAAAGAATTCATACACTTTCTTAACTTTTATAACCAGTGCAGGTATTAATGTAAGACATAACACATTTCAGAAAAGGAAGATTGAATTTTAGCAGGACAAATAGCACATTCTCTGACTTGAAAAATCTGAAAAAAACAAAACAATTGACAACCTTAACAGAAAGGATGAAGGTAACTGATGAAGTTGTAGTTGATTAACATTTGATTGGGAAATTTTATTAATATTTCACAATTCATTCATAATCATCCTCAAGTTTTAGAGAAGTTTTAGTGAAATGTCACCCCAATGAAATGTTTACACAACAACAACAACAACAACAACAACAACAACAACAACCCATGATTAGTCTGCATGAGGAGGTGGAGATCATTGTCGTCTCGACAGACAACTATAAGCTAAGTTTACATGGCAACAGTTGGGCTTCAGTCATTCTTTGAACTACTTGAACTTATTTTATCTCTAAGAAGTCAAACAAAGTGCAACAACTACTAAAGTGGAAAAATGAATCCTCAAAGTGAGTTCAAATTCTAGGCTAGATTATTTATATGAATGTCTTGCTGATACCTTTGGAAAAGACATGAATGCACCTCTCCTGATGCTTTGTCTCACAACTGATTATCTTAATGATAGTAATGTCACTAGCATGCCACAATGGCAGACTATTCCACTTAGATCTGATCTTGGTCACTGATTATTCACATTCATGGTCAGGGATCAACCAAGTGATCAGTACAGAATCAGGTCAGAATTGCTCACTTTGTGATAAAAGCATGAAACTTGGCAGAGATACTTTAGGGTTTACCATGCAATATCAGATAGGGAGACATTCTGAAACAGATTTTCCTTAGCAACGGTTGCTAGACAATATTTCAAATCTAGCAACAAGCCTTTTAGGCCTCTGAATATCTTCCAATGAAATACAAATTCCTGGATCCTACCTAAAATTTGATCACTGCTACTTTATCTTATGGTCCACCTTTCTACAAAGTTTCACTAGTGGATATATCATGTGGACAGATGTGAGCAAATACAGAAATGTATAACAGAAAAATATCTCTCAATCATAAACAAATTCCTGTATCTGCCCCAGAGTTTAGTTGCTTCTTCTTTACAATCCGTCTTACCCTTCAATTGGATTTCATTGAAATCCATTGAGGCTCTTTGAAAATATCTTACAAACAGATGGGAACGAATACAGAAATGTATTCGAAAAACACAAAGATTCTCCAAATGAAAAAAACAATTCATGGAGCTGACCCAAAATTTGAACACTCCTTCTTCATCTAGTGGCTCACCCTTGCACAACATTTCACTGAAATTCATTCAGAACTTTTGGAGATAACAAGTGGAGAAATTTGAACGAATACAGAAATGTATAAAGTATTAGAACGGAAGTTCTCTGAGAAATTCCCCAGATATTGTGTAGATTGACAGGGGTGAATATGAAAAGAAATACAAAAATATCTGCTAATCAAAAATAAATTCCTAGATCAACCCAAAATTTGATCACTTTTTGTCCATCTTGTATCTGACTTTTCCATAGAACTTCATTGCAATTCATTTGAAACTTTTGGAGGTATGATGTGTTGGCAAATGTGGATCCAGGAATTTGTGTTTTATCGGGAGATATTTTTGTGTTTTTAAACAGATTTCTGTAGTCATTCCCGTCTGTCTATACAATATCTCTATATATTTTCTGTTTTAATATTTTGTACATTTCAGTATTCACTCCTGTCTACACAACATCTCCAAAACTTCTCAATTAAATTCTATGGGATGATAAACAATATTGTTAGAAAGAAGTGATTACATTTGGGGATGGATCCATGAATTTGTTTCTAGTTGAGAGATATTCTTGTGTTTTGTCTTTCATAAATTTCTGTATTCGCTCCTGTCTGTCAACACAATATCTCTGGGAAGTCCCAATGAATTCTAATGTGATTTTGTAGGCAACTAAGGTAAACATAAAGGAAGATGTGATTAAATTTTGTGGTGGATCCAAGAATTTGTTTTTGTTTGAGAGATTTTTTTTTTCTTCCTAAATTTCTGTATTTGTTCCTGCTGTCCAGATGATATCTCCAAAAATTCTCAATGGATGCCAATCAGATTTTGTGGAAGGTTGGGCCACAGGTACAGGATAAGTGATTCAATTTCGGGGTGGATCCAGGAATTTGTTTTTGATTGTGAGATATTTTCATTCTTTATTTTTCCATACATATCTGTGTCCACTCTTTCCATCCACACAATTTTTTTTCTTCTTAAATTTCTGTATTTGTTCCTGCTGTCCAGATGATATCTCCAAAAGTTCTCAATGAATTTCAATGAAATTTTGTGAAAGGTAAGGTACATTGCAAGGTCACATATTAAGGAAGATGTAGTCAAATTTGGGGGCGGATCCAGGGATTTGTTTCTGATTAAGAGATATTTTTACGGCATTTTTTTGTACATTCCAGTAATTGCTTTTGTCATTCCACACCATATCTCCAAATGTTCTCAATGAATTACTATGAAATTTTTTGGAAGGGTACGGCACATTGTAAGGAAGAAGTGATTAAATTCAGAGGCAGATTCAGGTATTTGTTTTTGATTAAAAAATATTTTTGAGTCTTTTTCCATACATTTCTGTATTTTCTCCTATCTGACCTAATGATTTATCTTCAGAAGTTCTGAATGAATTCCAATCAAATTTTGTTGGAGAGAAAGCCATATAATGTGAAAGAGGTTATTAAATTATAGGGTAGGTCTGGGAATCTGATTTTGTTGAGAGATATTTTTCCCTCCACACATCTCTGTATTCACTCATGTCTCTCCAGAAAGTATCCCAAAAAGTTTCCAATGAAATTTTGTGGAAAGGTGGGCCGTGGAGTGAGGAAGAGTTGATTAATTTTGAGGTGGATCCAGGAAATTGTCTATATAATGTGTGCTGCTGTATGAAAACATCCATTGACCATTAAGTATTTCTGTAATAAGGCCCTTGAATATCATCTTGAAAATTGTACCTTCCCAGGGGTCAGACTGTGGTGTACTTTTTGTACGTCATTGAGTACACCTGATACTACAAAAAACTTTGAGGAACCTTTTGTTGTGAAATTCAAAATAAATGATTTTTAGGCAGCTGTGATGGGAAATGAATTCATTAACTTCTGTTGCTATGGATAGCCTGATTGAGAATAATTCCATACCTGAAAATGACTAGTACCTATCAAAGAATATTTGTGCCAAATGTCATTCTTTTATCATTAACTGAACAATTTTTGCACTGATCACATGGGCTATAACTTTGTACTTCTAGGGCATTGTTACACCAGACTGCACCAAACCATTGCACTTGAAAGGGTTGGGCCCCTGAGTCCTGAGGTATTCCAAAAGGCAAATGCTGCAGGAAGTAGACAATTCTTCTCCTCTTTCCCACCTGCTGAGCATTGTGCTATTGTCTGTGTGTGTGGGAGGATCACAATAAAAGAGGCTTTGTGCCACATTCCATCCCAGTGGGAGGATAAATGTGATTCTTTCCAGATACTATTTCCATGTAAGAGATTGATGTTGAGTAATTCATTTTGTCAACAGCAATGTCATGAAAGATAAGATGAGGTGTCATGCTGAACTGTGGACATGAGGACCCAAATCACTTTGTCAAGTCTTGGGTCAAACCAACCAATCGACCAACCAACTAACTAACCAAACCAAGAAGTACTAAAAAATTGTTCTAAATATTTCATAAATATTTACAGCAATTGCTACTATAATTAGAATTTAAATTATCTTATCTACTTTTAACCTTGCCAGATTATTATCTATTTTGAACTTTACCTGATGATTTTCGCTGAAAAGGAGGAAAAAAATGGAGATGGTTCTGAAAATAATCTATCCCGGTAGATTGAATAAAGGGTTTGGTTTGATATTCCCAGAAAGCTACCAACTATGATGAACACCTTTAAGAAGACAGCAGGATACAACGGCTGAAATCCAGACAAAAATTATATTGGCTTGTGGTTGATGAAATCTGAGAGACGTAACCACCCAAGTTTTGTAAGATTCACTGATGTCAACTGAAAGTGCAATGAATGGGAATATCTTGTTTATTTTCTCATAACTACAAGTGCAGTTGTGAGAAAATGAACAAGAAAAAACATTTTCCAGCTGACCTAGTTGCAAATCTCAAATTTGTATGAGAAATTGAGATATAGTGTGTCTTTTTTATTAGTCCACACCAAGCTAACATACTTTAAAATATTGAATGTTAGCTTTTGATGCTATCGAATAATTTTCAGGAAGAAGTTTTGGGAAATATTGAAATGTCTTATGTATTTGCAATATTGAATGTTTTTGTTTTCTATTCCTTGTAGAAGATTGCTAACATTTGAGTGAAAAAATTTCAAAATGTACTTTCATGATCTGATGGTAACTTTAACAATTTTTGTGAATTTTGGGTCAAAAACAGAGACAAAACTAGAATGCACTCAGAGAGCACATACCTCTACCAATGCTATGGTCAGGGACAGTGATTATGCATGGATCAGCCTCAAAATTTCTTGACCTTTTCCATAATCTACTGTATACACTCCCACAAATTGAAATTAATTGAGAACTTATGGAGATATCTTGTGGACAGACATGAACTTTTGGTGATATTATATGGTTCAGACATATAACTACTACGAAAGGATCTGCCAAAAAATTTAATCACTCCTTCCATAACCTATTGCCCACCTTCTCAAAATATCTCTCAATTAAAAATAAATATTCCTGGATTCAGTCCTAAATTCAACCAATTCTTTCTTAAACCCATTTACCACTGAATTCGATTGGAATCAGTTGGGTATTTTTGAAGATGCTGTGTGGTGAGACTGACTGAGAAAAAAACAGACAGAAAGACCAAAACGACCAGATACATATATATCTTTCCAATTTTGTTAGTAGACATAAATAATACTGAAATAGCTGAACTCACAGGAACTCCCCAGGTGTTGACAACTAAGATATCATCATTACCTTGCATATATATATTTTGGTAATTAAAGTATATCATTTTATTGAAGTAAATTATTACCTATGGAATAAATCTATATTAACTATAATAACATGTAAATGAAACTGATATATTGATTATTATTATTATTATTATTATTATTATTATTATTATTATTGTTTACTTTTTCTATATTTATATGGTTTATTACTACTATAACTTCTCAGATAACGGACTTTTGAGGAAAGAGTAATGAATGAATGATTGGATGAATGACAATCATTGTGAAGATTGAGTCCCTTTTGCTCCCACTCAAGTATAAGCATCTTCTTCCATTCTTACACTTGTTTATTACAAGTTGAGAGTGGGTATGGAGGGAGAAGATGAAGGATGGAAGATATGTGGATAATCTAAATTTTATTGCTGCAAGCTACCAGAATTAGGTTCTGTAGACAGTTATTGATTTCTTTACCTACTTTGCAAGTGGTGAAACATCAAGAAGGGAAAGAAGTAATAAAAAAAGAAGAAATGTGAAACAATAAAAAAATTCTCACATTAAAACTTTTGAAAATGAGTTTTCATTTTGTACAAAGATCTTTAAAAACAATAAAAGAAAAGTGTGAAGATTATCACTAAAGATGCAGTTTATTTTTTAACATTTTCACAGTAGAACAGCACAGAGAAATATAAATGAACTATCATATACCCATAAAAAATGATGGCGTTCTTTATGTATGGATCAGCCATAAGGAGCCTGAAGCTATTTTATTTGGTAATTAATTTCAATAATCCAAATGTCTTAATTTTAAGTTTTTTTCTAAGTCTCAATTCAACTCAAGCTGTTTAAATATGTGATCAGACATAAAGACTTAAGACATACTATGGTGTAATCTTCATTGCTATGTCACAATAGGAACGTAAACAAACCAATAAGATGCGTGGGCGCAAACAGAGGAGAAATTTGCATATATGTTTATAATATGTTTAGATGATCTGCATATTAGATCTAATGAAAATTTGTTCACAAACATTTCCTTGAGTTTTAAAAACATCAAACTTTTTCAAAGCTTTAAAGATGCTTTTTCATAATTTGAGCTTAGAAAGCAGATAAGCAAAATCTTGTAATTCTTCAACTTTCAAATTTTCTCACAAAAATGCTTTAAAATTGTTACTCTTCATTTTTGAAATGAAGGATGAAAGTAACTCTGAGAAACATTTTTATTTGATTGACAAGTAATAAAGCATAGTTTATATTTGAGAATATTTTGATGATCATTCTTGATGTTCTGAGGATGATGTGATGACAGTGGAACAAAAACAAATCATATCATGGCTTGGCTTTGTAAATGAAGATTTAGGAGGGTTTTACCCGTCTGTTGCAGACATTCAGGTGACCAGCAATGCATGTGGAAGAGACAGGACTTTTTACAACGGTTCCAAGAGAAGATCTTGTAACTGGGGGAGCTCGGGCCTTGTGGTGCTGCTTCTTTTCTTCTGCACTTGCACTTCAGTTTGGTTTGACAAAGAAATTTGTTTAGTTGACCTTGTGTTGCTGTGTCCTCCTGTTGTGATATGACAAGAAGTTAAACCTCTGTTTTTGTTCCACTTCCATTACATAACTAACATCTTTAGTGACTACTGCTCAAGAAAGGAAGCTTGTCCAGTTTAGTATTCCAGAGAACAAAATTATAGTGGAAAAAAAGAAGAAAACGAGACTTGAAATTTGCTCAAGGATTTTGCTATACCCAAGGTTAGACTTGAAATTTGTGCCCCTGGTTGTATTTTAACAATCATTTTTCCAATTTGGTGTGCACCCCTAGGATTTTTGTGCCTTAGGTGACCACCAAGGGTCACCTAATAGACGGCCTGGCCATATCATGACATCATCTGCTGTTAGATTCTTTATAAACTGCACTGTAATATTGCAGATCATGGGATTTGATGCAAGTAGTAATAATGTAATCAATTATTTTCGTTGGAATTTAGATTTATTCCTTTCCATAGGCAAATATTGTAATGAAGTTCACCTATCTGGTTATGGGTTTTAATGTGGTTTTTAAACATGATTTTACAAGCATGAAACTGGCTTCTGAAAATGAGGTAATAACTTTTGCATTCTTAAATTAGTTTTCGTTCCGGCGGAGTAATAAAAATTTCAATTCGAGCTGCGAGTGATACTGTGTGAAATGTGGCTCTTAAGAATCTTGATCAACCTGTTGCCCTGTGTTTGATTTTATTAACATACAAGTATTATGCGTCATCATCATGTTTGCTCTTTGAAGATGACCCTAGTTTCAGTTCTGAATGGTGTAGCATCTGTGGGGCACCATAAGATCTGAAGCCATGACTTGCATTTGACTTGGATTAGAGAGTTGTACTAGGTCAGCCTCAAACTCTCATCTCTGCTTGCATAGGTCCAATGGCAGGACGTGGTCAGGAAGTTTGGAGATATACCAAAATGCAGTGTATGACCAGAGCACATTACACATCATACTGTGCTCTTCAAACTACAATAATTGCTGGCATTAAGGGAGCCTACTCCCTAATTTAAAATCAGAGTTATCTATCTCTTAAACCTGTTGCTATTTACATATGGCTGAGGGAAGGGCGGGGGTGTTAGGGTGAAGTGAATGCAGGCGTAACGCAGGCGGAGTTTGAACTCAGTTCGCCGTTTTCATTCGTCACACTTCCTCTGTATCATCTACGCTTGGCTGGGGAAGGGGGTTGAACATCTAAGTTAAAAATGTTTTTCTTTTCTTGAATCTTTTTGTGCCAACATAACTTGGGATATATAAACCTAGCACCAAGGCCCTACCACTGCAAACAATACCCGATTACTTCGGTAGGAGTTGCCGTGTCTTAAATGCGACAGTAACTTTGATTATACGTGATGGCGTAACACTAGCTGAACAGTCTGCTGTACTCGTAAACAATTGGGATGAGGACCCTTCCACTTGAAGTTACGAGTTGTGAAACACAAAAACAAGCAGCAAGAGTATTCTGTTACTTCAACGGGGGAGAAGGGTCCATTGTTTACAAGGAAAACGAACAGTTCAGTACATTTTGCACCAAACTGATGTGTGTTAGTGTGATTGGTGGAAATTTCCGTCATTCGCAGCTGTCATAGAACTGTAATGACTGAAATTTTAGTCACCTGTTGCTAATGGATTGAATGAATGGCGTTTAATGAGTGAATATCCGTTGGCCATTTTTTTTCTTTTTTTTTTTTTTTTCAAATACAAACCGGGGTTTGAGCAGGTGACCAAAAACGCAAGTGTAAACAAACTGCTGTTAGTGTGTCATATCATCATACCTCGACAAAACAACACTTAACAGAAATAATTCAAAAAGATAAGAAGACGCAACTACTGCTAGCTGCTGCTACTTTTTTTCCTTTTTTTTCTTTTTTGCTGTACAACTAAGTACTAGTATTATTATTAGCTACGAAGTGATACAAGTGTAAACTAAACATTGAGCAAGCACCAACAAAGTCTGCTACAGAGCAGTACTTGTATTGTTATATAATCACATTTGCCACTTGTTGTGGTGTGCTGCCGGCTTGCTACACGCTACTGATTGACTGACTGATTTTTCACATCTACTTTTACCCGAACGGGAGGTCCTCAACACAATATGGATGATCCTAACAGAAGGAGCCCTATGAGACGGTAGGTAGATTTGAACCCGGAAAAAGAAAAGCGGGGATATTACACAACAACATGATAAGGAAATTAAGTGGGTAATTTCACTCCCTGAACTAACTCTTCTCGGCGGTCTTTGTATTTTTTTGATTTTGTTTGAAGGTTTAGTATCATCTTTTTAGAATTATTTATGCACTAAATAGACACAATGTAGGGAAGGCGGTCCCTATTGTGAAGTTTCACACCCTCGCACACTCGATGTTGAAAACGGTTCACAAATAAGAAGAAATAATGAATTCTAGAAAGAAATAACCTTTGAAAAATAATATGAATTTAATTACATCGTTTTTGTTATACAATCAGAATGATAAGTAATTATATGTTCATCTAAATCAATAAACTTTTATTAGAGAGTCATATCAGTCATTCATTCAAAATATGGGTGGAAAAAACTCAAAATTACTCATACACCTAAGCTTTTAATCTTCTTAAAAGAGAAAAATACACAAATAAATAAATAATGACGGTTTTCATCGCTCTCGTGATTATTTTTGCTTTTATGCAACACAATTTTATTTTCCATTTCTATTGCTCTGTTGTTTCTGCTGAAACAATTACAAGAGGTATAAATTGTCATTTTCACTAAATGTAAAAGACCTCAGATTTTTTTTTAAGCTTGTTCATTTAATTACTGCTTTTCAATAATTATTCACCCTTCTCTCCTTTTTTTCCTTATGCAAAACTAAAGGAGAGAGAGATAGGAGTAAAGTATTGATTTTACTGTTGGTTGCGTTCCTAAATCGGCTGTTAATACGGACAAGACGACTTTGCTATCAAATCTGCTTTTCCTTTTAGACTCCCCCCTCTCTCTTTCTTTCTCTCTTTCTCTTTCTCTCTCTCTTTTTCTCTCTCTTTCTCTCCGCGTCTCTCTGTCTGCGTCTCTCTCTGTCTCTGCGTCTCTCTCTCTCTCTCTTTCTCTGCGTTTCTCTCTCTCTCTGCATTTCTCTCTCTCTTTCTCTCTCCCCCACACTGACGATAAAAATATGACTACCCTACTTTTGTTTATTGACAAATTGAACTGCGGTAAATTGACAATAAATTTGCTGCAAAATTAACGTATGCCTGGCATGCAGGGTGCTGGGCGCATATTGTATCCTCTTCATTTATTTTCGTTTTTAACCATGACATGCACGGCGATCAAACATTTCTTGTTGAGCCCCCCCCCCCCAAAACATTGACGTGCACACAAAATCATGTGTTGTATGTGTATACGTATGTATGTACATGTTAGTTACGAACGTAACGCGCGTTTCGGGACGCGAATGAATGCCTACACACACACACACGCACGCACGCACACACACACACACACACACACACACACACACACACACACACACACACACACACACACATTCTTTTCTTTCCGAAGTGCAAAAGAGGATTTTAAATAAACATTTCAGGAGAGGAAGAAAAAGGGATTGTGTAATAAATTTTATCCAAGTTTTTTCCAAGTTAAACAAAAAAAAAAAAATTTGGGGATTAAAAAACAAACAATTGGAATCTAAATTATTTTTGGGCTCAGGAACATGAAAAAATGTTGGAGATAGTCACTTCAATCTTAATCCCCAAACATTAACAATATTCTAATTTTTTTTTCAATAACAAATTCCATCTGGATTAGTTGTTTTATTCTAAAGATTAGTTAAGAATGTTTTTATTCATGCCACTGTGTATTTAACAACAAATGAAACAAGTACAAGTTAGTCGTGGAAAGAGGTGCTAAGAAAGATGCCTGCATGAAAGAAGCCCCCTGCGAAAATTACAAAAGCAACCCACGAGAAAGAACACCACATGCAAAAAGATGCTCTCAGAAAAAAGCCTACATTGAAAATAATTTCTGTTGCGTTTAGATAAGGTTTCATCCGTGTCTTATATGCCAGGAAATATGGTAAATGTTTGAAACTTATTGTGAACATGATCAAAATTATATACCTTTTCCTGAGCAAGTTAAAAATTATACTGAGCAAATTAAAAAATAAAGAGGGTAAATAAAAAAGTAGAGCGAGCAAATTAAAAAATAAAGTGAGCAAATTAAAAAAAAAAGTGAGCAAATTAAAAAATAGAATGGGCAAATTAAAAAATAAAAGACCAAATTAAAACATTGGCAGGAGAACTGAACCAGTGAAAAGGAATAATCAAATAATTACATATACTGCTTCAATCGCTGCAAATGTTAATTTTTTGATTTAGATTAATTGAAACTTGTCTCTTAATAGAATTCATTGGCATTTCTAGTTGATCCCTACGAAGAGCTGATGCCCATAATTTTTTTATTGCTCAGGAGAAGGTATAAACTGTGGAAGATTTTTTAACAAATATAGAAATTAATTTTAAGTTCAAAAAAACAAAAAAAACAAAACAAATATGTGTTTGATTATCCTCATCGAGATTATGAAATTACTTTTAAGTAGACATTGATTTTCAGCCTAATCTCTTTAATTGATTCTTTGTTTCAAATGAAATAAATAAATGAGAACACACTATAATTTGTGTATTTTAACTTGGTAGAAATTTGTTGAGACATTCTCTTTTTCCTTATTTTTTAACATTTATAAGAAAAATATAAGCAAAAAAAATGATATTATTGATGAGGAAAAAAAGCTTTTATCATTCATACCAACAAAAATTGAACCTAAGAATTGGAAAAAAAACTTCAATCAATATTTTCTAGGAAAAGAAAGCTTTACAATTCAATTTATAACATGAGTGTAGTTGTTGGAATAGTTGGTGTTGCGTTAGATTGAGATGTCATTCATCCTGCATTTTTAGGCAAACAAGATTAGAGGATGCCAGTTACTATAATCACGGATAATATTATCAAATAATAATAATTGTTATCAAAATTGCTTGGTCCTTAAGCAATGAATGTAAATTGTTCCAGTTTTTAAATCCTTTGCATTTTGTTATCAGTTAAAAATGGTTAAGCATTTTTCCCAAATACCTACATGAGAAGAATGGTTTTCTAAACAAAACATTTGGTTTCCTAAATATCAATCTGCATTGATGAGGAGCAAACAAAAATCTTCTTCCGTGTGGGCTTTTTTCCATTGTACATTTATGACTGACGGATCTTTTTTGTGGGTAATTTTCAGGTGAACTTTTATCATGTGAGCATTTTTCATGGAACCATCATAAGTAAATTTCAACCATTACAGTATCAACAGCTGTTTTTTGTTTACATTATTACAACCGTACTTGAAGTGGTAAAATGCCAGACTGCTTGTCCATGAATGTTACGAGAGACAATTTTTAAAACTTTGAAACTGAAAATCTAGTCTGTTTGATGAGATTATTGTTATAATATCTGTTGTTAATGACACAGGAAATTATCTTGAAAACCTACAAGTGAATAATATGGTTGGTATTATTTTTAAACAAAAACCATAACTTCAATGTCCGTATCTATCCAAGTGTTTGCCTCAATTACTAGCAACCAACAATTAGTGACAAACTTTTTAGCAAGGAACCTCTTCAGCCATACACAATGATTAGCAACTATAACAATTACTGACTTCTGTTTCATTTTTAAACATTTTGTTAGTCGTAGTAATAGGAAGAGATAGATGATGGTTCACCTGAGGTCTGGACCAAGTTTCATGTTGATCCAACATAATACGACTCAGAAAATTGATATTCAACATGTTAGGGACTGACCAATCGACTGAAAAGTGTCTTAAAGAAATAAAGTAAAAATCTTGTGAGCAAAAAATTGTCCATTTTCCTGTCATTATATGACAGCTACACAACATAACTCAATTAAATTTTCTGTGTGACCTCAGGGGAGGTTTTTAGGAAATCAGTTTTTGAACAACACCCCCTCCAAAATATTTAGAGTGAGGTGGGGGTCGACTTACAATGTAAATTCATGTTGAAATGGACTCATATTTTGTGTTCGTTTTTTTTCAGCTGAATGACTGGGGTGCTGATAAAAATAAACAGCAGGAATGTGTATTGTTCATTGAGAGGAGGGGAGAGTAAGTGGGAGAATAACTGAGTGACTTGGATGATAATGAAAATAAGCAGTGAGGACTTTGTAATATTCATAGAGAGGAGGGGAGAGTTAGAGGGTGAATGACTGTTTGAAGTCATGATGAAAAATGAGTCGAGACTTTGTATAGTTCATAGAGATGAGGGGAGAGTAAGAGAGATGATGATTGTTCATTTTAAGCACTGTACATATAACATTTTTCTGAGATTGTGAAAAAAAAACTCTGAAAGTCACAATCATCACATTTTGAAAAGAAAATTGAATTAAACACTATCTGATTTCCATCTAACTATCTATCTATCTACTTTTTTATACAATTCTTTCTTTAATGGCAATTTTTCCTGCCTATTTGAGTGCTTGGTCTGGTTATCCTATAACTTAAATCAATTCAAATAGGTGATTTTGTTCATAACTTTTAAATCATCAAACTGCTAATTAATGTGTTAGGTCTCTGGAATATCACAAATCTTGAGGGGCAAAAGTAGTTGCTGTGTTTTCTTTCATAATGAAAAGTAGGTAAGTCACAAAATAGTCAGTAGGAATGATCGTAGGGAAAGAGTTAAGAAAAAAAATCATGGAAAAAGTTATAATATTTATTAGGAAAAAAAGTTACAACTTTGGCTTCTGACTAGAAAAAAGTCACCTTTAATTTATTTCATTTATAGAAATAAAATATGTAAAAATTCATGGAAAATTTAGTTTTTAATTTTTTTCACATTATAAGTTTGCAATCTTCAAAATGATGTATCATCTTTTTACTAAATGAAAATATTTGTAGAACATTTTCAAGTTTTTTATGTAATTTTTTTTACCTCGTGCAAGGATAATCAAGGATTCAATGCTTTTATTTTGCATAAGAACTAAATATTAAAAGTCTGCTTCCAATATTTTAAGAATTCCTGCTAAATATTTTTAAGAACTAAATATATTTAATATGCTTGGCAAAAGAACTAAATGTTAAAAGTCTACTTTCAATCCCTCCAGTGTGGTTTCTGTTTTCTAAAGGGATACATTCTTTTGTAATTGATTACACAAGTTCAGTAATAAATGATAATTCCGGATTTATCTGGAATGGTAATAATCAACAGAAGTTTGTACCAATGTATTTAAGATCAGAAATGTTTTCTGAATTGACTTTTGATTCTCTTATTAATTTTCACAGATATTGGTCCTGCATTTTATCTAATAACATAAAAACTATAGTCATTTTTTTACTTGTTTGTTTTTTGGTTCCTGTCATGCTAAAGGTTGGCTGTAAGGCTAGGCTCTACTGTGTCTGTGTGTTCACATCTACATCACATGTTATTGCTGCTGATGTCTTAGTAGTGGGGAAACAACCCTACAAAGTATAGATGTCTGATATTTCATAGATAAAACTTATTTTTCTATTAAAAGAGAAACTAATTTTTCACCCAGTTCTGTTGCTTTATTGTTTTAAAATGATCAAAAATAGAGAATATGTAGAGTTATAGAAAATCACCTGATCAATAAATTTTGTTTGAAGTATGTATTTTTTTAGCATTAAATACATTTATATCAAAATATATATTTGTAAAATTTATCCATGTGTAAGTAACTCCATCATTTTTTACTGGTACTATGCTAGTTTTAAAATATGAAATACGACAGGAAGCTATTTTACTGGAATGTTTTACTGAAAACCTTAGTCTTGAATGTATACTTTTATGAATATCTCGAGATAGCTTATTATTTGTTTTACATAGTTGTATAAAAAGTGTATTTTCACAACTAGTTAAATTGTTTTGTGTTGATTATGCCATATAATGGCTTACTTTTATTACATGAATGACTGAAAGTGATTAATGATAGTTGGGTTTTGACAATACAGGAGTTTAACAGGCAGTTGGTGAAGAGACAGTTTTTATTTTAGCTTGGAAACAAAAATAGACTTACTTAAAGTATCATTTCTTGTGTGATCTGGTTAAAAGAAAATCTATTGATAATTTTGAAAATTGAAGTCCATGATATTTTTAAAAGTCATAATTTTGGTGGTTTTATAACAGTATTTATATTTGAGTAAGATAGCACCTACTGACATGGGATGAGTGAACCTACTTTGAGTTTTGGCTGCGGCTGTTTATATTTACTTTGCACTAATGCCTTTGGGAAAGGTATGAATTCACTTCTCCCCCAGCTATGAGTAAATAGCAGGGCAGTTAGAGCTCTCTCGCCCTGTAAGGCAGTCCATCTTGAACATGAGGCTATCTACTCCACCTCATAAACCTACTTACTGTTGAAACCACAATATGGCTTTATGCCCTCCCAGGAGTCTAAAGGAAAAAAATGTGAAATAGACGATAAATAATAGGTATTTGATATAGTATTATATAGTAATTATATGGATTTGCCAATTTCATTTTTTGTGCTGCTAACTGTTTGGCCACCTTCATGTCCACCTTTTAATTTGAAGGCCAAAAAATATATCAGCCATAGACATTGTGACAAAATGACAATGATACCAACAAGGTACATTCTGGAGATATCCTTTTGACCCTCTGGAAATAAATCCTTTCACACCTTCCCCCCAAAATATATCCTTTAGCATCCCCAGGGGAGAAATGGTAGCGGACAACCATGGATACCAATAAAAAGTGTGTGGAATTAATAATATTGTTATTTCAGTAACTCTTCATGAGAACTCCAAGAATGTTTTAAGGAGAACAAAATGGCGATGTTCTTCAGTTGGGGAATGCTTTGCGTGTCACTTGCTCCTTTCTCAAAGTATATTGGGAAGCATATTCTAGATATTCATCTCAAAATATAGCCTATTAAATAACTCTTCAACAGTGAGCCCGACTGACTCACTCATTGATCTAAAAGAACTGGTTATTCTTATCATTTCTTGTACTGACATTGATAATTAATCAAAACAAAAGGTTTTCTTTGTAAAATGTGGACATTTGTTGTCTCTCACTCCTAATAAAAAAATCAACTGTTATCTGACGTGTCATTATCTCCTAAAACCAAATGGATCAGTGATACAAAATAGTGGTTTGTATACTACTACTTTCTTTAATCTATTTTTCAAAATTAAAGAGTATACAATATAACGTGAAAATATATACTATATGCTGTAGAATTTAACAATTATTTCAAAATTACAAGTTCACTTTCACGCAATGCATAGTACAAAAAGTTGCCAATAACAAAACCTACTCACTTTGACTTGTTTAAATCTTGGTTAGTAATTGTATTTTGGCATGATCAGTTAATTTACATTATATAAGTATAGTTTACTTACAAGGAAGTTAGAAATGAGGAGCATGATATGGAGTTATTTTCTACTTTGAATTCAAAAGTATGTTCTCTTCAATATGTAGTTAACAGTTCAAGTGTCATCATCTCATTGTCTCTGTATGATAGATAATTAATGTGTCACAAAGAATGAAATCATGGACCGAGTTCAAATTTCAGATAGTTTGTATTTATTTCTTAGCAATGCCCTTGGAAAAGGTATGAATCGTCTACTGCTCTCACTAAGGGTAAATAGAAAGTTAGTTGGTGTCCTTCAGCCATGTAAGATAGTCCATCTTTGGCATTGAGCTAGTACCTGAGCCCCTTGAAAAACCCACAATTGCTACTAATGATAATTGGATCTCCATAAATCCATTCAAGAAATGGAGACAAAATCATTTTGTCGGGCAACATGGGAAGCAACATGAGATTAGCTTAAGAATAAAAATAGATGAGTGAACAAAAAGCTACTTCTATTCTGAGGATATGAAGGACAAGCATTGAAATATTAGTAAAGTTACCAAACATTTCTTGTTTGTTAATTAAATAGTGATTACTTATCATTGATTTTTCAACTGGTATTTCTTTCAACTTATTTTCTGTCCCTTCCTATCGCAACTATCAGACATTATCGTATGGGTGTTACTGAGCAATATGGGTCAGAAATAAAGAATAAGCTTCCAGCGAGATTTAAACTCACATTCCTTTACCTTGGGTATCTGTCATGATACAACAGCTGCCCCACTGATAAGACCATGGAGACTTTTGCTTGTAATCATTCAGATATAACTATATTACTGTTCCTTTTCTTCACTGACCATCTGATACATTTTACTAACATATACTTGTAGTATCAGGGGTAATATTATTTCAATTATCATTAATCTAATTGTATTATTCAATTGTATTTCTTTCCTCTTAATTTCTGTTGCTTTTTATTGCAACCCTCAGACTGTCATTCCATAGCCATTAGTAAGCTATGCTGATTGGAAATAGAGAATTCCTGGCAAGACTCAAATTCAAATCCTTTTTCCTCAGGAAGCCTGTCTTAACATGACTGCTGTCTTACTGATTAGGCCACAGAACCCTCCAGCTGTAGTCATTCAAATCTAACCATATTGCCAATCCTTATCTTGCCCCCCCCCCGACTACCTGCAAAAAATATACCTACAAGCATATTTAATTGAGTCAAGTTTATCCTTTATGCATGAAAGAAATTACAGTGCATTTATTGCTTAAATATATGTACTAAATATATTACAGATAAGGATATCATTCAAAATGCATTTTGTCTGTGATATTATTTTTATTTCTGAATCCTGGTATTTTGTTGTTTTTGTATATACCAAACACAAATAAATTCTCATAGTCTCTCACTCTTCTTGATAATTTGCTGTTTATAAAATATATTCATACAGAAACCTATAACCAATGTCCCCTCTAATTTTTGTAGTCAATGTGTGCAAAAAACTTATATGGTGCAAAATTTTTTTCCTGTGACAAAAGTGCAGACTGAATGCATGTGCAAGTGTCAACTTGAAATTGTTCCCAAATAATTTTGGCACATCATCTTTCTCATGGCTAATAAAACAGTATTGTCATGTTTTAATATAATACAAGTATGTTTGTATTATATTGTGCTGTACAAACTGGAACAGGAAATTAACAATGTATAAATGTGGTATTTGAATAACCAACAAACAGTTCTTCAAATGCAGCATTGTCAATTCTTGTTAAGAATTAGGTGATTTTTTACATTAAGTATGATCATGATATTTCAATTATACTTATAATTATACTTATATTCATAAAATTATTAAATACACCATTATTTTTGGTAACTATCTTTTGTGTGCATATTAATTTCATCAGTGCCCTGGTTGTAAAAAGTGTGTGTGCAAACTATGCCTATAACTTAAGCTTAGATCTTGGTTTGCAAATTGCAAAACACTGGTCATTACAGGGGGTGAGGATCAACCTTTAATTTTCATGGTAATGTCTCTTGAACATTATTTAACCCTTTCGAGACTAACCTTTAAAGGTGCTTTATGGCAGAATATATAAAGGGTATAAAAAAGCCAAAAATGTGTTAATTAGAAACTACCGTCCAAAACTATCAAGATAGATTTCTTCAGTTTTCAAACTGGTCTGGTTAGCTGGCTATGCATGTATGTATCACACATGTTCATCAATCATCCCTTTTTTCCAAATTCTAATTGGTCAATCCCAACACAGCATGCTGCCAAAAGACATTGGTCACATGATGGTTTGTAGTGGGTGACTAGCCAGACCAATCTTTATTCAATGGTTGGAGAAAACTATTTTATTAAACCAAACATATTTTGAAGAGACAAGAACATAATTGGATACATTTGGACACATTTGTCATTTACCTGGGACAAATGGAAAACACAGCAGATCACTCCATGAACAGGTCTTTCCTGTTCAGTCATGTAATGTGAACTTATTTCAGTGTGGGTTTCATACCATGTTGACATCATTATCTGCAGTTGTGAAAACTGAAAAAAAATTATTTGCATTACATCATATCATATCATATTCTGTAATGCATACTTCCCAGTAGATTTCTAAAAGAGATCAATGAAACATATGTATACTAGTAGTCATGGTAACCTCAGCATATATATATATATATATATATATATATATATATATATATATATATATATATATATATATATATATATATATATATATATATATATATGTATATGACTCCAGCAGCCTTTATGACATTTTTTACCCACAAGGCAAAGCTCCTGATAGTGGACTCTGGTTCCACATGAAACCTTTAATCCCTATAAACACGTACTCACACACCACACACCACTGAAGATGGGAATACATCCTGAAACATGTCTGGACCATTAACAGCAAAAAATATCTACAGATAAATGAATCTTACCTCAAAACACTTTACTCCCAAGTCTATCTCACTCTTTACAGTTCATATTATATATATATATATATATATATATATATATATATATATATATATATATATATATATATATATATATATATATATATATATATATATATATATATATATTTACATGTCCCCAGAATCTCAAACAGGTTAAATGACTTTCAGCAAATCAAGAGAGGGAACTCTTAAATTATACTTGAGCATTTAGAATACATTACTTAAAATGATCTCATGAAAAATTGTATAAATCATAAATATTTCATTTTGAATATGAAAAAAATATTTTTTTAATAATATAAACACTATCTCAAGAAATATCCATATATTGTAATTAAAAATAGCCAATAAAGAGAACTTCATACGTACATCGATAAGTCTGCTGTCAAAAGATGAAAAAATTATTCATTTTACTCAACAAATACTTTTTTTCAACTTCCTTGTTAATATGCGTGATTCAGTAATGAATATTCATTGCACAGATTGAACATTATACAGTGAAAATTTCAGATCAAAATTCAGCTCATGACTACTTGTCAGGCTATTGATCCATCCATGTAGTGATCTCAGAAGTTAACATGAGCAATAACAGGTTTATATTAAATATACAAAATGATACATCAAAGATAATTTACAAAATGATTATCTAGACCAGTAATGTTTAATATTTTAAGAAAGACAATCAAGGAAGAGCAATCATATTTTATAGTACTACTTTTATAACACTTTATAACTTATTTGTACAAAGATTATACATTATTAGTTATCATTTTAATATTGCATGTTTTGGCAGCCAAATTCTATTATGTTATTGTGTTAGCAGGTTGATTCAATGGATCAGTCAGACCTTAGAGACCTGAATAAAGCCATATTACAACCTCTCTTTGTGACCCCAATGTTTGAGGATGTCATCTTGAGACTACATGGTGGGATGTAGCTCACCATCATAGATGTTATCAAGATATTGGAAAATTAATCTTGACAAGTAAGTGAGAGAATTAGAAATATTCATAGCCCATTCGGAAGATATATGTTTAACAGATTCCCAATTGGAGCAAAGAATGCTCAAGATGAATTCAAGTGAGCCATATTTGGGAACTTTGAGGATCTCAAAAACGTTCTCTTCATCTCAGATGACACAAATGTCCATGGCATCAAAGAGGATGGTAGTGATCATGGCCATGCACTCAATAAACTCCTCCAAAGGGCCCCGAGAGAAAAATTGCAAACTCAACACTGAAAAGCTCATGGTAAGAGCATCAGAGATATCCTTAGTCATATCATATCATATCAAAAAACAGACCACTAGAAAGTTGATGCTGGCTAACTGCTATTTTTCTTTGAAAGGCAGCATTTGTGCAATGGCTTCAGTCCCTTTCTAACTTAGTTTTAGAAAGTTCTTGACTTGGGCAAGCTGTTATTATCTAGCAGTTTTATATCATTGACTATTCTGTCATCAAGGAGCTGCCATTCAGTTTAAGATAACAAAATTTGTCCCAAGCTGGGAATACTTGAACTTTTCAATTCTTGTGTACCTACTTCTTGACCTGAGCTGAACTTTGAAAATTTGTCATTGATATCTTTTTGAACTTTGGTACTTGGTCGTTATGGAGTTGCTTTTCTTTCAGAGATTTTATGCTATTTCTGATTAAATATCTTTATAATATCGATCAATATGTATTTTTTTATCTTTTGTGTATGATTTTTATTTATTTACATGAAGATTGAAGTAATTTCTTTAAAAAAAAGTATAGAAATTCTTATCCTCACCCAGATTGTTCAAACAAAAGTAATATTGTCACATCACATTTAGCTATTTTTTGGTATTATTGCACCAGGGTTAGATTTGAGATGTGCAACATTGCATTATTTTTCAAGTCAACTTCTTTCAACTGTGTCTGGAGATTTATTCAAGAACACAGCTTGAAGTAACTACTTCCATGGAAGACAACATTTCAATATTCTAAAGGAAGTAAAAATGAATTTTTTATATTTTAGTGTTAGTCTGTTAAAAAAATGCCAAACAAACAGTTGCATTTGGTAAAATTTCTACCATGATACAAGTACTGCTCTTATGTAAATGAAGACTCGGAACATTTCAGTTGGATTCTGAACTTGAATCAATGACTATTGGTACTACCATATTTATTGATGAATATTTATGGAAATAATCTTTTTAGAATGAATAGCTATTGGCAAATTGTAACCTTATCAGAGGAATATTCAGAGTGCGGTGAAAAATCCCTGTTCAATCAAATGTAGTATCTTTTTTTTTTCTCAAGTAAACGACGAATGTAAATTTCAATCTGAAGTTATATTCATATAAATGTAGATCTGGAACTCAGCTGAAGTTACATAACATGATTATGATCATAACTTGATTTAGATAGCATGTTTTGCTTTCTAACTATGTTTTGACAAATGCTTTTGATAATTATTCTTCTGAAACATTAATAGTTTGAAAAACAACTATAATTCAGTTATCTCCGCTTCCATTACAATGACATAACTGTGATGACGTCTTTACTGCGTTATTACACCTGAAAAGCCAAAAAATTACCTACTTTGCAATGTTAACAAAATTCTTCCAAAATTCCTGGATCCATTCCCAAATTTGATAAATTGTTTCTTGACCCATGGTCCACCCTTCCACTGAATGTCATTGAAATACATCGATAACTTCTGATGATATTGTGTGGACAATCAGAGGAGCAAACAAACAAACAGAAAGACAAACATGAGTGAATAAATATAACCTTTGACCAACTTTGTGGAGTGATTTATTATGCAAAAAATAACACTAAGCCTTTGTTAAAAGTCCTTAAAATATTCAATTAAAAAATGTACTTCTATTTACTTATATTGAGAGTTTCACATTCATACTGTTTTGGAATTTGGATTATTACTACTCATGTAAAGGCCTCCTTTGCCTGCTTTGAACTTGATGTAAAGTCACTCTCTTTATATTGAATTAATGTAATAATTATTGAAAAAAAATTGATAAGGAGAACTATTCAATAATTGGTATTTTTTCCCAAAAAGTAAAAAGTTTTCCTTCACTTTTGAACCCTACAAAAGAAGAGAGAAATTTCCTCTGTTGACTCCTAAAATGAAACAAAAAAAGTTTCCCTCAATTTTGCCCCCTAAAATGGGGAAAGGTTTCCACTCAATTTTGATACTTGAAAAGGAAAAGAAAGTTCCCCACGCTTTTGGATGCCTAATATGATGGAAAACGTATGATCAGAATATAAAAAAACAACTTCCAAATTTGAATATTGTCCAAATAAACATTTTCTGATGAAGTCACAATGTTCTTTAATGACATCACACCCAATGTATACAAAATAAGGGTGTAGTTCATCATTATAGTTAAATTGGCCTCAGCCCCCGAACATAATGTAACAATTGAAAATCACCCGGGTATGTTTTATCATTCAAATTACAGGATTTGGAGGGTGTAGGGCTGAAGAAACATTTTGTTTTTAGTCACAAACAGAAAAACTCTCATCATTATATAGATTAAAAAACTATTCAATTCTCATTGCTTTTCATTTTTACAGAGACATATTTTGATTCAAGATTCAATATCATTGGTTAGTGCTACTTATTTCTTCTCATTATTCTTTTGACTACATCAAAACAGGACTAACTATGCCACTATCTTTACTTCCCTCTTCAAGATTTAAATTTATGTAGCCATTCTTTGAGTCTTCAAAGGTCAGTTGATGTTCTTTCCTTAAGACTTATAGGATTGATATCTGGAACCGTTTACTACAAACAAAAAATTAGAATGAAGTAAAAAAAAAAAAAAAAAAAAAATAGATTTGGTCAGTCAATCAATAGAAACCATCATGTAATCAATGCGTTTTGACACCATGCAGTGTTGGGGGTGATGAATCAAAATTGGAAAAAAGGGTTGATTGATAATTTACTTCTCTTGCCTTTTGTTGGACTGTGATCACTAGAAAGAGACCAAATTTTCCCAAAACAAGCCTGAATTCTGCCAGACAATTCAACATATACTTACGTTGCAAATTGAACACCTTGCTAAAAACCTATTTAGGAAAGGAATTTAAAAAAAAAAACAAAGCATTACTTCTAAACCTAATGAGGAGTGTTCAAATTTCCAGCTCTCTTGCTCCATTGGTGTGGCCTGTACATGTCATAAATACATATATATATATATATACATAGCCAGACAGACCAACTTAAAAACTGAAGAAACCTGTGTCAACAATTTTGATTACAGTTTTGGTTGACCGTTTCTAATAGAAGGTCTATTTTATTGATTTGTTCATGGCTATCTTTCACAAGATAAGTGAAATAGCCAATCTATCAAATAAGCCTATCCCAGCATACCACTTGCATTATGTTCTTCACTGAACTCAAATGGAAATTTACCGAGTGATTTATTCATCAAGCATTGTCCTGCAACAATACCACCCCCACACACACACCATCACACAAACCCCAAGCAAGTGTAAACTAAAGCCACATCGCTTCGTTCCTAATCTCGCTTCTCAATATGCACAAGTATTGATCGTAATGATCACGACCAGAAAGGAAAGAAGTCACCAACTCGAGGTTCTTGCTAGGAAGAAAGAATCAATTGGTTCAAGTGTATTATTGAAGACTGCAGGCACCTGTTGCTAGGCTCATATGATATACATGGCAGAATCTATTATCTGTCAATATGCCTATGCTGCATTCTATAGTAAGTGGATTTGGAACTTATCATTTATGCCTGTTGCTCTTTGGCAGAGCAGAAGGTGTAGTGAAAGATGAATTGAAATTAATCAATGAATTCTATTAGATGCTAGTTTGGTGGGTAATATGAATTGAAGAAGATAAGATATGTATCACAATATGAACAAAGAAATTATTTACCAAACAGCATTAAATTGCTAATAGATATTACACCCATTAGTATTTATGTGACAAATGAATTAGTCAGAAATAAATCAACAGGTTGAGTCGTAGTAAATGTTTTTTAGGGTGTGGCAAAGCTGCTATTAGATTGTTAATGTTGAAATGCCATTTTTTTATATCATACAGGGTAATGCTAAAAGTGAAAGATTTATAAATGCATTTTTTTGCAGATTCAATGTAAATTGAGGTATGATTCATTATTTGAACCCTTAACAGCGATGGTATCTCCCAAAGAAGTTATGCTAAATTTCAAGTATGATTTCAAATTAAGACACATTGCTCAAGTTGCTGATAATTTCAATAAAGCATTTGAAGTGAACACTATTATAGTTTTGGTTCAATATGTCTAGGTCTGTAAATATCGATATCAATGATAAACTTTGAGGTTGGTCAAACGTGTTCTTAATGATAAAGAATTATCCAAACCAGCGCCCAACAGCCTATGAACAAAGAATCGAGTATTTTCTGGAGCCTTTGGAACTTCAACATCAACCATATCACATCATCTCAAAGGCAATAGGAAAGGTTGAAAGTTGGAAAAATGGGTCCAAAACTGAATGAAATACCCCATGTCCGCTCAGCGGAATGTGTTTAAATTTTGAGAATTAGGATATGAAGTCTTGCAACATCTTCCATATCTTTTAAAAAATTGAACGTCATATCTGTAATAAAAGGTTCAATAATAAGGAAGCCATAATTTGTGTTTTCACTGAATGTGTGACCATTAACCCAAACAATTTTAGGAATGGTATATTATCATTAGAGAATTGTTGGAAAAAGGTTATGGCTTCAAATGGGTCATAAATGATTAAATGCTTATCATTTTCTATTATTTATATCATTGATTGACTTAATATTAAAAAAATGCAACATTTTATATTTAATAACCTAAATCACTTAAATGTAAGTGGTATGTGTGAGATTATTATATGTGTGTGTGTGTGAGACGTAGCAGCAGTGGGAAAGACTGACCTCATATAAATAGGCCTCTGACTGAAGTACAGCTTGACCGTTCAAGACTCATCAGAAGCAAGATGGATTGAAAACATTGATCTTGCAATCAGGAATATGTTTGAAAAGACTGACGTGCAGCATTAAGATAGATGTTCATCTCAGCAACAAAGAATATTGGTAGTATGTAAGTGATACCATTAAAATACATTGCTTGCTGCCTCTTATGAAAATGAAAGCTAATAGGAAAGATGTTTGTAGGAATGCATTTTGGATAGACTCCAGGTAAGATTTTTACTTTGTCTTTCCATTGATAGGACAGTCATATTTCCTTTTCGATAGCTTAGAAAAGATGAATGTTGAAGTTCAAATATTCTTGTGAGTAGTGATTCTTTTTATTTACATAGGTTTTTATACTTGGACTAGAGATGGTATTCGGTTGGATCTATCCAGCATCTGATTTGTAGGATTAGTGAAAACTTGGGTGTGTTTTGGCACAGCTGTTTCAGCACAGCTATTTCTGCACTGCCATTTTGGTACAGCTAGTCGAGGACCCAATCAATTTTGGCACTAGCCCACGTGGTGTCAGAAGTTTTGGCACTAAGAATTTAAAGAAAAAACTGTTCTTTATTGTACATATTTTTGAATTAAAGAGTTGATACACAAAGCAACATTTGTATCTAATTTAGAATCTAAAAGAACAACTAAGCTCTACTACTTATTACTACCAAACTACTCAACTACTAAATATTATTTAGCATGTAAGCCTTCAACATGTACTGAGCTCAACTAAAAATATTAAAGCAAAATTTCATCACTGGTTATCAGCCCTCTGAATTGGTAGTTTTATTAGAGATAAACTGCATGCAAGAAACCAAGTTATTTGTCAGATTGAATTTTCCTTCCCCACTATTAGTATTAAGCCAAAAAGCCCAGCAGGTAGGTAGCAAAGGACATGTCAACAACAAATAAAGACAAATGAAACGAATTACCCAGAATCTTGGTAGAGTAATATATTAAATCACTCTGTGAACAAATCATACTAGGTGAAAATTGTTTTGTTTGGTTGACCAAGTTAAATGTTTTGTGCAAGGCAATTTGTTGAATGAAATTGTAATAAGGCGTATTTGTGTATAGATAGTGCTACTGATCCTGGAAACCGGTGGCACCTGAGTTCCTCCTTAATCTCAGTCATGTTTGCTACGCGTGCACTGCTCCAAGTTTTTTTGTTCTTTTGTCTTCTTTTACCTCTATGAATGAAGAGGTATTCACTTTTGCCTGTACATCTGTGTTTGTTCAATCAATATCTCAAGAAGTTCTGTATGAATTTCAGTGAAATATTGTGGAAGGGTGGGCAAGAGGCTATGGAATAAGTGATCAAATTTGGGGGCATATCCAGGAATTTTTACTATTACCACCCCTGTATTGCTGCTATATATCCGCACTGAATGAATTTCAATTAAATTTTGTGGGTGGTGGGCCATAGGGTAAGGAAGAATCGGTGAATTTTTTTTGAAAATCCAGGAATTTATGTACTCACTCATGTTTTTCCATACAATATCTCAAAAAATTATAAATGAATTCCAATGAAATTTTGTCCAAAGGTAGTCCATGGACTAAGGAAGAACTTACTAAATTTCTGCGTGGATCCAGGAATTATTTACAGTTACCTCCTCCTCAATGTAACTATTTTCATTCAGTTTTCAGTGACAATCCATGAGAAGTTAATAGAACATGTCTTTCACTGGTGCCAAAATGTCTTGCACTCAAGAGTCTTGAGCTAAAATGCAAATAATTAATTCAAACAAGCATTGCTTCAAATTAGACCAAGTGAAGTCAGCAACTGACCAAAAGTGTCAAGAATTAGTTAAAAGAAGGAGTGTAATATTCCATCAAGATAACACTAAACAGCAAGGTTCTTTGGTAACTCGGCAAAAATTGTTACAGCTTGGCTGGGAAGTTCTTACTCATCCAATATATTCACCAGATATTTTACCTTCAGATAAACGTTTATTCTGGTCTTTACATAATAGAAAAAAATTTGATTTAGCAAATGAGAGTAATTTTTTGTGAAAATGTATCACTCATTTTTTTTAGTATAAATTTAATTAAATAAAGATATTACTTATTTCATTAAGAATATTAATTTATTACTCTAACTTGTATAAATTGAAGTATGGCTTATTTTATTCAAACTATTACTCATTTTATTATGATAAATAAAATAAAATAAAGTATTTCTCATTTTATTTAGAAAGAAAGATGGGAGGAAAGACATTTAGGTAGTTTACTAAAGGGGTAGGTAGAGGTAGGGGAAAAAGGAAGTTAGGTAGTTTTCTAAGGGTGTTGAAAGAGAGAGAGTGAGGGGGAAAAGAAAGTTAAGTAGTTTACTGGGGGGACAGAAAAGTTTTCGAATATGAAACTAAGCCATGTTTGTATGACATTTAGATAATACATGAATTGGCAGCAAAGCTTTGAAGGGATGAGGGAGAGAATGAGAAGATACAGGTATGAGATGAGAGAAAAGCAGAGGCATGAGATAATGGATAATCTTAGTAGTCAACACCAGTGAAATTTTCATGGGTCCAGCTAGTATTTACATAATGTTTATTTGCAATATTTCTCCAGGAGAAAACTGATTATTAAGCAGCAAAAGGCTTTGACTATATTCTTTCTTTTCACCCACAGAAATAGGCTGAAAGAAGCAGATGTATTACCACCAATTGCAATGTCTCAGCATAAAATACTCTAATTAATTTTGATAAGAAAACAAACTAATTACATCACGGGATCTTCCCTTATCACTACCATTATCGCCTCACTTATTCTTTGTGGTTCAGTTTAAATGTGAGATGAGTAACAAGCAGCTATTAGGCCTGGTAATGACAACACTTAAGTATCTCTTATTTCTGTTCTCGATTACAATTCCACTATCTTGATATCCACTCAAAGTATAAATGACTGATGAGCAAATTCTTTTTTTTCAATTTTCAATTTGAATATCAAAAATAAAAATCTGGTGAATTCAACTCCTCATGAAACCCATGGAAATACCATGGTCATTTTCAAAACAATGAGACATAAAATATGCAATATGAAAAAAGTAATTATTTTGAAGAGTATCAAATTTGATATTTCCTCGTAAATAAGAAAAACTCTCTCCAAAAAAAAAAAATATATATATATATATATATATATATATGTATATATATATATATATATATAAAGATGATCATTTCAATTCTTTGATTTTGATTTTGATTTAAATTTTTTTGTAATCTATTCAATCTATTTTATTTTCCTTTCATTATATATTTTTCAGAAGTAAGAGAAACAGAGAAATAAACAGAAGTCACACTAGTTTCTTTTCATCTTATTTTTGTTGCTTTTTATCACAATGCTTAGATTTTTACATTCTACAGCCCTTAATCAAGCAACATATATCAAAAAGAAAAATGAGCTTCAGACAAAAATATTTAATGATGCTATAATTTTTAACTGAAAAATATGCTCAGGTGGTGTGGGTGGCCTAACAGTCGATGGCAAAGAGCATGGAATCAGCAGACTGAGTTCTAACTCCAGCTGGGACAGTTTTCGTCCAATGATTGAGTCTACAAGGATTGTTTAATGAAATGGGGACAAAATCATTGGTTCATCTGTTGAATGACATTGGAGCAATTGAGATGAGCTGAAATATGCTTATTCTCCACTTTACCTGCATAGTATCATTCTACAATGGTAAAGTTTTAAATTGTAATTCACATTGCTTCATCTGGGTAGGACTAATGAATTTAATATCCCAATGCAAAAACAAAAATGTGAATATAACCCTGAGAAGGTAGACCTACATGTTCATCAACAGGAAATGAATTCTTCTTCATTGGTTTTCACAAAGCACATATAATACTGCTTATTCTACCGAACTCAAAGACTCAGTAATGTGTCTCTTTGGTAAAGACAACTCTGATTATGTGTGGGATAATAATCTTTGATGAATGGTAGGAATTTTGGACAACATTGGCTTGACTCAGTGAAGACACTTGGCACCTCATCAATTCTTTTATTATTTGTTTCTTTATTTGTCTTCTTTTGTTCACAACAGGCAAGTTGCCATCATCTGGTTTTTTCCACATAATCAGCAACAAGATACCTGAAAGCAATATTGTTTCTGCTTCTTCCTTCATAAAATTATTTTGTCATACCAGTGTTGTTTGAAAGTATGCAAAGATAAATAATTTATAGTACCTTTATAGAAGGCAGTAGTCGCTGTACAAGAGTACATCAATAAGTCTGCAGACTGACATGTACTTATTTGCTGAATTTTGATCTAAAATCCCCACTGTGTAATGTCCAATCTCTCTGATTATTATTCATCGCTAAATTAAGTGCATTTACACGGAGAATGATTATGTTGAAGAAAAAAATTTGCTGAGTAATCTGGGTCAACACGCTCTTTATTATTATTGTTGGTTTTTATCATAACACTGAGTTGCTACACACTTTATCATAACTATCAATTTAGCTCTAGATTTATTCCATTGTATTATTGTGCATTTTACCACTACACTTTGGGTTGATACACTCTTTGACCACCAGAGCAAATAGTGCAAAATGAGAAATAAAGAAGTAACTTCCAATGAGACTTGAACTCACACCTGGAATATCTGGACAGTGAACCCTAGCAATTGTCTGGAACTGCCTCTTTCATACCCCCTTTGTCCAACCTTCCACAATTTTTCATGGAAATTCATTCATTACTTTCAGAGATATTGTGCGGACAGATATGGACTTTTAGCAATATCATGTAATTCAGACAGAAAATAACAACATAGGGGAGGTAATTGAATATGGATCCGCTATAAAATCTGATCAGTTCTCTCGTAGTCTATTGTTCACCTTTCCATGAAATCTGATAGAAATGCATTGTGAATTTTTGAAGATATCTTGTGGACAGGAAAAAGATTTGGCAAAATTATGCGATTTTTGACATATAAATGCAACATAGAGGAGATAATTGGGCAAGCATCTGCTTGGAAAAATCGGTCAGTTCTCTTGAAGGCGATTGTCCATCCTTCCAGGAAATATCTTTGAAATTCATTGAGAACTCAAGGAGATATGTGGACAGACATGGAATTATAGCGATATCATGTGGTTTGAACATATATCTACAACATAGGGTAAATGATCGTGCAAGGACACGCTGCAAAATTTAATCAGTTCTCCCATAGCCTATTGCCCGCCCTCCCACTGAATTTCATTGGAATTCATTGAGAATCTCTGGAGTTATTGGGTTGAAAATCATAAATGTAATTGAAAAAAAAAAAAAAAACAGAAAAATATCTTTAAATTAGAAAAAGAATTCTTTGGATCTATATGACATCTGCCTTACCCTATTTTCCATCCTTTCACAAAATTTCATTGAAATTCATTCAGTTCTAGAGATATCACTTGGACGGGTGAACCAACAGACATACGAACAAACAGATGAACCAACAGACAAACGGACACAACCAAATATATATACTTCTTTTCAACTTCATTGAGAGCTAAATTTCCTCAGAAACAATGGAAACTGAAAGCAATAACAACTGTTAATGAATTTTTTTACATGTAGTTGCAGTTGTCAATTCTGCCAATGTGCTGCAGTGTATGAATCAATATATCCAAGAGGGTCAGTCTGCCAAGATTCTCCTTTACAGTCTGCAGTGTCTTTCCTCTTAGAAATTTGTAAATAGCCACCCTATATGTAAATAAATGTTCTTCTTGGACACATCTGTTGTAAAATTACCCCCAATATCAGAAAACAGTATTTGAGATCAAATAAAAACAAAAGCTTGAATATTAAATTTCATGGTAATTCTATTCACTATGGAAAGATTAGAACTCCTTGACTTTTCAAAAACCATTGTCTTTTGTAGGTGAAACATATACTTATTTTGATAAGTGTAGATTTGCTAGGTTATTTCAAGTTTGTTGCAAGTTAACAAAGACAAATAAATTCTCATTATATATTGCTCTGTATTACAAAATAGATATTTACTCAAGTTATATGTTGCAAAGTACCTGTTGCAATGTAAAAAGTCAGGTATTACCTCTGCTAACAAAGTTGGACAGAGATTATATATTCACTGTGTTTGTTTGTCCACAGCATATCTCCGAAAGCTCAGAATGAATTTCAATGACATTTTGTTGAAGGTTGGGCCATAGTCCAAAGGATGATTGATCAAATTTAGAGGCAGATCTAGGAATTTTTTTCTGCAATTTTGTTAACATCGCAAGATAGGATGATTTTTCAGCTTTCTGGATGTAATAACGCAATAATGATGTCATCACATCGTTAGTGTCAAAATAGTTTTCATGAGGCTTGCAAATAAGTATCAAGGATTATAAATTAATATTTGCTTGAATATTTATAGAATTGAAGTGTTTCTAAGGTTTCGTTTGTTAAGATATATGGAAATAAAGTGTACATAAGTATTTTGTGATGTATATAACTTTATTCAAAATCTTTTATTACGTTTTATGTCGATTGTTCATGAGGTTTGTAAATAAATATAAAATGCATTATGATAAAATGCATTATGATAAAATGCACTATAATTTTTCAAACTAGTGGTCATATGTGTCTGATGTATAATTATTACAGGCTTTTGTCACAGCATAGTTTGGAATTTGTAACCTGATTGTTCAGTTTATGGCATTGATGGAGATGCGCTGTCTGAGAACTTTTTGATTTCTCTTGATGTTAATTTAATATAAGCACTTTGCATTTTTTTCTCAATATACATTTTCCAGTTAGAATGTAAGACATACTCTACCTCTTTCTTGCAGCTGTTAATACATTATAATTACTCTCATTAGGAGAGACAAGAACTGATATATTTCATCCCTTTCTGATTTTCTATCACTTCACTTACTGATACAATTATAGAATAAGATGTATATTGTAAATAAAACATTTTTAACTTGTAACTAAAATTTCTACAGAACAAAAGCCCTCTTTTAAACTAAAACAGATTTTTCCTTCCATTGATCCTATAGATTTAGGAAGGAATATTTTATACCTATTGTTGATTATGTAGTAAAAATATTGTGTTATTCATCAATGAAGTTATATGTTAGAAATATTATTATTGCTTTATCATCAATGAGAATATAACATATGAAGACTACTTCTTGTATAGAGCAAGTCTTCTGTGTTTGACACCATCAACCAAAAATAGAGAAAGGGGGATGAATGTATTGGAGTTGTTTGCTCTTTGAGTAAAATTACGGAGTTTGTGGCTCAACAGAGGTGTTTAATATTCTTTCATCATGTTTTTCAAAAACGTTTATATATTTTTATGGTATTACAACTTGACTGCGAATGTAGATTTCTCTTTCTCTGAGATTCCATCAAAATTATTACTATTAGGTTGCCCCACATGAAATGGCTGATTGTGAAATGAAAAATATGCTTGGTGACACATTAAAGTGGTTTTGTTAAATTTGAGCAGTTATCCTTGTATCAGTTTCCATGACATCTCCTAAATTCTCATCATCAACGGCTGATTGAGAGCATCCTTGAGGGTCATTATTCAGCCTTATATCTCAGGAACAAAATTTGTGGAGCAAATGTTGCAGTGTTATTTCTGAGCAAATTCCCATTCCAAATGCAAAATAGATGTTCTTGAAAGCTTGAACAGCATTTTTACCAAGTTTGAACTTATAAAAGAACAATAGTCTCATTTCTTTTGAGGACAGCATCTGTAAGAGTCAGAGACTTATCAGAGAACTTTCCAAATGCTAACCAAGTGCTTTTGTGAGAAGTGCTGGGAAAAAATGTTCCTTTAGGCCAGCTGAGATTTCATCCTCTAGCAACTAGCAATCGGTCACTTATTTACATACGTCTGTAAGCACAATGTTGTTTGGTTTTTCTTTTTGAAAAATAATCCAAACAATGCATTTAAATTTTAGATTATTAGAATCTGATAATTATATGTTCTTAGTTGTCAAATTAAAAAATATCCAAGGTCCTAAGTTTCCAAGTAGGGCAATTGTGTGAGGCTGACATTTTATTGTACAGTAGTCTTCTCCCTTATCCGCAGGGGATATGTTCTAAGACCCCCAGTAGATGCCTGCAACTGTGAATAGTACCACACCCTATATTTAATACATGTATTTTTTCCTATACATATGAATTTATGATATTATAAAAATCAGACTCAAAAAGAGATTAAGAACAATGATTATAAAATAAAACAATTATTACAATATATATTGTAATAAAAGTTGTGATGGATAGAAGATTCATTCTCACTGTAGATTTTAGCAACCTCAATATATGATCTTTTCTGTTCTTATCAAGATGAGAACTTTCAACTTTTCACTTAAAAGAATCCCTTTACAACTTCTCAACATATCTGAGTTGTGAACATCACTATTTTTGCACTTTGAAATCATCATTAGGTAAAACTTATGAATTGTTCATCTCTGGGGTTGACCATGAGTAATTGAAACCATGCAAAACCACCAATAAAGAGAAACCCCTACATAGTTCTATCGAAACTGAATATTTGATATGTACAGGGGAAAGTATTTGTCATTTGAATATCTGATTAAGATCAGAATAGTATTTGATGTTATTGATGTTATTGGGGATTTTGTAACATGGGAATCTAAACAAAATTTATTCCAGCTGTCACTCTTTTTTTAATTTATGGTTGGTAACTGGTGTTCAGTCATGATCTTTACACAATCTTTAATCTCAGCGATATTTTATATTTATTAGCATCGTAAGTTTAAATTCAAAAAGCTTGAAAAAAAATCATAAAACAGATATTTCAACTAGGCGTGGACAGTTTCTTACTAGGAAATACTACATTATGACGTTGCAAGGGAGATAATACATGGTTTCAGTTGAGGCATGAACTGCATTGAAAGTTCTCTTCATCATTTTGTAACATATGTTTATGAAAAAACTATCGAAATTTCCCGTGATGAAATAGAGAAAAGTATCTATATATAAAGCTGTAATGTTTGTATGCATATTTTTACTCCTCATAAGTCCCAAACTACGCATCCTAGACAAATAATAGGTAATCTTGTAATATTGGGCTCGATATTCGTGAAACACAAAAAGTTATTCCCCTTGAAAGATTTTATTCCTAATTTGAGCGTCTAGACATATACATGAAAAAAATTATTTACGAAAATACTATTTAATTTCATTTTTAAAATCTTGAACTGAAATTTTAATCGATTTCTCTCTGATTTTTTATTCATTTTGAATTTGAAAATTTTACATACACAAAAGTTGAAATACTTCTTATTCATTGCCCTCACATAACGACGTTATAAATTTTAAAATTTAATTAAATCAACGTTTCAAATTTTAAAAATTCAATCTGCTCCTTTCAAAAAATCTCTAGTTCTTCATTTCACTGTTATTGACTTTTTTTTATATTTCTTTTGACTTTCATGTTGAGATTTTAGTTGCTTTTATCACTTTTTTAACTAAAGCACACATTTTAGGTTGAATCTAAAAAAAATAATTAATTTTGATAGATTTTCTCACATTTTTGAGTTTTTTGCATCTGAGAACTATCCAGCTGATTACCTGTAACCAGTAATGCATAGACTGAAAATATATTCATGTATGTGTAAGGGTATCTCTTCCATAACTAATACCATAGTGAACAAGAAGAAAAAGAAGAAGATGATACGATTCAATTAAATACTTTTTGATGGTCATTTTGGGACCACTTTTGCTTATATTCATTGGAGCCATTTACAAAAAATATTTATGAAGTTGTTCCAAGCAAGGTTTTTCTTATGTTAAATAGAATTTCTTCCATATTTTTCCTCATTTGTATATGTCAAAAATAAAAAGCCTTCCCATGAAATTTTAGTTTCAATAAAGTTTTTTATAATTGAAAAAGTGAAAAAAAAAAATTGAATCTTTCTTGAAGTTTGTGATTGGTATTATCAGGAACTAATATACAGATTTTTAAGGTTATACTATCTTTCACTTTCAGGGGTTTCAGGAACTTATAGTAAAGTGTGACATGATTTATAGTAAAAACATTGTCATTGTCACTGATAGTATCATAAAACCTATCATTGTTTTTTTATAGTATTATCATTATGAGCTATAATTTTAATTGCTGTATTTTGTAGCATTTCAATTTTCTTTAGTATAGTGTGTATGGTGAAGCCCAGAACCCAGCATCTATATAACAAGGAGGAAGTAAATGTAGCATGGTAGAAAGATTGTGATTATTTTATTTTATATTTATTATATTATCAAGAAATTCCTCTCTATACATGCTGATATATCTAATGTAAGAGGTAGGGTAGATTCTTTGGTAATTTATTCTAATTTCAATATTTAAAGATAATTTCTCTGCTGGTTCTCTGAAAGAGATTTGTTCTGTTTTGCCAGTGTTATGGGGAATCATATGAGCCGACAATGAGGGTTTTGTGTGTGTGTGTGTGTATGTATATATATATATATATATATATATATATATATATATATATATATACAGGAAATCAGGAAACAGAGGATCAGAATAAATTATTGTATGTAGAAGCCAATTTTATGAATATATTTGGATAAATTAAAAGAAAAATCACTTCTCTTGGCTATGAAATATATAAAGATATATGAATATATAAAGATAAGTGATATCTCTCAAAGTTAACAGCTGGAAGATGCTTGTTTTCTATTTTATTTATGATCAACTGTGATCCAGTCCTAGTAGACATTGAATCATTCCTCAAGACACAGTGGATTCCATGAGGATAAATGATTCAAAGAAGTCTCAGAGTGGAAACAACTACAAATTTTCTTAAAATATTGTTTGATTGTAGTTGCTGCAAGAAGTGATCATAACTCTCTAACATTCATTATGGAGGCCATCAGTCGGCAAGGTGTAGATCCAGTATATGTTGAAGTGTTGAAACATATATACAATCACGGCAGCTCATTTATCAGGCTACATAAAGACTCGGACCCCTTCCAGCTCCAGAAAGGAGTAAGACAAGGTGATACCAGCTCACCTAAACTCTTCACAGCCTGCCTCGGGATGATTTTCAGAAGACTAGACTGGGAGAGTAAAGGAATTAAAATAGACAGTGAGTATCTCAGCAACCTCAGATTCGCAGACGACATAGCCCTTTTCGCAGAGAACCTACACGACCTCCAACTAATGATAGATGAACTAAATGAAGAGAGCAAGAAAGTCGGCCTACACATGAACTTCAGCAAGACGAAGATCATGTGCAACAACCACATTGAAGATAAAAACACTAAGATCGAAATCGAGGACACAGAACTCGAGAAAGTAGACCACTACATCTACCTAGGGCAACGAATCTCCATGAGACCCTCAAAGGAAGAAGAAATCAAGTGAAGAATCACACTAGGATGGCAAGCCTTCGGCAGAGCTAGCTCAACCTTCAAAAATAATAAGATCCCATTAATCCTAAAGAGGAGGGTGTACAACCAATGCATCCTCCCAATAGTCACTTATGGAGCTGAAACATGGAACTTAACCAAGAGACAGACCCGTAAGCTGAGAACCATGCAGCGTGCACATGAAAGAATAATGCTGGGCCTCACATGGAGAGACCACAAAACAGCACAGCACATCCGGGAAAAGACAAAAGTTAGAGACATCATAGAATCCATAAAAAATCTCAAATGGCGGTGGGCTAGCCATGTTGCAAGAATGGCTGACAATCGATGGACATCACGACTCACAACATGGATTCCCCGAGACCAAATGCGCAACCGAGGCCGGCAAAATGTTAGATGGAGAGACGAGCTAGACAAGTTCAGGAAGTACTGGCTCCGTGACGCCCATGATAGAGAAGTGTGGCAAATCCTGGGGAAGGTCTATGTCCAACGACGGACGCTAAAAGACTGATGATGATGATGATGATGATATTCACACAGTCTCAAAAATAACTTAAGATGAGAAAAAAAATGACACAAAAGTAAAATTGAAATGCTTTTAGTTTCCCAGGAAACTATATAAAATGAAATGACGAGGTCATTTGTAATTAGAGAGAAGTGGTCCACTGTGCTCTCATTCAGTGTATCCTACACATCCCATTGAGAAAGCTAACCAGACGTCATTGAAGAGCAAGTACATTGATTGCATTTTGGACTGAAATAATTTGGGGGCCCCGGAAGGCTTTACTCCTTGAGGAACCCTCTCCAACATTAAACGAAAGTTGTTATTACATAAGGTCAGTTGAAAAGCAGTAGAGGAACTACAATTCATACAGCTTATGGAGCCTGCTACATTGGAAGCTCGATTGGTGTTTTAAAATAGCCCCCAACCAATTCTATAGCCACGTGTCTGTCTTCATCTTTGATCCTCCCTTGGGGAAGAAAGTTTCCCTTCACTAGAAAAAAGGGAAAAAGTCACCATTCACTTTTGACACCATAAGAGAGCTAAAAGTCTGGTATCGTCTGACCTGATAAAGAGAAGAAAAAGTCTCCCTTCTCTTTTCACCCCTCCACAGTAGCCACCCTCAAGAATTATAAATAAACATATAAAATAAGATGTGCATATTTGATATGTGTACATCTAAAACTCTCAAAAAATGTTTTTCCCCAAAACTTTTCATTTTAAAACCTACTCCTACATCTATTGAGTCTGCATGCCAAATTTAATTTTAAAAAAAAGAGTGATCCCACATCATCAATGAAATGGAGGAATGTTGTCATATATATATATATA
>OY735208.1:37529475-37554475 GCA_963457665.1 Thysanoteuthis rhombus | reverse complement strand
TCACACTTATTGTATCTGTGGGAGCAAAAAGCCCTCATCACTTCCTACCCTCTTATTAAACTACCTAACTTTTATTTCTCACCCTATGTGTCCTTACATCTTATTAAACTTCCTAATTTTTTTTTTCTTCTCACTCTTTTCCTACTGTTTTTGTCACACTTATAGTATCAGGAGCAGCCATCAGCTGAGCCTATTGTTCATTTATGATAACCATCAGCACCAGGTCATGGACTAGTTATAGATAATACTGATCACTCCGGCTGCTTTAAGCCTGTGTACCATAATAGATGATATTCTTGTGGATATAATATGGCCTATATTAAGGAATATTGCAAACTTTCAGTTCAAAATACTATCTAGAAAGTTATTGCTGTGCTGAATCCCTCTATTTTTGAGGTGAAGAATAGCATTTCTTTTTACATATCCTAATTGACATGCTTTCAAATTATCTTTTTTTTTTACCATGGTATGAAATTTATTGAAAGGAACAAAAAATGAATAAGTAAGATAAGTCAAAATGAGAGAATGTTAGACTGGGTAAATTCCAGAGAACCTCTTGGCCCTATTTCAGAACTCATTCTAATTACCCTTTAACCATATAGATAATTTCATTACCTAGAACAGCCTTTTAATAAGTGTTGTTTCTAAAAGTCTCTTTATTCAGCTTGTTTCTATTTTCCTGTATGCGGCTCTTTTTTAATAGAGTAAAATTAGTTTTATTCCAAAACTCTTGGCCTAATTCTTGTAACATTTAATTTCACTTGGTGACCAACTAAAGGTTATAACAAACTAAATTTTTTGGCATTGCGTAACTTGGCTCTTTTTGAGTTTTTCTTTCTAATTCTATAAACTTTAAAAGTTTTGTTCTTTTAGTTCTTGTATGAATTTTAATTATTGTACATGTTTTATCAGAATAATCTCAGCACCTATGTTGTCTATTTTTCATAATATTTTGGTTGTATACCTCTGGTCTTCTTGGGTTGTCTGCTGTGTTCTTGAATGTTGAATCTGGTTCTGAGGGAGCCTGTGTAATCCCTCACATAGATGTCATGTCAAGTTTTTGTGTCTCTATGTTTTGGGGATTGTCTCTTACTATCATATGTGCTGGCCCCATGACTTCTAGTTGAGCATTGTACATGCTTGCTTCTTTTGGGCCATGCCCATGAAATCCCGACTTCATAGCCAACTCCTTCCTTATCCATGGTTCCCACAAGCTATTCATGTCGGTACTTGGATTTATCTGAGCTTGGTAAGGGGGCAGATTCCTTCAGCTGTTCTATTCGCAATGGTTCTCTTGCTTATTATTTTGACCTCATTCCATAAAGGTTGGTGGGCGTCCCTCTTCCTCCACATAAAGTCAGCCATGAAAGTGTCTCTTCGGGTGTTCCTCAAGTATTAGTTTATAGTTTTCTCATTTTCGTTAATCCAACTACAATTGAAGAAATCTTTGTTTGTGTGTGGGTGCGTGTGTGTGTGTGTGTATTCACTAAGATTACTTGACAACTTGCATTTCTATGAAGTTGACATTATCGGATATGTTAGACAGCAAATAAGGCAGTGCAGCCTTGAGTTTGAAGTTTTTTGGATCAGCGGTTCCTGAGAAGTCTGATGAAAATAATTAAAAAACAAAGAATAAAAATCTTTCTTCATATTTCATAAACTCTCCCGTGACTTCTGCTCTCTAGAATTATATAAATTTAGTTATGGAATATCCAAATTAGCAGCTGAAGAGAAGTAACTGAAATACTACGAAGCTGTAGTATTCTAAGGCCGACGAAAAATTATTTTCATGACAATTATGTTAGTTTGTTCCATATACTGAGTAATTCATCGAATTTGAATGTTAAAATCAAGGTTAATTACTGCTGATCAAAGTTACTTTCCTTCCACCTTTAGGTATTTTTTTTATTGAAAAAAAAAATCATATTCACTGAAGAGTTCTATCATCTTTTATTTTATTCATTGGAAAGTACCAGGGTCAATAAGTATCAAGAAGTTCATGACATTAGGAGTTAATCTTATTGAAATTAAAGGTGATTACTTTATGACTAGCATATAACTGTCAAAAATGATGGAGTTAATCATGTATGCATTGGTACCAACGATCCTAAAAAATTTTTATTGGGTAATTTATTTTTGATAATTCAAGTTTCCTAATTTTTATTTTTTCAAAGTCTCAACTCAACCCAAGATATTTTAAAGGATGATCTTAAATCTTGAGTATAACATCAAGCAAACATTAAACATTGAATATTTCTTTCAGTCACTCACAAACTCTTTTTTCTTTTCTTTTAGTTTCTTCTTGATATAGCAACAGACAGTCACATTTTACTACCTTTATGTGGTATTTTTTTTTTAGTTCTGTTTATTTCCTATGGACCAATCCATTATGACTTTTAGTTTATAATAAGACTCTGACCAAACAGACAATTATACAACCAAACATACTAATTGTGTATATGTTTTTTTCATATGGATAGATTATATGTATCATTTTTTAGAGAAAAATAACACTGCAGCATTAGAATATTGTAGTAAACATGATAAAATATACATGAAAATGAAGAAATAGAATATTCACAATAAGAATAAAAAGATAATTTTTAAAAGAATCAATTTCTTTGCTTGTCACATAATATTTTCCAATAAATAACTTAATGGAGGTTATTTCCAAGCAATTTTTAATCACATTAACTATATTCTTCTCTGTTTCTTTTTATTTCTCTTTTTCACAAGACTCAAATGTTGAAAAAATCAAAATAGGAATCCAAGTAATTAAGTATAAAAAAACTAAAATTTTGCTAAAGTTTAAAATAATTTTGAAAGATTGCCAAAGGTGGCTGTAAAAAAAATTGGCAGCCTAATCACATGACCTATTTGAATGAGATTTTGTCAACGATTTTAAAAAAGGAATAACCTTTGAGAAACATGGCATATTTCAAATATCATCATTTTTTTTAATGCATGACAAATATAATTCACAATATGTTACATTTGTAAGGGAAAAGTACTGAGATGAATTTCACTCCCTGGGAAAAAAGAAAATGAATTGTTGATGTATTGTTGATATAAGAATCATTCGTCATATCAATTACACGGATCATAAATCTATACACATATTTGAGCAGTGTTTATTTGTTTATTTGTCCATGCCTCTTTCATGCTAAATCTAAGACCTAATGTCATAGTATATGGCAGATAGACGCATTGAACACCAACTTGTGACATAGGCTATGTGAGGTTCATCTTGGCAATCAACAGAGGTCATTTTTAGTCATTTTAATCAATCTAAAAAATCATTATCCTAAATTTTGCACCAAAAATACTCAATCTTGGCATATACCTTCTCCGAGATAAAATCACAAACTATGCAAAGTGATCTTGGAGGTCATTCACGAAAAGTCATTTATAGTCTCCAAAGGTCATTTCTGGTAATTTCTGGCCAAGGTTTTGGATACATTTTTATACCTATGAAACTGAAATCTTCACAGCAAAGATAATAGGCAATGTGCCAGACATTTGATGTTACCAGTGGTAAGTTATAGAAATTTTTGGCCACAATTTTGCTCTGAGTATGCTGTAATTTAGCATATATATACATTTTATCATGGCAAAGATCACAAGCTATGCAAGGTTGTCCTTGGAAGTCATTGAAAATCACTAGAGGTCATATTTGGTCATTTCTTCCCAATTTTGAAAGTTGTTAGCCAGAATTTGGCAGCTAGGATCCTGAAATTTGGCACAAGGGTACATCCTTATATGACCAAGGTAATGGGCAATGAGATATTGATCTCAAAGGTCATTCAAAGTCACCAGAGGTTACTTCTGGTCATTTCTGATCCTCTCATTCAAAGTCACCAGAGGTTACTTCAGGTCATTTCTTGTCCTTTCAAGCTAACTGATAAGGTCAAATTCAATGGGGTAGGTAAAAGATGATGAATTCGAAGGTCATTGAGGGTCACTGAAGTCAATTTTGGATTAAAATAACTTTTTTCAGCTTTTTTGAAAGCAGAGAAGTATGTGCAGTTAAATCAGGTAGAAGAAGGTAGATGGTGCTGATCTTGAAGATCATTGGATACCATCGCAGGTCAATTCTTAAGTGAGATGTTTTTTCCAGCCAAAGATTTAGATTTAAAATGTTTTTTCATGCTTTAAAGTCCAGTGTTGGCTATTGAGATGTTTTCTTTTTAATTTTTTGAATTTGAAAGCGACTTCCAGGATCGAAAAATTGAAAAATCACATCTAAATTGGCAGCCCTATTATCAAATCACTGATTTCATGTATATTTTTGCAACTGGGTGGATCCTAATCCAGTCTTTATATTCTAGTAGAACAAAGCTTCTTTTACACATTTCAAATGTAAAAAAAATTTCAGTTATCATTTGAGGAAGTTTTTCATTAGCTTTGGCAATTTCCACTAACTTACAGCAATCATCCAGGATTTCTCTATAATCCTAGGCAGTTTTCATGGTTTCTTTGCAATAACTGACAAATTCTCAGCAATTCTTGGCAGATTCCAATAATTTTCAGTAATTCTTGGTGATTTCCAGAAATTCTCAGCAATTTTCAGAAATTTCCTGTATTTATCAGTAATTTCTGATAATTCTCAATAATATATAACAAATTCTGACAATGCTCAGTGATTTCTGGCAAATTTTGGCAATTCTTAGCAGATACCAACAATTTTTAGTGATTGTCAGGAATTTCCAGTATTTTTTTAATTATTTTCAGAAATTTTCTGTAATATCTGACAAATTATTCTGGTGATTCTTAGCAATTTGGGGCAGGTTCTTACAATTTTTGTAATTTTCAGAAATTTCTGCAATTTTCAGTATTCTAGTAATTTTTGATGATTTCTGACAATATCCAACAGATTCCATCAATTTTTGGTGGTTCTTGGTAATTTTGAGCTATTTTAGTTCTCATGCTCAAAATCACTTTGAAGTAATTTTAGACCTTCTTATTTAAAGACAATTCCTGAACTTTTTTTTTGGTAATATTGACAACTGGATATTCTAATTTGCTTACCAAATTTCCAAGCTTTTTTCTGTTAATTTTTTTCTTCTCATAATCCTTGGAATTTTTTCCAGAATTTTCACAACCATTGATTTACAACAATTTTTGGTAATTTTCAGCAATTCTAGGCAATATTCTGTGAATTTTTTGCAATATTTGGACTTTTCTGGTAGTTTTAAAACTTTCCTAGTTATTTCTGGACTTTCCTAAAATATCTGAAAAATTTTAGGAAATCCTTAGAATATCTTGGAAATTTTCGGATTATCAAAGAAATTCTCTGAAATTCTCAGAATATCCCAGAAATTCTTGGAATATCTCAGAATGTCACTGAAATTGTCAGAAATTCTTGGAATATTTTGGAATATGTTGAAAATTCACAGAATATTACTGAAATTCTCAGAATATCTTATGTTTGTATTTTTTCTATCAAGAGAGAGACTTGATAAGATACGATAATGGCTTCTTCATTATCGTTACTAGTCGTGGTTTTCTTTATGAATGTCAGATTCACTTGTTATTTTTTCAATTTCAATATTCAATGTATTAAACATAAATATTGCGTATTTTTTATGTTTTAAATTCAGGTGACCCCTAAGCTTTGCTGGCTCCATAGGTTCATATGATGCATGTAGGTTTATCAACATTATCAACACAAGTTATAAATTCATATTATAAGTACTCCACAAAATACTTGTATACTTTGTTATTGGTGTCTCTATAATAATTACAAATACCAAGTAACAAACAAAACTGTAGATTTTGCTGTGTTTTTTAACAGAACTTCTGCAATGTAAGGAACATATGAAAATAAGATAGTTCAACCAAAATCGCTTTATGATCAGACTAGAACTGTACTTGTGACCACAGAATCAGGCACATGAATACTGTCAACAGTGAAATAAGAACAACGATACCAGATAGATCTGGTTAATCGACTTGCCTAGTGAAGCTCACAACACAGACGATCTGTTGTGGAGCTAATGTTGGGGTATATTCAACCTGCAACAGATCTTCTAACCTGAGTAGCCCCAGGCTTATTGTCCAAGGTAAATTAGATTCCACCCATGTGACCCATGCCATAGGTTGGAAAGAAGAGGGGAGCCGGAGGGGAAAGAGAAGAAAGGAGAGAAAGGAGGAAGGAAAAAGAAAGGCAAGGAAGGACAGAAAGAAAAGGGAGAGAAAGAAAAAAAAGGACAGTAAGAAAGCAAAAGAGAAGGAAGGCAGGAAGCAAGGAAGGAGAAAAAAACTGGAATGAATGAGAGAGAGGAAAGATAAAAAAAAAAGAAATCAGGTACAGATAAGGGTGTACAGTCAGCTCCTGTGCAAAAAGGTTAATTTTCATTCATGAAAGTGCTGGAGGTCAATAGGTTTTCCATTACAGAATTTCATGATAAGATCAATTTTCCAGAAACGTATCCCTTATGTAATGATTAAAAGACTTGTCACGCTGACCTCATGCCGATAAGATTATAACCCCAACTGGTAACAGAAAATTGTTTGTTTTATTGATGAAATGTGAACATTGACTTGCAAATAGCCAAATCACAGTGTGATTAGTAAAATCTGATTTTCTTTTTTTCTGATTAAGTGATCAATGATTTTTTTGATTTATTTATTTTATAACTCACCAAAGGAAAAGCAACTGATATTTTTAACCTCCAATAGCAACTAAGAGGTAGTTTGTTGTCATTTACATCATCATCATGTCCTGACACTGCAAGGTTAGAGACTAGTTTACAAATGAGCAGCTTGTTATAAGTCAGAGAATAAAATATAACCATTGCTTCCCCTCTCCTTTGGTTTTAAAATTTTATAGTTGGTTTATAAATGCTTGGAACTAAATTTTTTTGATTTTTATTTCATCTAAATATCATCTATATGTTGATTAATGAAACTTGTTATAAAAAAAATCATCCAGTCAATAAATAATTCTGCTTTCAAGTCAGGGTAAAAATAATACATTTTTAATTTCTAAAATCAATAATTTTCACAGTCTAAATATTCAACTGGATAAATATCATTGAATCTTTTCATAAAAATCTGCATAGTTCTGGGTTCAAAGGTATGCAAGAAAATCAATTTACATCTTGAAATATAACAGTACAAAAAATAATGAAAAGATTATCATGAAATTATAAATACAATTACCATATATTCACTTTTTAAGCTTAGAAAAGCAAAAATGTATTTGTCCATTTTGCATCTCTCAAATTGACCGTCTGATGGGAGTGGTACTGACTTATTTCGTGGCGATCAATTTATAGGCCTAAAACTGAGTCATCAGATTCTTTCTCAAAACAAGTTCTCATTAAAATGATAGACCCTACACACATGACAAATAATTAAGATTAATATAAGTGAATATATATATATATATATATATATATATATATATATATATATATATATATATATATATATATATGTATATATATATATATTAAGCAGACACAACCAACTTTGTTCAGTCTTGTGTATGCACTTCACAGAATGCGGATTGCAAGCTGTTCTACTCAGCATTACTGTGTACATCTTTCCATCATTGTACCTGCACACACACGTATGCATGTGTACATACAGAGAACATTACCTTTTTCCATTGCACTTTGAACAATTAACTTTCTAACAATCCATGCCAAACAAACATATATAGAACTGAAGAACTGTACGTAGGAACACATTCTCCCACTTTCTATCATAAGAACATTTTCCTTCTTCCTCTCTCATGAGAACTTTATCAATCTTTCTACAGCTAATTGTATCAATTGTATCAATGTAATTTTGTGCATTTTTCAATAAATATATCAAATTGTATCACAACTGCACATTTTATTATGCTTATAACCGTGAGTATTTTCCCTTTTATACATTTGCTTTACTAGGATTATTGTACCGATAAATTTGTAGAGAATAAAAGGAAGGACAAATCTTTTTATCCACATTCAAGCCCTTATTTTATTTTATTTATTTATTTTATCCCCAAACCAGCACTAGTAGGTTACAAGAATAAGTCTTTAGTGATGAGCATTTGCTCCTTGAGGAAATTGCTATTGATACTACAACTGTTACTTATATTGTTACGTTTCTATCCAAAATAAGTAATTTTACTCGGCATTAAATGTTAACATGGTAAAGTTAAATTTTAGCTAATGCTAGTGGAGTTAGATAGTAAATAAAACTATCAAATTTAATCCTCCATGTTACACATGATAGCATATTCAAGGTCTGTTCAGAAAGTATCCAGCCATTTCTAATATCTTAAGAACCGGATGCAAAGCCTTGATGTTACTTGGTGACCAACCAGAGGATATCTTACTGTATATGAGTGAACAGACACTATCCTGCATGGCTACTAAGTCACCATAGGGTGAGATTATGTACTGTGTGACCATTAAATTCATAAGACCAAGCAAATAGATCTGCAAATGTACATGCAAGGATTTTTTGCAAAACATCTCATTACCCAGGTCTCTCAGCTTTTCCCAAGGCTAAATTCACTGTTGAAAGGTAGGAGATTTCTATCCATGGATGAGACTACGATGGTGATCCCAAAGGTTGACTTTGTAGACTATTTCAAAAAGTAGAAAGGATGTAGGTATAAGTGTATGATATCCTAAGGAGAGTACTTTGAAGGGGACTAAGGCGCCATTGCCCTTTCGGGTTATTTTTTGTTGATATTAAGTGTCTGGATACTTTTGGACAGACTTGAATGGTATCTGGTACAGAATTTTGAATGAATGTTAATTATTTTATTCAAATTCAATCTCTTTAAACAAGTGTATTGTAAAATATATCAGAATGGGTAAAATGAGTCTCTAGCTTCATTTTTGATTCAAGTCGATACGAATGAAAACCACTGATGAACAGTATCTACTTGCTAAGAGTAGATCTAAGATACCTCAAGAAAAAACAGGTCAAAGTCATTACCCTTACTACGGTCTGTGAGACTAGTTTGCTAACCATTGCTTTACAGCTGGCTGTTCAATTTCTGTAAGTTGATGTTTACTAAACTTAGCTTAGTCTGGCATGAAGCCACAATGGTGGGGCTCCTAATAGCAACAGTTGGGATCAGTACATAATCTGCAACTAACATACTTCATCAATGTTAACAGAAAATCTCTTAGTAACTAATTGGTAGCTATTTATAGATGAAATAAAAGCAGAAGGAAAGACCTGTTCTTTTAATACTATAATACAAAATACACTTATGCTAAGATGAAATTTTTTTATCATGTAATTTCAATGAAAAATATATCAAACAACTTGTGAAGCTGATTTCAGAACTTGGAATGTTCAATTAAAGAAATAACCTATTTTTAGTAACATATGAAGATATTGATGCTAGAAATTTAATTAAAATGATTCAAGCGATTACTTTAACTGGCACGAGACACTACATTTGATTGAATATCATTGGGTGTGTGCAAAAGTTCCCAGCACTCTTTTATGGAAACTAAAGACTGAATACATAGTTGAGATCTGTTATTTTTTTTTCTTGGAAATTTTGGCAAACACCTAATAAGTTTCAACGTTAGCTTTTTTCATACTGTTAAAGGTTTATTACATTTTTCACCATGAATAGATAAGTTAAATCAATAATTTGAGGAGATTTTTCTCATCTAATATTCAAAAAGGTTGACTGCTCTTATTCAACATGCATTGTTGAAAAAATAATCTTGCCATTTTTGACAGCTAAGATGGTTGACATCAGTGGAAACTCAGAGGAATAGATTTTTATTTTGAACAGGAAACTATCAGAAACCATTTTCAACTCTTCTTGTAAAGGCTATGGAAGGTCTGTCATTTATCGGTCAGTGTACATCTATACCATTTCTCTTTTTTGCAGTTTTAAACACTTGACTGAAGACAGAAACATTTGAGTATTCATTTGAACATTTGATTGGTGAAGTGCTTTACTAGGCTTGCTATATGTTTGTATTTTCATGGACATGCTCTTTGTCTATGTTTCAGAATCTTCATCCAGAAGGAATTGAAAATGTATTTAAAAAAATCAGGAATTTTAGCTTCCATCATTTCCTTCATATTTTTTTATCACAGACATTGAACAAAATGATAGCTCCTGGCATCATGGCATAATTATCTAAAGTGATAAGTATTAATAAGATTAATATGACTTAGCTTGAACTGGGGAAATTCCACGGGTGTTGTCATCTGAAATATCATCATTTGCATAGATATTTATGTAATTGAAGTATATAATTTCGTTAAAGTAATTTGTTACCCATGGAATGTATCTATCTTAACTATGATAACATGTAAAGGCAAATAGAAGTAATTCTTCTTCTTCTTCTTCTTCTTCTGAACAATAGTTTGAAAGCACATACATACAAACAAGCAGAATAATAGTATAATGTTTACTAAACTTAGCTCAGTATGAGACAAAGTTGAAACAGTGGAGCACCCAGTGAGACTCAAGCTTACTGCTGGCAATGTTATGTGAGACTAGCTTGCTAATCAAATGTGATCTTCATTTCTGTGTTATTTCATAACTGTTGCAGTGCTTAAATTCATCTGATGCACAATCAATAGTCATGTAAAAACAACTGCTTGTTATTGTTTGTCGGATGCACACAGATCAATGAATATATTTTTTCTAAACAGTAAACTGATACACAATTCCTCAGTCTTTTTTACTATTTTTCTCTGTTTTCTCTTTGTGTGATATTTTTGCTTTTAAACAATCAGAACTCTGGATAGGGATTAAGATGAAATAAAGAAATTACTTAAAAAAACAAAAACAAAGAGAAGATAGAGTAGCGATTTTACCTTGTTTCAACTCAAATTTAAGTGCTGTAGAAAATTTCCTGTAGAAAGAAACTAGAAAACCAATATGTTCATACACTTGGCCACTATTCCATCACCCGTTTCATTGAGGAAGTTTTGGTAACTTTAAATTTATTGTATAAAGTTGATGCGAAAATGTCCCACCCCATTTTTAGCTCAAAGGGAATCTTAGAAGTGTCTCTGGAGTTTACTCTGTGTCGTTTATGCAATCAGTCTACCATAGTATCTCATTTACAAAAACTCTGAAGCTAGGAAAATGGATTTCACATGAACTTATAAAAGAAATATTGGTCAACATAAAAAGACTTGAACACTTTCTCTTCTTACCTTACACAGACAAAATCATTTTTTGACTAGATAGTTACCGGTGATGAAAAATACATTAAATATAAGAATTCAAAAATCAACAAAAAACATGATAACAGTTGGTACAACTGTTTTTACTATTAACTATACAAATCAATGAAAATCAATGAATATTGAAAATCTGGAACCTTAATTATAAGTATTATATCATATTATTTGAGATTGCAGCGTTTTAGAAATTTTTCCCTCGAAAAAAAATGAAATTTATAATGATTATAAAAAGTTATAGCTGCTGTTTTTCTTGGTCGGTAAAAATTCTGATGCTTCTAGTGTCAAATGCCATCAAGACAGGGACTGCTCCTTATAATATAAACCTCAAATGAGAAAGAAGGTGCATTTTTCATGGATATATAAAATTTTTATTGTATCTTCCATTCATTTGTTTGTTGTTAGTTATTGCTGATTACAAACATGTTTGGTTTCAAACTGTATTATTTGTAACAGAAGTGAACGAGGAAATGAAGATGTGTGCATATAGACTGATGGTGTCTGGCCAAACAGACTGAACCTAGCTACCAAAAACGAGGCCTCCCCGAGCAACTTCCATATTGGACACGAGGCTTGTCATCCCGCTTCTGGTGTGCTATGGTTGGTAGTTATTTGCCTTTATTTGACAGAGGAAAAGAACTCATCGATAAAATGTAAATTGAGAGAAACTTATCTGAAATGATAGAATTTTGATAACTTGAATGATAATAAAATGTGTTTCTGGTTAGCTTGCAGAAAAGAGCAAATATACACCAATTTGCTCCGTTCATGTTTTGATGATTGGCTACTTGGTTGGGTTGATATAATTCTGGAATGGATGTAAGTAGATGTGCATTGATAACATGTAAACCTTGATATTAAATCATGACATTCTTTGCACTTGATTTGCTTAACCTGAAGTTGCTAAATTTCTTTTTGCCAGTGTAAAGGAATTGAATTCCTTAAATACTCATCACCTAGACCACAGCTCCAATAACCTATATCCATGCTAACTGAAGTGTAAATTGAAATGAAACAAACAGAGCATAAACCAAATGTGATCATGTACATATCGGGTATATTCAAAGAATACTGTATTTCATTCTTTCTTAGCTTACTTATTTATTATCTTTCAGTAAGTAACTGGTCTTTTGTTAATGCTGGTTAGAAATGCATTTGGTTTCTAGCCATGTTAAAAACAATAGAAATGACTAGAGATAACAAAAAGACGTGTGTTTAGGCTGACGATTCCTAGGTAAAGAGATTGATCCTAGCTACAAAAAACGGGGCTCCCCCAGCTCATTCCCATTTTGGGCTGAGGCTAGTGGTCCCATTTCCAACATACTACGATCGGTAATTATTTGCCCTTCGTTTTGACAGACGAAAGAATACAAGAATTTATGAACATTATAATGACTCCAGACTGTAGTAGTGTTTTACTTTATCACAAATGTCAAAATTCACCCTTTATGACTAGCATAAGCATTACCACATCTTTTCTCTATGAAGACCAAAAAATTTCCAATAGCTAAAATATAAAATTCTTTCTCATGTGACAAAGTGTAAGGGAAGGTGTATACAGGTATACCCTGCTTTTTGAAAGTTCAGCGTAACCACTTTTCTGCTTTTATGAAAAAAGACAAAAAATGAAATTAACAATTGTTTTGCAGCAAGCCATTACAGAAGCAGTGTGTACCCTCCTTCTTTCTCCTACACCCCAGTCTCCAGTATCTCCCATCCTTAACTTCTGATGACTTGGTCTAATATACCACCATCAGCATTTTAGGAAGCTGGGAATGCTTGAAAAAATTTCCCATAGAAATTATGCTAATTGCTTCTTTGCTTTTATGCCTTTTCTACTTATAATTTTTTTCCATATGAATGCTTTATTTTCAGATAGTGGGGAAACCTATAGTGATTAATAAAGGGTTTATCATCAGGATGTTTCTATCGAATTGATGCAATAGAAACATGCTGATGATGAAGTTTGTATATATTCATTGCAAAGGAAGGATAGTCTTCATTTATTCTTTCTTCTTTACCAAATTCTTTTGTGATCAATATTGTTCCATTTATTAAAAGTCAGGATTAAGAATCAGTTTAGCGAACCAGAGTAATTTTTTTATGAAAATGTGTTTGTTCTATGTACTTTGATCTGCTTTGACTGAATCTACTGTAATTCCCCATGTATACCCCACATAGATAATCTACACACTTCATTAAGCTTCAATATCTAATGAAAAATACATTATCCTGTGTTTAGAAATAATTTTAATCTAAGCTTCATTAAGTAGTAATTTTTTTGTCCTTAAGTATACGCATGTTATGAATGTGTGAATATAGCCATTCCATTGTAACAGTGTCCAGTCTTAGCTTTTTAAAAAAGAGTCCAGTTTCCTATATTATTGACATCTGATCACCATCACAGCAATGATAACAGCCGAATGGAACTTCTACACCCAACAAACAGTGCTGGAAAAATTTCCTGCAATTGTGTTTCTATTGATAATATACACCTGGATTTTTAAGGTCAAAATTTTCAGGAATAACTGTGAATTATATAAGGGGAATAACAGAAATCTTAATTTTTTCCGGAATTTTTTCATTTTTGTGAAAAGGTAACTGTTGAAGTGGAAGCTAGTAAATTGGCTTTAAAGTAGGTGTTCGATTTACAATGTGCATATGATGAAAAACTGGATAATACTTTGTGTCCGTCTTTCATTTCAATTATCATCCATTCATCAAAACCATTTGTCTTTTGAAAGTATATAATCAATCTGTTTTTTTTTCTGCATCTTCTTGCACTCATGTACACCCAAGTTGAATAAACACTAAACAGGATAACAGCACATCATCCTCTGTAGACAGTGCATATTTCCCTCTTTCAGTGAGCATATCTTTCATTTTAACGATTTGTCCTTTCATTCCTTTGACCACTAATAAGTTGGTCATTGTTTTCAACTGGTGCTAATGCCATGTGCACCAATGCCTGATCACGTGATCTGGGCAGTGATCACGTGACACAACCTTTCACCCGAAGCTGCTGCAGCATGTCAGTTAGGTGACCTTCAGCATCCCTTCTCTTGCCAGTGTGTCTGTCTGCCTGTCTTTCAACAATCAAAACACTTTAAGAGAAGAAAAGAAAAGGAAAGATCCTGAATCTCGATAAATTCTACTCCAAGCAGCTGGTGCAACCGCCACCACCACTACTACTACTGCTACAACAACAACAACTACTACTACTACCAAAAAGAAAAAAAATAATCGCAGTCACTCCTCCGTCTCCTTCAATCACTCAGATGAGGCCAGTAAATGCGAGATAACAGGGAGCAAAAAGGAACAGATAATATACTAGCAGCAAATATTGTCTTATTGACGGCTTTCTCTTGACCACTCCAGCAAAGTACTTATTGGACATTATGGCACTTCGATTAACCAAGCTATGTCGGGTTTTAACGCCCTCGAGGTATAATTTTCAATTATTTTTTATTACAATTTTTGAAGTGATTCATTACGGTTGTAAGAGCTGAAGCCGCAAAAAAAGATCGAGAGACGGCATTATACTTTCTTATAGTTTCGATTATTAAATTGATGCTAAAAATGAATTAAATTCTCCTTTAAACAACCTTAGCTATTTTTCTTTCATTATATCTTTGACTTTATCCATATGTATTATTTTTTGTGCATTGGTTTCAATTTTTGCGTTTGTTTACTGTTTGTTTATTTACTGTTAGTGATCACTAACAAAGGATTTCTCCCTATTTGTGCGCCTTGACACTTTGCTATAAAGCGGACACTATTTTTAATTTGATTTTTAAAATAGATTAAAGTATATGAACCAAGTGTTTATTTCCTTTAGTAAAAATAATGCGGCTAAAAAAAATTGATCAGCTGTTTTCTTTATCATCTCAGCTGTCTTGACTTTCATTATTTGTCCTATTCATTCATCCACTTCAATGTTACAGGGTATCTATTGTAAATGTAAATCTCTCTTTACTTGTAGATTATTCTCTAGAATTAGAATTTCTAAGAAGTTTTTGGTAGTGTTATGTCAAGTCAATAATATTCAACCATTACCCAATTGCCAATATTTTTTCGCTCGTGCAATCTCCATCTAATTTTTTTATGGTACAAAAAACCCTAATGTAATTATTTGCTTTATATATCACTTTTACATGCAGGATTTCTGGGGAATTCATTAATTTGGAATTCTGTAGTGCACCCGGACTGTATATAACTACAATTTGTCGCTTATACTGGGCCTTAAGTTTCTGTCATCCAAATCCTAACACTTATTTTCAGGTGTATGTGCGCGTGCTTTTGTGTGGGTGTCAAAAATAGAGTTGCTCGTTCGGTTGTCTACTACAGGTACTGGATCATTAAGAATGTAGGCCACCTTTTAGGTATTTCCTTTTTTTATCCCACGTGCTCTGCAAATGATAGTTTTCTCCAGTTACTACTCTGTTGTAGTATATCGACTAACCTTTTTCCTCCAAATGAATGAATTGCTGACGTAAAGACGTTGAAGAAAGATCATGGAATCTGCTAGTAAGAATAATAATGATAGAGCTACTAACTTGCAGTTTCTCTAGATTGATCATGATGATAGCGGAAAAAAAAAATAACGTAATAGACGTCTGCTTTCTTCACCTTAAGTTCGAAGTGCTGGAATGGTCAGGCTCTATTCCACCTGAGAGAGAATATCTCCCTTAAACTAATTTTGACTCCTCTTAGAGAGTGTATTTGAGTCATTGTATAGAGTACTATTCCAGCTAGAACTGCTGATCATCGTTAAAATTATTCCTGAACTTTTTTCAGTTAAAAAAAATAGATAAAAATTTGATTATCATCATTTATCAAATCGCATGATAAATATACTTAGTCGTTCCAAGCTCTTCAAAGTTGGAGGCTTTGCTGACAAAAATCTTCCAAACCACAAAAAAAAAATAAAAAAAAAATAGATACTAGGATTTTCTTCCTTGAATGAAAAATAACGATTGAGTCGAGTGCGTCGTTTTACGATTAATCAATGATTAAGCCAACTACCACTTGTACTACTCGGTTTACTTGTTAATTCCGTTATTTGTGATGTGAATCGACTCTGAATGTGTCTGGAAAAATCGAATGCATTTCAAAATTTTTCAATTATCACCTGCGTGTGGACCTGATTGCTTAATGTAACCAGTTCCATTCTGAATTCAAAATATGCATTGAATAGGTCAAAAAGGTGTAAAATGACGTAACTCCTAAGCTTGTTATTTCAATTTTATTTTTATTCATTCATTTCATCAACAAGGTATAATGATGACAAGATGCTAAAATTGAAACCTGAATTTACTCTTCAACAATTTTTTCCACTTGACGTTTTTTTTATTTTGTTGGTTTAAATGTTATAACATTCGTTTCCTTTTGTTAATTGACGACGATGATGATAAGTTGAATCACTCAACAGAAGAATAAATACTGCAGAGCACCGGTTGTAAGACTGAGATAGTGATAGTAACTTCGAAATAAAACTATGCGAATATTACACTGCATGTGTTCAATGCACTATCACTGGTGTTATTTATGACTAAGGGACCAATGCCGTCAGAAGTGATATTTCGAGAAAATGTTGACGATAAAAAATATCATTTTATTACTATAAATTGAAATGTTACTTTCTTACCTCTAGAAACCTAAGTTGTGACTTTTCCATTACTTTTTTCCGGTCACCTTCCAAATACCCTTGTAAACAGTTCGTTTTTGTCGTTTGATATACGATACGGTAATCCTTGAAAATTGCCAGGATTATGGCCTAGGTCCTAGGACAAGATGAGTTAATGGTCGATTTACTATACAAAGTCAATAGAACTCAAATTTAATTCATTTTTCTCTTTAAGGCGTAGGTGAAATTATAGCTTCATCCTATGTGCAAACGGTTTTATTTCCAAGGAAATTTCAACAAAAAATCGTTTCGTCAAGTTAATTATCGACAGAAAAGCTATTATCGATTGATTCTTGTTTTTGAACAATTATTGGATTACATGAATAGAAACAAAACATCTTTTTAGAGGATTTCCTCGATATGACAAAAATAGCTGTATCAATACTGTTTTATTTTGCTTCTTCCAGTTGATATATGCATAGTTTTAGTTTTACTTTCTCTTTCTTGTTAGTTTGTTGTCAATTGACCCCCCCACACACCTTTGCATTTATCAATCTTTTAAAGAAGATCTAAACTGTTACTAACAACTAGCATCAATCCATTTTGTCTTATGGTTAATGATACTGCTGTTAGTTTCTCATTTTGAAGCGAAGCCATTTAAATTTCACTTCTATTTTCGATCTTTAGTGTTCCGCTCATGTAATTACGTATCTATATTTCAAGTTAAAACGAAAACCAAAGAGAACCTGTTCAATCAATAGATTTTACGTGCGATAGATAATAGATTTGCAAACATTCATCAGGTTAGCCATGGTTTAGATCAGTTTAATTCTGTTATATATTTTTTTCCAACTTACAGAATTCAAAGTGGGAAAATCTTTTTCTTTTCAAATCTTTTTCGACAATAAAATAAAGATATCTCCATGACAAAATTAGATATTTTTGATTAACCAAAGACGACAAAAATGAAAACTAGAAATAAAAATAATTTTCATTTTACCCGTTGAAATAGATTTTTATTTGACGAATCCTTTTTTTAATTTGATCGGGGAGGGAAACATACTTTCAAGATAGAGATGAAATAACCTTTGAATTATACATCGCAATTTTTATATTTTATTGCTCATAAGAATCTAGAGCCCCTTTTATTTTGATCGTTGTTTACTCGTTGATGGTATGGATGAATAAATTGATAGACCTCTATCTGTGGTCCGGTAATAACATTTTTCTACTCATTACCTAAAGCGGATTCCACGCCCACACATAAAAATCTCGGTTCACTATTGTCATTAGTAACTTCTGTCAAATGAAGAAAGGGGATAGAATTTAGATTTGCAAGAATAATTTTGTTCAAGCGTAGAACCGGTCACTGATTTGAAATTATTTGTTATCATAAAAATTGCAAAAAGGTAAGCTTCAAAAATCAATCGAGTACACATTTTGAAGATTTTATTTTCTATTACGTTATCAGGTCATTATTCGCCCGGTCGTTCGCACTGAATCGTATCTTTGTGATACGTAGATGATGATTTCACCCCTTATCGTAGCAAGTTGAATTCCCATTTAGATATCATTCTCGTTATTGTCTGTAAATTTCTGAAGGTCTTCCTTCACACATGTGATTAAAATATTTTTTTGACGACTAACACTTCGTTCACCATGTGTAGGAGTTCAATCAAGTAAATATAATGGTAATCTTTCACTAGACATGCGGGCAACATGATCAAAATATCTAAGACATGCTTCAGACACGAATACTGGAATGCATACTTTGAGTAGTTGACCAGGTTGAACTACCATGTAATAATATAGTTAGTACACAAGAGCTGTAAGTTTGAATTTTGGTTTTTAACTTGATACTACCATTCTACCATGTGTTACTTAACACATTGGAGGCATTTGAGCTTTCTTGATTTTAGAATTAATTTCATTCAGAATTGAGCCATCACGTGATTATTTGACCAAGGTATCGAAATTGACTCGTTTTTCTAAACGTATCCTCCCGCCCACCCTATATATATAAAAAGTGAAACTGAGGGGATAAGGGTGCTATATGGGAACTGTTTGACGAACATCACTTTTGTCTTTGAGATTCCGATATGTAAATTAGCATCACTGATTTTACAATGACATCAGCAGTTTCTTGGAAACCAGCCCGATTATTGTAATCAGCATAGTCAACACCAGTTAAGGTTTTTGCTGGATTGTGTGAACTCAAACGTTTGCTCAGGGTAAAACCATATTATTCTCTTCAGATTGATAGTTCTCTCCAGTACCCTGTTCAGAACAAAACCGTTGAACAGAGGTTGAAAAGCTGACTCCGAATCAACCTTTATTTAAATACTGATAAGTTATAAAAAAAGGTATTTATCTTTCTCTTCAATTCTTATTCTCTCTCCAGACATTGGGTGGATGGGTGTTGTCAAAGACTTGGCTATTTCCTTGCACCGGCCATGTTTTTGTCGACATTTTCCGCTAAACCACCCCCTTACAAGAACAAGCATGTTATGAACTTCCATATCTAGTCAAGAATAAGTTTAAATTGTTACATTTTTTTTTTTTTGATAAATTTTATTCTGAAAATTTCAAGAGAATATTGTCAAACCCGAGAAAGAAAGGCTACGCAAGCTGAATAGTGGATCAGATGAACTGTCTACCAACATATATAGTGAATGCACAATCCGTTGTAAAATTTGAACATTTGCACGATGAATTCTGTTCAAACGAAAGGTACGTATGAATATACGAATATGCTTAGAAACACTAACAGTTTCATAGGCCACATGGTCTCTCTCTATATATCTCATCACGCTATGATATTATTTCATAATGTTGAATTTCCTACCGTGAAAATTCAGTGAATTCATTGGGACACTTTTCACGCGACACCGTTTACGCTTCGTATCAGATGCTGAAGGAGTTAAGATTTTTGCTTTCCTATTAATTCAAAAAAATAAGATTAATTAAAAAGAATGTAAACCATGACGTGAAATGTGCCATTATAACATAAGTATTTAATTATTTATTGACAAGATTAAAAATACAAAACAAAAACATTTAAGCAAAAACAATATGAAATGTAAGATTATTTAATTATTTTTATTCAAGATTTATTTACAAGATACAATGACCCATTGAATGATCAATAGTTAGTAATATTCTCTGTCTATATTCTTGTGGTCCAGTACTATTGAAAATTAATTTTTAGGCTTCAGATTTGCTTGGGAGGTGTAATGAATGACCATTAATTCAGTGATGGTTGAGTCTCTTTTGCTCCGGCTCAAGCCGAAGCACCCTCTCTTCCATTTTGCCCTTGTTCATCACATTGCAAGCATGAGTGGGGAGAGAGATAAGAAAGGATGTAAGATGTAAGGATTTAAATTTTATTGCTGTAAGATATTATGCTTTAGTTCCTGTCCTTCTTTTCTCATTTTGTGAGTGGTGAAACATCAAAAGTGGTAAAAAGTTTTAGTTGGTGTGAGAAGACTCCAGAGGAGAATAATTAGAAAGCGTAATGGTTGTACATATTAACGAACAGAATAATAGCTTAGATGCTGGTGCTATTACCAGCTTTGAATAATGATAATGCATGATAGCATTTTCTTTCTGTCTCAAAATATCTACTTACTGATATTTTGTAGTTCTAACTTATTCTAAAGTTAGAAATCCTGAAATTTTCATGTCCTACATTGAACTGTTCTTACCCATAAGGCAGGTCTGTATACAGGTTTATGTCTTGCTTTCAGTTAATTGTTCTAATTTTAGTTACTAAACCTTAGATTTTAAAAACTCTCAAATGATTATTATCATTAACATGTAATATTTTACAACACATTTTGTGAAGTAAATATATAGTCATGGGAAATTGTAAGAATTACTTAATCTGTACATGGTTGAATGTTCAAAATTATAGTTCATTATTTCTTTTAATAAATTTGTAATGTTATTTTGAAAGTAGTCAAAATAAACAAGCCTGACTCCACTCCTTTTATTTTGACTGAAGATGATTGCTGCAACTTTTTCTATTGTATGTAACAAATAGAAAATCATAAAAATATATATTTTTCTTTTTTTGTTTAAATGTATTATTTATCAGAATGAAATTAGCCCTAGCATATATGTAACATAAATTTTTGTAGATATTTTAGACTTGTCAGTTTTGCTCAGTTGGTATAAATCCCAGCCACCAATCACTTGGTTGTAATTTCCAATCACGGTTGGGGGATGTTAATTTTACATATTGGTTTGGTTTCATGTGATGAGACTGACTAATTGAGGAGTGTACCCCCCTCCTTAATTTGTTCTAGTTATGGTACGACTGGATTTTAACAAAATCCAGTATCATAATAACTTGTTTTTTTTTTCTGTCTAAATCAATTGGAATAACAAGCAATTTTCAGCATTCTAAATTTTTTTCCTTTTAGTTGTTAGTGTCACTTATATTAGTACAGCAATACCTTGAATAATGTGTGTTTTAAGGTATTACTTTACAAATCAATGTAACTAAGTATGAGCTGAGAAAAAAAAACCTTATTAAATTATAATAGGACCTTAAAAATTTGGAGCAAATTAACCCCTCTAATCAAGGCATAGCCATACAGTACTATACTGCAAATGAGTTGATGTTAACTAGAGAGGCCAGACAGTTAAGCTTTAAAGCTCTGTCTTCCATCTGGTACCACCTCAGGTCAGGTGTTAATTTGTTCTCCTCTTTTTGTGGGTCTGACTAGAATCATATCTAAATTACCTCAGATATGCTTAAAACAGTGGGAACTGAAAGCTGTAACTGCCATTGTATTCTAATTATATGCAGTTGCCATTGTCAACACCATCAATAAACCACAGTGTGCGATTTATGTTGTCAACATATACGAGAAGGTCAGTTTGCTCAAGTTCTCTTTTCCAGTCTGGAATGTCCTTCTTTTAGGAAATGGACACCCCTGTGTTAAATCTTTTGGATGCATCTTAAAAATGTTTTTTAGACAATTCATTTGAAATCTTTTCTCATACTGGAACATATTGTTAATTGTTCGGTCATAATCAGTTTTACAAAAAACTTGATTAAGTTTTCTGCTTTTTGAAGCTTGTTATTAATTGGTCTTAGATTACAAGGATAAAACTATAGACCACCTGCCACTCAGTTTACTGCTCCAAACTATTAAATTGGAAACTAAGATGAGTTTCTTGATCATTCAAGAAATTGAAACTAGTAGTTTATCTTAAAAACTAATGCATTTAAGAAATTTTCATCAGTGATTACTAGCAAATTAGTTTGATCTTAATTCTCAAATGTTGGCAGAAATCCTGGGAGATTGTCAAAAATGAATCTGAGTTAATCCAATTACTCACTGCTGTTATGAAAACAGTAGCTGTTAATATAATATTAGTTGGTCAGTATTTGGACTAAGTAGTAGAGGTAACTTGGGGCAATGATTCTCAAAATCCAAAATCACTTTTTTCTCCTTGGGTTTTCCACCATTATACTTTCATTATACATTTCTTCTCTGACTAAAAGTCCTTCCCTTGGAGCCAAGTGACTCCCTTTTGAGAATTACTGACTTGGAGGATTCTTTCTTGCACAGTAATGAATCACAAAACAGAAGAGTATTGTGAGCTTCAGTTTCACTTCATTCAAACTGAAGATTTGTCACAATCGACCCCCTCCTTCACTTCATAATTTCACTGATGAATGTGTTTACAATGCTACCAATCATTTTTCCTTCTTCTTGTCCTATAACTACAGCAAATTATCAAAATTGGACTCTTCTGTCTTACTTTCTAATCATCAAGACTTAATTGAACAATGTTCATTGGCCAGAATAATTTTTCAAATTTGTTGATTGATCCTTAGCTCTACAAATAAATCAGATGCCAGGGAATCTTATTGAATAACACAAAATTCTGCATGGTAAATACAAAATTTCCTGTAATAATTGGTTTTATACAGAATTGTTTGTAATTTCTGGTTTAGCTCCAAAAATAGGGATGAAGACATTTATTGGCAATTGTGTTCTGAAGAAAAGAATGCTATGGATTATAATCAAGATGAGGCATTATAAGGTTGATATTAATTTAGCTAATTTTGTACTGCTTATTTACCCAGACTCTTTTTATACTGATAAGCTGGAAAAATATTAATGTACAGGGTTCCCTTTATCAATGTGACTTATCAATCCTTTATCATACCTCATATATCAAAACGTGGTAATTGAATACTACAATCAGTGGAAAAAATGACAACTGATTCATGATCAATTATCAGTGACACAAAATATTTTAGTATGGCTACTATATAATGTACAAGATATGATACTCTCATAAAGAAAATGAGACCAAATACAAAATAAATGCTTATTGAATAGATCAAAGAAGTTTTAGCAATATTTACTACCAGAGAAACAATCATCAATTGATGTTTTGCCCATAGAAGTAAACATTAACAAAAAGTAAATATTGACTTTGAAACAGTCTCTACCTTAAACATTTACTTTATAATTGTTGAAAATTTGTTTTTCGTTTCTTTTGACGAAAAATTGGGCCTTTTTCTTTCTAGCTAAGCCAAGAAAAAAAACTTGTGAACAAAATTTTGAAAATTTCAAGTACAGTTCTTAAAATAGGGTGTCATTCTCTTGTAGGATATTTCTAATCTTTTGTAAAATTTTGTTTTATATCATCATGCCGTTCTTTCAAAGTTGTCAAAGATCTAAAATTAAATTTTTGTTGTGAAATTTCCTTATTTAAAAAATTTTTTTATTACTTTCGAATAGTCAATGGATTAAGAAAAATGACAATGTCTGTTGGTAAAAAAATGAAAAATAACATAGAATTTCAAATCGCATATATTTCATCATCATCAATCATTTATCATCTGTCGTTGGACATAGACATTCCCAGGATTTGCCACATCTCTCTATTGTGGGCTTTGCAGAGCTAGTACTTTCTGAATTTGTCTAGTTTGTCTCTCCATCTTGTATTCTGCTGGCCTTGGTTTTGCATGTGATCGCTGGGGATCCATGTTGTAAGTCTTGATGTCCTTGGGTTGTCTGCTATTCTTGCAACATGACCTACCCATTGACATTTAAGTTTTCTAATAGATTCTATGATGTCTTGGACTCCTGCTTTCTCTCTGATACACTGTGCTATCTTGTGATCTCTCCATGTGAGTGTGAGCATGATTCTCTCGTGCACGTGTTGTATGGTTCTCTGTTTACGGATCTGTCACTTGGTTAGATTCTATGTTTCAGCTCCATAAGTGACTATCAGGAGGATGCTTTGGTTGGATACTCTTCGTTTAAGGATTAGATTGGTTGCTCCGTGTAGATGTAGTAGTCTACTTTCTCTAGTTTTGCACCTTCAATTTTGCCAGTTTTGTTCTTATTCTTGATGTTGTTGTTGCATATGATTTTCATTTTAGTGAAGTTCATGTGTAGGCCAACTTTCTTACTTTCCTCATTTAGTTCATCTAGTATTAGTTGGAGGTTGTGTAGGTTCTCTGCAAAAAGGATGATTTTGTCTGCAAATCTGAGGTTGTTCAGATTTTTGCCATCTATTTTGATTCCTCTATTCTCCCAGTCCAGGTTTTGGAAGATAATCTCTAGGCAAACTGTGAAGAGTTTGGATGAGCTCATATCACCTTGTCTTACTTCTTTTTGGAGCTGGAAGGATCCAGAGTCTTTATGTAGTCTGATAAATGAGTTGCTGTGACTGCATATATGTTGCAGTACTCTGATGTATACAAGGTCTAGACTTTGTAGAGTGATGGCCTTCGTGAAGTTTATCAATGCTACAGCGTGTGGCATTTTGTATTCTTCAAGTAAGTTTTATTTTTTTTTTCTCTACAATATGAACTATAAATACAGTAAACTCATACCCTAACAAACTAATGGAGGTTGCTGTTAAAACTGAAAGTTCACTGTACCCGATGATAGCCTCTAATTTGGAAGTATGCTGCATTTAATGAACATTGTTTGGTACATCTAAAGGCAGTTTGTTTCCCCGTTGTTCTATTTCTGACTCTAGCTTCTTGCCAAGCTCATGTTCCTCAAAGACTTCTAGCTTCGTCTTAGGGGGACAATATATTCCTCTTGCACTTCACTGAAGGAGTAGACGTGGGTGTACTACATTTAGAAGCCATGGTAGAAATACATTTAAAATACACTGTGTGATGAGCATACAATGAAAAACGTGTTGACATGAAGA
>OY735208.1:37409475-37524475 GCA_963457665.1 Thysanoteuthis rhombus | reverse complement strand
ATCTTCTAGAGAATTGAAATTTTTGAAAATACTGAAATAAACGGTAGTCTGTTGGTACTATGCAGTGGAGGTGAGAAAACTCCCTGGCCAAGCTAGAACAATTTTTACTGATCTCCAAATAAACATGTAATCTATCCTGATGAAATATTACGCCCTTTCTCTTAACTAATCCAAGATGCTTGTTGTTACTGCCTTCAATTGGTCTACTTGGGAGCAAAACTTGTTTGAATCAGTCGTTTCTGGAGAAAACTTGTGGTAGAGGACTCCCTTTGAACCCCATAGTATACAACACTACCTTTTGAGGATGAAGACTAGCCTTTGGTATGGTTAGCGGTGGTTTATTTGCCCCATGATCTCTTGTTCTACATTGTTGTGATGTACCTACTTTTCATCGCCTCTCACTATTTGTTTAAAAAAAATGGAACCTTTTCATTATGTTTAAATTGTGAATTGCTCACTGAAGACTTCAAAGCAACTAACATAACTAAGCTAGTTTAGATGGTTTTCAATTCTTGATTTGGAAACTTTGAGCTTGTTGGTTATCTCCCATGCTCTATAACATTGATTATTCTCAAGTAATGTCTCAATTTGATTGCTATAAGCATAAACTGGTTTACCCAATCGTGGAAGATCATTCAGCATGAATTCTCCGGCATAGAACCTTACAAATCACTTTTGACTCATATGATTATTCACAGTATCTTCTTCATAAATTGCACAAATCTTTCTTGCATTTGAGTAGCACTTTCACCTTAAAATTAGAGTATTATATGCTGATAATGATGCTTATTTTCTTCCATCTTCGATGTTAAGCATATTTTTGCCTTCTGATTTTATTTTGACACAATTTTCTAAAGATACATGCTGATAATAATAGCTGTAACTGTACACTCAAAAGTGATCTTTTTGAATGAAGTAAGTTGAAAATGACAATTCTAATGCCATCTAATAGCAAAAACAGTGTGATATTTTTTTGCCAACTCAATACTTTACAACCAATATTGATACTTTATTAGGAATAAGAATAAATTGAAATTTCATTAAAGTTGTAAATAATGTTTTTTGAGAGGTGATCTATCAGAATTAATCTTATATTTTGCAATGTTTCATATCTGCTATAAATGTTCAACTAATCTCAAGAAATCGTCTGAATCTAGTGGTGTTGACAGCAATTGCATGTGTGAGTATGTCAAAATTAATATTACTGATTACTGTGGCTCAGTAGTAGAATGCTTACCTTTGGTTTAATGGTATTTGGGATCTTGTGATAATCTTGTACATTTTATTTATTCTATCAATTGAAATGCTGAATCATTTCTAGTAGTTTTTGATCAAGAAACCTGTGAATTGAGAAGCAAAGGAAGACATTTATTATAGTCACAAATCTTATCAAATGGTTATTGTTATCACAATTGGTTCCAAACACTTCATTCAGAATAAATTGAAAAATAGATTTCATGTTAATTATTTATAATGTAAAGTCGTGTACAACAATCAGTTGAATTATAAAAAAGAATTTATAACAATAAACGTAAATTGTTTCAATCTTATATCCCCTGCCAAATGTTATCAGCTGGTTATTGTTATCTAGAAGACTCTGTCCCAAACTTACCACAATAAGCAGCTTTCTATGTATTACTAAAAGAAAGGAACTATGTAAGAAGTGAACTCGAAGAAAGTCACCAATTGTTTATCTGCATCAATTTGTATTTCTGTGAAATTTAGGTGAAGCGTCTTTCAAATCATTCACAGCCTTTAAATACTGCTTTCTGGTTAATTTTATCTGCATGAGCTGTCATGTCTTTGCACATCACACTGTAACTTGTCCATTTGTACTTGATTAAAAGTCAATTTGATGGTTGTTTTTTTTATCACCATGTTCAAGCTAGGAGGGACACTTTTAGCATTTTTAAATTACTTCAAGTTGAGACACTGGTGCCTTGTCATGTAGCCATTTTCACACCTGTCACCCTGATCCTCCCCCCACTCATTTCATCCCTTCCTGACTAGGATTCTTATTTGAGTCTTTATGTTCTTGTTAGTTGTTTAGCATGATAATTATATCCCCTACTTAAGAGTCTAGGATCCTCCCAGGTGTTAGAGGATTCTCCTTTACTGACTCTATGCAAAAGCATTTAGTACATTTGTGGACTGTGTTTTGTTTCTTAAGACCAATATAATCTGCAGCTTTGTAGAAAACCCAAGTCTTTGTTGCTAGTGAGTGATACATAAGCTGTTCCTTGAGGTAACAAATATATTCTTTTTGGTATTCATTTCATACTTGGCTTTTTTTGCTATTTTCCTTTTCTTTTTAAATTTTCCTGTATTCAACATTTTTTATTTTTGTACTCAGTCTTTGATATTTCATTGTTTATGATTTTGGACTGTTTGTTAGTTTTTTCTTCGTAAATGTTGACTGAAACTATTTAAAATGGTATGAAAACCAAACTACTTTCTATTTGTGCAACAATTTTTGATTCTGTCTTTGTATATACTGTACTTGCTGTCATAATAGATGTACATTTAAATTTGAGGAAAAAAAACAGCTATGGAGTTTGGATGAGTTGCGGTGTGTGTGGTAGTCCTCAAAATACCTTTGTAAACTGTGTCTTATAGGTCAACAAATACGGTAAATGTAATCCAATAATGTAATTCTCACTCTCTTGACAACCATGTCACTAATAATCACACTTTATATTGTTGCATTCTTTTTAGATATTTTCTATTCATTGCTAAAGAATATGTAGGTATATCAATAAATCTGCAGCTTTATGATGGAAAAAAAAGCATTTTGAAAATCTCGGATAAAAATTCAGCTGATAAATATGCCTGACTACTAATATTAATCCACCCTCATACACTAGTAGATTCAATTATTTTAATTGCAAATATTTAAAACTTGGCATTTAGCATACAAAATAACGAAAATCTTGAGTTTTATCATTTAAGGAGTTGAATCCTTGCTCTTGGTGTTTATATCAAAGGGATATGCTGTCTATAACCCTTGTTCAAAGAATGAAAAAGTTTAGTTTGTTAGATAATATTGGCTGTGGTAGATCCAGGATTTTGAACAGGGTGGGATTCAAATAGAAGAAAATATTTTTTACAAATAAGTGAAAAAGAAAAATAATTTAAAGCATCGAAAACAAGTAATGTGATCTTGCATTTTTGCTAACATCTGCGCTATAGCTTTTCAGCATTATAATTGACAAAAGAGTAAAGTAAAAAATTTAATCAAAGAAATTTACTACTGAACCAGTCCAAATTGGTTAAATACCAGTTTTCTTGTGTTTGATTGATATGAAACTTGGTTCAGGCCTTCAGGTCGAACATTCTCATCTTCCTCTTTCATATCGTAATAAGGATGTTAGGCTGGTGGGCATAATGATTTTTGCTCTTTAACATGTGTGGCCTATTTGGCACTCAAATTCGAAGTTATGTAAAATTTTCACCTCTCCATATATTTGCTCAATCATAACCACGAACAAATGCTTTGTCTGCCACAAGACCACAATAGTTTAGTGTCGATGAGGATCTTATTTACTTGCAAGAGCATTTTACTAACCATTGCTATGACAGGTGTAAACCCCACCCCCCACCCTGGTAAACAGCCTGCTATGATTGCCTGAGATGAAGCAATTGTAAGCCTTCCAGAAATGTTGCTATTCTGAGATAACCTTCGGCCCATGCCTACAAAGAGAACCATCATTTTGAATCCGTATCTTACCTAAGAATTTCTTCTGAAAGCATTCCTCTTTATTCTTCTGTTCTTTTAGTTATAAACATATCTACGTTCGAGTCTGTTTTTAAGAGATAGAAATTTTGCCTCAGATATAGTCTCTAGTGAATATCTATTTTTCATAATTTTTTTACATTTACCCAAATTGGAGTATGAATATTTCCTTCAAAAGATCTTATTTATCTCTTTGTCCACACAATATCTCTCAAAGTCCTCTAATAATTCCAATGGCATTTTGTGTATGTTGGGGGGGGAACCATCGGCTGAGGAACAATTGAATCAATTTTTGGCGAGATCCAGGAATTTTTTATGAGTAAGATATTTTTTCAGATATTAAGACAATAGTCCAAAAAAGCGAAAAATCCAAACTGATACTGTTAACTCCTCTGTATCATTGCTATGTATGATCTGAGTTTCATTCAGGTCTTACTTAGTATTTGCGTTAGCAGAGGTATGTGCTCTCTGAGTGCTTTCTGGTTTTTACCTGTATTCAAACACTGATTTGCAATGCTAAAGTCAAGTGTTTGACTTTTCTGCTAACTGATCATATCCTAGAGATTTCTCTGATGCTCATCTATAAACAAATTATGTTCTGAGTTGTGTTGGCCTATCTTTTTCTCGTAGCCAATTTGCCAATGCTAACCACTCAGTACATTATTTGTAAGTTATGTATTTTTATTTTCTTCTTGGCTGTAAATTTATCTGTTGGTGCTGTCTGCCTTGTATATATGATCGTTGAGAAAAAAAAAAGTGCCAGGTTTCAACTCTCAATGATTTCCTGCTGTGTGAGTTAATAAAGTATAAAACCTGTATGTGTTAGTGGTTTGTTTTTAAATAAAAAAAGAGAAGGTTCAGTTTTTCTATAGAGTGTCAGCAAACATTAAATTTTTATCACCTTGCTTTTTTAACAACTAGCCTAATTCATGGTACTTTGAGAATGGTAATGTTTTTTCTCTATTTGTAATCATTCATTTATAAAAAATGCAATCAAATACAGTAAAGGCCAGAGATTACAAATTAAGATGTAAAAAAGTGGATCAGTTGATAAAAACATCTTGAATACTGATTATTCAGCTAATAAAATAAATGCTTGGGTTTTTAACCTTTTACTTAACCTTAAAACCAACTTTTCTAATGACAAAAAAAAATACCCAGCTTTAAAATAAAGTTATTGCAACCGAGCAAAAAAAGAGGTCGCTCATATCAAATGTATTGGTCATATCTCTTGTAAACTATCAAAGATAAAAGGATGTGGTTTTTACCATCGGATAAGACGTGTTTTGAAGGTTCATTTGGATCTGAAAAAATGATCCAGCCAGGCCCATTAATCACACTTTTGAAACTTAGTAATCAAGACTCTAATAAAGATAGAAACATCGGATTTTCACCAATCAATAGTACATTATTTTAAGATTTATTTCATATGTGGCTCTTATGGTTGCCTTTAAAGGTTTGGGAATTATTGTATTTTTTCTGAAGCAAATAATCTTTGGTTTTCCTTGCTTTCCATGGGTTTAGAATATGGCATCATACAGAAAATGTTATTTTTTATCCGTATAAACAAGGATTATCTCATTTTGAGTGTATCCTGGGAACATATAAGGAATTTTCTGAACATATTTTTACTACATTCATTGTGTAAGCAAGGCAGGGTTGCCATATTGTAGCTGGTTTGGTGACTTTGGAAGGTGTTGACTACCTTTTTTAAAATCATTAAGATCACGTTTTCCCATTTAAAAAAAAAATTTTTTTTTTTTTTTTACTTCAAAAAGTTAATCTAAAAAAATTGGGGGCTAAATATTTTATTTCATACCAAGAGACAACACTTGGTTAAGAGAACCAGAAAGAAATTTAGTGACACTCCAGTCCAAGTTAGAGTTGACTTTGTTTTTCCTTTGTAACAAGAACCAGAACAATCCTCATATATTTTAGGGGAATAAACACTAAACTTTTTGTTTATCTGATCATGTTAAACGGAACCAATAAATGAAAATAGCATTTCCCTTCTGTGTTTTGAAATTCCGACCAAGAGATCACTAGGTGGCTCTCTCACCTAGTGGGCCAAAATGATAAGTCCTACACATCTACAAATTTATTTATCATATATGCAATACCAAAGTTTCAGTCATCAGTTTGAATAGAAGTGGAGTTTTATCCTGTAGCAACTAGGCTTGTTGCATTTATATCTATATGTCATATTTTAGATATATCTATCTTCAAAAAGAAAAAAAAGGAAGATTAAGACATACTTTATGATCCTCCAAATACATCAAAGTTATATTCTATGCGTCCTGAATTTTAAACTACACTTGAAAACCAAGATACAGCATTTGATAGCATGTATTTTAAGGTTATTCAAATTTAGGAATTGAGGTACAGCATAAAATTAAGTAATTTCCCATTTTATGTGCATAAAATAGGTCACTTAAAAGAATTTTTTCTTTTTGATTTCAGGTGCATTCAATCTATTAGACTTTCCACCCCTCAAAAAAATTTTTAGTCTCAAGGAAAATAAAATCATGAGGGGGGAGGGTCTATTTGCAATGTAGCTATAATGCTAAATGGGTTAGTTAATTTCTGCCATTATTTTTACAAATGTATGGAAGGGGGGTATGGCTCGTGCTAAAAAATGGCACGAGCAACGTAATGTAAAAAAATAGGTGAATTCATACGAAAAAAAATCAGATTGAAGGGAAAATAATTCATATAAGCCGTACTTCCATCTACATTTTTATAAATCTGGTGAAAAAATTAAGTCCCCCATTTCAGCATAATTTTAGTTACATGATTAATAGTCCCCCTTCACTCGTAAAAACCTTAAAAATATTTTCTCCTAAAAACTAACAAATTTTCTGCTGGTTCGAAGTTCTAATGGATTGGAAGCACTTAAAATTATTTTTTTTGTACATAAGATAGAAAATTATCTGAAATTATAACCAGAATAATGATATATTTGTGCTAAGTAAATGAAAGTTGAACTGAAACACTGACTGAAGAAAAATAATATATGTTTAAACAGTTGTCAATTCAAGTTTTTTTTTTTTTTTTTTTTTTTTCCTTAGCCATTTTCTCTTACCCCAAAACATTACAATTTTTTTTTCTTAACTGAAACACCGAATAAGAGGTATGCAGCAAAGCTGGAGATTTGAAGTTTAGAAGGTTAACCTCCTTGAGGGGCCAACACATTTAACATTTAGTGCATGGATTCCCAACGTAGTGGCTGCAGACCCAGTCTCCACAAAGGTATTACTGGGATTAGTGGGCGGACATTTCAAAAGCTCGGGGTCCTTGATTTTGTTGACCTTTGAAAAGCCTAGCTACAGAGCCCAGGCCTGTGGTGGGGAGTGCCTTGAAGGGCCCTCTCCAAAACATTGAGTATTGTTATTGTATAAGGTTAGTAAAATGCAAAATGTAAGTGAGATATTCATAAATCTTTTTGAACCTTCCCTTTATTTATTTGACCTCCTCCCACACTTACCTCAGTTACACGCTCCTGTTCAGGCCGAAAGGCATCATATGTGTGTTATGTCAGCGACATTAGGTGATCAGAGTAAAATATATATGGATTCAAATAAACTCCATGTATCAGATCCATACCTGCTTGAGTAAAAAAATTGAAACACAAAAATATAAGTAAATTCACATTGTATATAATTTGTAAATTGATAGAAAATAATACCTATAGAAATCTAGTTAACTTATTTTATTCATGTATACCTCTAAGCAAAATCTGCTGCTTTTAAAAACCTTCCTGCTACTTTATGCAATTTATTACTGGCAACTGAGAAGCAAGAGAAAATTATATTGTCACTTTTTGTGATGATATCCTCACTAATCTGTATTGATTGGTATTGGTTTAGCACAATATCTTGTGAGTACGTTCTGCAGACTTGGCACGTCTATTCTTGCTTGGAACTTTTCTTTCATCAGTCTGGTAATGAATTCTGGTATCTAAAAGTTCAGCGTGGAAATTTATTAGCTCCTTAATACTTTAGAATAAACTAGAACTTGAAATTCTTTTAATTTCATTTTAGCAACAAAATCTAAATCTTTGCTCAATATACGGTCAATTTTAGAGTTTACAAGGGATTTAGAAAAAGAAATGTTCATGCAAAATGGCTTTCAGCTCAGCCATTAGCTATTATGAAGCTCAGATAACCGTTTGTTGATGGAAAATTTCCAGTATTGAATAACCGTAGCTACCAAGGGTGGTGAAGGGTTCTATCCCTTTTTATATGTGCATGTATGTATGTGTGTATCTTCCAGCACTCTTGGCCATACTATTTTGTCTATAGATTTGAAAATTTGCATCAGTGCTCCTCTAGATCGCTTCCAAAAATTTTTTTTTTGTTTTCATTTCAATTTTATTATTTCACCTTTTCTCCAGAATCTAGATGTTTCTTTACTTTTTTTTTTTTTTAAAGATGTTTGGAAAACATCAGTGATGTCGTAAATATAATTTATTCTGATCATCATTCTTTGATGAAATTTTCTGGCATGACTTCACATTTTGGTGCTACAATTGACTGTATTGTATTTTTCAAATGATTACTCCATTGCTTTATTGTAATCTTGGCATTTTCTTTCAAGATGACTCTTCCCAGCCATGACAATTATGAGAGCACTACCATACATGTCAGACTATAGAATATAGTACCATAACTGTGAATATCAAGCTTCAGTTGCTCTTAGTCAAAATACTAACGTATTGGACACAGTGTAATATTCATATTCATTCTGATTGCATTTACAGTATGTCTTGGGTAAATTTCTCTGTAGGAGACTTTGATCATCTAAAATTTCCTGTATTGCTTGGCAGTCTAAATATCAAGTATTGATTCTGATGGTATTGATGCAGTGATCAAATGTAGTTTGACCATGTTGCTGCAGTATGTTTATTTGACCTGGTCAATAATACTGGGATTATAAATGTCACATACAGTCTGCTGATAGCAACTAACTTGATCAGTTGGTCAGTCAACAATGTCTGCATATTAAAAGGTCTGACCTGGTCACTATATGTGGTAAACAAGTGATTACAAAATACTGTCTGTAGTTTTGAAATCCATTCTTCAGCCTTCTTCAAGTGTACTATCCAAATGTGATGATGGTAAACAAAATTTTCCAATGATGGATTTGGGTGATTTCTTTTATTCCATGGTTAAGCTTGGATTTCCATACCTTGTCTTTGTTTAGTAGTGGAAGCCACATCGGTTTGAACTGTGTGCTTATTCATTCAGTTTCTCTTTCTAAATATGACTGACCATCACATTCAGATAGTAAATCTGAAGAAGGGTGTAGAATTAACAAGACGGTTCGGCTGGTCAATTACGCAAACAACAAGGAGTTTGATCATCCGAAAAACTGTTTGAATGAAGTGATTACAAGTTTGAGATCTTGGTGTATGTAATTTGAACCTTTTGAAAGCAAAAGTAGTAATTGAAGTTTGAATTAAATGTATTTTCTATGTGAGTTTAGGGGATGCTGTTTTTATTTCTGCTTATTTATTTATTTTAAAACATCTACAAACTACTACAGACTTACATTGTACTTTGATTGTTGGAAGTAATTTACAACCTTAAGTAACTCTGCAGAAAACCAATTATTATCCCCTATTTTTGGGATAATTTTATTTTAATGAAAAGTTTTAATCTAGTGACTTCTTTCTCCAACTGTAAGCAACAGTCATGAGGTGGCATCTGCTTTCTGTCCCGTGTCAGTAAGCATGGAGTCTTCTCTTTTTTTTACTTTATACTCTTTGTATTTTGTCCTCAGCTTCATCCCCAGGCTGAATTGTGAGAGTGCTTTTGCTTTTATTCATCATTGCTGAAAGATGAGCTGGTCTCTTTGTCTTTGTTCAACAGATGAAGCTCTTTGTTGCTGTAACAACTTTAGCTTGGTGACATTTGTTCATTACATAACATTTTTCACCTTTTCATGAATATGCTGCTGTCATAGTTGAGTGATCACTTCAAGACTAGGTCTTATTGGTAACAACAACCAGCTGATAATATTAAGCAAAGGATATAAAATTTGGAACAAGTTACATACATTGTTCTGTTAATAAAATCACCGTTATAATTCTTTGTTATAAAAAAACTAATATAAAATTTATTTCTTGATAATTGAAGATTTTTTCATCTATTTCAAATAAAGTGATTGGGACTGACTAATTTTGATAACAATAATCATTTGATATCATTGTGAGTAAATGGCTTACTTTGCATTTGATTACTAGAACTGAGGCAGTATTTGTTCTTTGAAATCATTTGTTAGGTTTGTTATATTCGTCATTTTTCATACTAACAATCTTCTATTTAGTATTTTGGATGTGTGCTTTGATTAGTGCAGTTCTTGACCCATTTTATGTTAAAGCAGCTGTCATTACAGAATTTGAATGTCACCATCATATGTTAGAGTGAATCAGCAAATTCTCATGTGATTGTTACTCGCAGATTGTGATAAAAGTAAGAATACAAGCATAACTTGTTCTCATGTGATTTGGTGTTCTGTAACAAAAATTGTTGTGACACACTTGTCAATCTAGATGTTTTCATTCAAACTTGTGATTTTTCTTTTAAAAGTCGACAACTTTTTGATTAAATAAGGCAATAAATGAAAATACATTTCTTCAATGAAATTGTCATTAAACCAATTTTTCTTAATGTGTGTGAAATTGTCAGTTTATTCAGAAGCATAAGAATTCTTAAGATATTTGTAAAATATTTAGATTGACTTTTGTTTAAAAAGTCAGTGGTTGATATTGTTCATACATAAGTCTATATGTCTTTCACTTGTAAAATTTGATATGTTTGGTTTGCAGTTGTATCCTTTCTATGGATTTTAAGTTAAGTGTATATAAATATAGATCTTGAAAGTACTGATACAAAGATAATTGTCAGATATGTAACTTTCAGTCCACTCATATCTGTCTATTAATCTTGGTTCTTCCTCTCTCTTATCTATTCCTGTAATAATAATTTGATAATTATAGGCTTACAAACAAGTGCAAATTTTTTCACCATCCCAAATATTGTTGTACTGATGTGACCTCTTTGCACTGTTAATATCCTAGAGACTAAAGTTTATCTTTTTTTCTCTATCTCTTGCCTTTACTATATTCATATTATAATGATTCAGTTTCTGTATGTTTGGTTGTAAGTTGTTTGTAAGTAACATGGGGAAAATGGCACACTTTAGCAAGATTTGGGTTTGTGAAATACCATTAAGATGCTCCAACGTGGAGAATAAAGCAACTGCCAGTCCAGTTTGGACCTTAATGATAAGAGTGTGGGGTCTGTGTTCACATCCATCCCAATAATCTATATCATAATGATCAGATTTCTCAAAGGAGATAACTCCAGGTATACTAAATGCTTATTACCGAGTAGATTCCCTTATTCATCTTTTTTGTTAAGTGGTAAATTGTGATATGAGTTCTATGAATAGGAAGTGACTTGACATTGAACTTAATGGCCACTGAAGACAGCCTTTTATTGAATGATCTTTTTTTCCCTCACACTCTGCAGCCTTTTTTAAGAGAATAATCTGTAAGGAAAGAAAAATCCCCTCCCCCTTCTTTCTTCCTTCATATTTTATTCACCTGAAGAAGACTGCAAAATTGATCAGCTGAAATGTGGTAACATCAATACATAGGAGATAGTTCAAACACGTTTTGATGAACTTCCTTAAAGTTAGACTATAAAACCTTTTTATTTTGTATTTTCTATTGGTTTCTTTTGACTTATCCGGGTAGAATATATACATGCTTAATAATTTTGGAGAATATGACAGTATTAGTTCGAAAAATAAGGATGCCCAGTGTTCAAACCTTTTCACTTTCATATCTTGATGTCCTTTTTGAGAGTGCACATATACTATTTTTTAAAATTCAATTTCATTTTAATTTTCAGATCTTTGTAAACTGATATTGATACCAAATTTATTCTAGGTAGAATTTGATTCACAGCTTTAACTATCCTGTTTTATTCAACATGATCTATGGGATTTACCTTATACCATTCAATGGGATAAATCTTCATCTTTGTATTGATGCCATATCTTTAGTTATCCAGCTTGCTGCTACAAGGTTTTCTGAATTTTTTTTGTTTGATAAGTGAGCTAAGCTGTTTCATTGACTGTGAAACTGGTTGAGAGGTCCCTCTGAAAGCCACTGGTACACATTTGCAGGAGAAATAATCAAGCAAATAGTTCAATAAAAATATGAGTAAGGATAGTTTAGAAAGTTGGTGAAAATTCAGTGCAATGGGAATGCTCCCTTCATATATGCCTTACCCAAAGATGAAACATGACTGATCCCAGCCAAAAGGCTTGGGAAGGAGATGTGGTCTACTGGGAATGATCTTGGAATGAAAAGAAAAGTGACCTTTCACACACAGCAGTTATATTTTGCGCACACATGTGTGATATATCCTTTCTGTAAGGAGTCTTTAATGCTGTTACACCTATCCTCTTTGACTGATGTGCTTGCTGTGGTGTAAAACTAATTCTTTTTTTTCCTTTTCTTAGTGTGGTTACTCTAAATATGTGCACTGTTTCCCTTGGACCTGGAAAAAATATAAACTGTGTCAATGCTCATATAGATGTAATGGTTTACTGTTTCCCAAAACAGCTAGCACCAGGTTTCAACTATAATAATTATAAGTTTTCAATATTGTTACTATTTATTGTTGAAGTAATTAAATAAAACATAGCAATGTTTATATTTTATCATAAAAGCCATGTTTATACTCAATGGTAGATTTACACCTGAGAAGATTTCCTTCCACTTGCTAATGATCTGATCATGATATTGCTATTATTTTTTTCCTTTTAAATCCTGTCTTTTCACTGATGGTCTCGTACTGATAATTTTTGCATGTCCAAAAGAATTTTTAGTACTTTTAATATTCTTCTTTTACGCATGTTTTGTAAGTTTTGTTTGTCTTACCTGTCAAATTATCCTCAGAACATTGTGTTTCTGATAAATAAAAGTTGAGTAAATCTGGTATTTGATGTACAAATGTAAATTAATGGCCTTATGATGAAAAAAGCACTTAATTTGTACTACAAATATTTATGTTTAACCTAATTCCATTACTTTATCAATGTACTTGACCCAATGCTTCTCTATTAATCATATAGATCCAACAATAAGCAGTGAAAATACAATAAGCAGTTATTAATCCATTCTTATATATCAGTACATCAAGAAGTCTGTAGTCTTATGGTGAAAAAAGCATTTATTTTACACAACAAATACACATTTTTCAAGTATCTCCTTCCTTGGCAATACACTTGACCTGATGCTACTTCAGTAATCAAGCATTATATAGTGGAAATTATTGATAAAAATCCAGCTCATAACTATATCAGGCTGTTGATCTATTAATTCTCTCTCGTATAGTAGAATGATATTTCATGCATGAGGAAATGAACAATGTTTTATTTAGAGAATGTCACTTTTTATCTTGATTTGAGTGTTGAAAAAACAATACATGATTTTGGTAACATCAACTTAATGAGAATGTGGCATGACTCCATTTTACTGAACAGAATGATAAAGTCTTCTAAAACAATATTAGCTTTATTCTTTTATTTTCTCTGTACCTCAAAGCATAATGCAGCAATTTCCAAACTGGGTATCATTATCCTCAGAGTTTAATTTGAATTTTTTTTTATCGCTTGTAATTGTTTTCACTCCACTGATACTTTTTTGAACTTATGCGTTCTTCATTATTGAGGTTTATAATTAGTATCCATAGTTCATGACCTGAACCCATTGAACCAATGCTGAACAGTTAGCACTGCAGTAGTGTTCAATCCAGATACTTTGATGTTATCAGCAACTTGAACAGGATTGTTTTAATTTGAAATCATACTTGAAAATTACATCTCTATTTACATTTAATTAGCTAAAAAGCAATTACATGAGTAATTCTTTCATTTTTAGCATTATTCTCTCTGATGTGAAAAAAAAAAAATAGACACATCTAATGTCTTATAATGAAATACATAACAACCATTTTGATAGGCTCCTGACCTTCTAGATAAGAATGATTGATTCTCCTGATTATGTAAGATTTGTTTTGATTTCTGACAACAGAAGTATAATCAAGATGCTTGCAGACATATCTTGTAGTACTTGAAGATGAGATTGATTGTAAAACCTTAATGAATTCAAGTTTACAATGCTGGAAATACAAAGCTGCACTATATATTAATATATCAACTTTTCACCCAAAATGTATAGAATTGTCTTTGTAAATTTTTAGATATTTTGTTATTCCATTCTTGGTTAATTAATGTTGAGTAAATTTAGAGGAAATCATAAGCAAAGCTAAATTCTACAAATCTTTTCATAATTGAAGGAAAGACTTGGAGCAACCAAGATGTAGTTTTACTGACAGATGTTGAGAATATCATAGATAGCATATGACGAACAAGTAAGTTTTTAGGACAATAGGAACTACAAGTAAACTTCCTAACAATCAGAAAGAGACAGTTTGAATTCTTGCGACACATGATGAGGAAGGAAGGCTGGGAGAACTTGACACTCATTGGGCACATTGAAGGCAAGAGAAGCAGAGGAAGGCAGCAAATAAATGGCAAACCGAGTTCCAGAAACTGGGATAGTAAAGGAGCAATAATTACTGAGAGGACAGATATTCTATAAGCCAACAATTTATTGAAATATTAGTAATCTTAAATTTTCCTCCAAGTCTCTAAAGTTAAAATGATTGATGATTATTCAACAAGGTCATTCATAGCAGAAAGGTGGTTGCTAGAAAAAAATAAGTACGTAACCTTAGTGCTATGTTGGAGAAAAGCCAATTCAAAGAACCAGTTTAAGCTGATGATTTGAGTTATTAGCACCCTTCGTATTAATGTTTTGTTTTTTTTTTCTTCCTGCTGGTGTATGTAGGCCAAGAATAGAACAATGGGAGATTCCTTAGAGGCTTTACTAGAAAGCAGGTATTAAACACAGCAGTGTGCAGAAGACAAAATGGAGATGAGTCCCGAATTTCAAAAATGGGGACATTATGTAATAAACGTAGTTTGGTACTTGAGGGGTAAAGAAGTGAAAACATTAATTACATCTTTGGTGCTGAATGTATCAGGCCATTCAGAGTTTTATGAATTGGAATGTTTGGGCAAGAACGATATAAACTTCCTGTTAGGGAGAAAACTTGATTACTGTCGTAAAATAATAGGAACTGCCTTATATAACTGTAATCTAGAAATTTTCTGTTCTCTTGAACTGTTTTCCTGATTTATTAAAAATCCTCTTCTCCTTCACTTTATTTTTTCGAGAAAGTGCAAAAGTATCAGTGTTTGGTACTCTTACTACTACTGTGACATCACCTTCTATTACTTATTCGGCGAAGTTCCAAGTCTCGCCTTGAGCTTTAAGTTTCGCTTTTGTGCAAAGTCTAATCCTGAGTAGAGCCTTGTTCTGAGAGCAGAGGTTACACCTATTGTAAACAGGAGTGAGAGTGAAGACGCAAATCATTTGTAAGCCACTCATTAGTAAATTGTGGTTCAAGTAACCAGAAATTCTTTACTGTGCAATCAGAGAACAAAGAGAATGCAAATACATACAACAATCAGTCAGGTTTAAGCTCATTTATTCTGTAGGCGACTAGGGAAAACTGCAGATATAACAATCAGTTCACGTATGGATCATTTCAAATAAACTTTGTTCATCTTATGATTTGGTTCTTGCCTTAATAAATACAGATATTTAAATGTATTGGGGAGCAATTTCGATAAAAATACTTTTGTGTCACATGACAAAATACCATGTCATTGTTCATTTTGATAACTACATTTTGTAAGAATACTTTTTTTACTTATTTCATGTATTCATATACAAAATGGAAGTATGTGTTCTTATCTACCTTTCAATGAAGGGTAAGTTTATCTATAAGTTGTCAGAAAAAGCTATGTTTTTTTTGTTGTTTTTTTTGTTTGTTTCGAAAGCAATGATAATGTGAAAGAAAGTTATCAATTTTCTTATGGAACAAAAGTACATGAGAGTTTATTTCTCTTCCAATATCATATTATGTAACAGGTGTTAGTCACATAATTTGGAGTTCAGTGTAAAGAGACTCGTATCATATTTCTTCACTCTTATTTGCTAACATTATATCTAAGCAGATAACTGGTGACTGTACTGCTGAAGTACATTTTGTACTAGTGTTTACAAAATGGAGGTGCTGGTGGCCTAATGGTAAACAGCACAGAAAAGTTGAAGTTTTGCATTAAAAATCTTTTTTTTCATTCATTTTAGATCATGCAGAATTTCTCCAGTAGAAAAATGAGACTACTAAAAAATATTTTCCTGTGTCAGTTTCAATCATCTTCACTTATCTTGAAGTGATTTAAAAAAAAAAAGAGAAAAAATATTAGAAAACAGAGACAATTGAAGAAATGCAATGAAGTTTGAAGAATGAATCTGTAACATGATTGTGTTGTCTTTCATCTGCTGAATTATATTTTTTTTGAGATCTTGTGTCATTATTTTATCACTTTAAAAACTGCTCCTCAATGTTTCATCTATTAAAATTAGATATCCTATACCATTATTGTTTATTATGGTTTGCATTATTGCGTAGTTACTTACTTCTGTAACCCCGAAGAAGATATCTCTTCAAAAGTATTTTCTCACGTTCTTAGGGAAGAACGTCAGCATAATTCCCTTTTTTTTTTCTTCTTTTCTTTTTTTTTTCCCCTTTTTTTTTTTCTTTTTTTTTTCTTCTTTTTTTTGTATATTCTTGCATGCTTGTAATTTTGAATATTCATTCGTAAAATATTTTTTTTTGTTGTGTGCTCGGTCATATGATAGCCCCTAGAGATATTCTGTTTCTGTGTCTAGTGGCAACAGGAAGAAAAAAAAACACAAAATAAAACAAAAAACAGGTTTCTATCAAGTAGATTACAACAGCTTTTTCTCCTGCACCCCCCAGTCTTATACTTGTAATACCTTTCCCAACAAAGCCATTTCTTTTATGTTTGTGTGTGTTAGCCCTCCCCCAACTAACACACTCACATGCACGTTTTAATATAAAATGTATACACACATTACAGAGCAATTCCTTAAAAATAAATCAAGACTTTTAACCCCCAAAGATTAGTAATGTCTTGACATCAGCATTCAAGTTTCTTTATATTGGACCTTCTTTTGACAGCAGGAAAAAAAAAGTCTATTCACACAATAAAGCATCTAATGTGAATTAATTTCATTCAGTTGAAAATTAATGCTAATAAATTTTTCTTCATAGGACCTTTATAAAATTAATCACTCACTACAATACAGTAAATCTTTTATAAAAAGTGTTGTACAAATCTGAAATCAGATTTTATTATTTGATAGTTCTCTTAATTCTATTATATAATGATCCAATTTTGGTATCTTTGTTTGTGGGTTTATTAGTGTGAACACAGCAAAAATGGTACACCATAGCATGATTTTTGTTGGAGCATTTTAAGGGTATCGTCATCACATAGAGAAAATAGCAATTTCAAGTTCTATTGGGTCTCCAGTTTCAAAGTAATTAATTGGGTATTAATTAAGAAAAATGGAGAGATAACTCCATGTCTAGTAACTGCTAATTATAGATCTTTATAAAAATATAAAATATATTATAGGAACAAGCAAATAATCATAATATATGCATTCTACAGTGGCTGACTGGGCCTAAAATTTATACTGGGAAAACCTGTAAAAAGGTCCACCAAATCCTAAAATTTATTTGCTTCAAATTATGGTGACAAGATTACTCATTGTAGTATGCTTTTTTTTTTCAGATCTGTATCTTATCATATTTTGGATCTTAGTCTCAGATCTTACTAAGATCTCCACACATGGCTTATATGACAGCTGTAGATCATTATATGGGTATTTTCTTTAAACTTTTAAACTGTTAAATTCAATGATGAGACAGATAATATGATATTGCATTATTCTCAAAATCATTATCATAATTTGCACATTATACTGCTGGCATTGCTTCTGAAATTTTGTTTCCTCTTTAATTCTTATCATAAATTAAGGTACATACAATTTGAAATATAGTATGTATTATCAAATAACTAAAATGTTGCAGCTCGCTTTACTGAACTGAAAACTTAAATTTAATTATCATACAAGGGCGATAAATAATCACAAAAAAAAGATAACTATCATTAAAAATGATTGAATATGCTTTGGTGAGCAAGAAAAATTGTGACAGGAATCTTTTTCTAAGCAAACATATTAACCAATAAATATTCTACCATCAAAGAAAGGCCAAACTTGAAGAGGATCCACCAGGAGATTTCCTGGTATCCCATTGGTCAGTCTGCCAATGGCCATCTATAAATCAGAGGTTATTTGAGCAAAGTAGCTTTCATGTGAGCTATGGAGTAAATGGGTAGAGTTCTTGGTCATCCTTGGGCAAAGTGTAGCCTCTATTAACCTCCCAAACCCAACTGCAAAGCTGGCACTACCACCACAGTGATTTCCAGCAGTTGCAGAGGCGGAAGAAGACAATGCCAAACAGACTGGTTGAAAAGGCGCAACTGAAAACTACACCCAATTCAGCAGTGAAATATTGCAGTCTCATTCACCTGATCCTACATATCTCAAAAAACATGTGCTGTAAAGGATGATCCTGAAATCATGGTGTGTGGGTCACTCCCTGGCTAGTTAGAATCCACCTTAAACAAATCCACACCATTGGCACTTTTTGCTGAAGAAGCCAAATACTTGTGAATGAGATTAGCCAACGATAACAAACTAACAATGAATAAATGCAGAAGTCGGTTTTATAACATTTGGCTTTATAAAAATGCTAATCTTCATTCATTTTGGCCTTGACTGGTGACCTGTGTACAATGCGAATTCAGTTTCGTACAGTTAAACTTTTCTTTAAAAAAAAAAAATATTTAACTTGGGAATGTTGTAGGCTAAATCAAGATCATAATTGCAATCAGAATCTCTTGCTCTTGGTCCTTCCCTTCTCAAGCCATTTCAAATGTTGTCTTGAGAATCTACATTATAATGGTCTGATTTCAGTATGTTTGTTATTATTACTCTGCAGAAACAGCACATTGTAGCAAGAATTTTGTCATTACAATACCATTATAATGCACTCACTTGGAAAATAAATGAATTTTCAGTCCAATTTGCAACTTGTTAGTGGGGGTCTGTATTCACACTCACCACAATAATATACATCATAATTATCAGATTCCTCAAGGTAGATAACTCCAGGTATTTTAAAAGCTAATTATAGATGGGTTTCCCTTATCTATTTATTACAAATAATCATAATGTTGTTAAAATGACAATTGGAAGGTGAAGAGAAAATTCAAGAGAAAAATAGGTGTTACATTTTTTTTATTTCTATCATCACATGGTCATGTTCTGATGCATTTTGATGATTGGAAGCCACCTTCTTCTCTACAAGTTCTATTGAGAAGGTGCACTAACCAGAAAACTTGCAGCGGTTTGCAGAGAGAACTGTATACTGTTCAAATGTTTGATATTTGAGGAATTAAATGAGGACATTTCTGTGTTATGGGTTGTTTAGTAGGAGTGGGAGGGAAGGTGTTAGTATTCGTGTAGATGAAAGTCAGGTTTGGTTTGAAACAAGAGAAATAAGTCATAATCATAACATAAATTCTATAAATAGGAAGTAACTGAAAGCTGCTTTTAAATGAGAAATGAAAAGAGAGGAATTTTCCTCTGCATACTTATATGCAATCTACGTTTTCTGGTTGACAGAAAAAAACCTTTGTTTTGCATAGAATAACAGATTCAGATTATAATGTTTGTTGTTATGGTTACAAATGTTTACTCTTGGCCATTCGGGTAATGAGAAAGTAATTTGCATGCGGTGACTCATTGTTATTAAAAGTATTTTAATTTCCTGATTAATTCCTGACTTGACTGATGGAATCAGTTTTGTTAAAATCAGATTGGAATGAGATAACCCATCATTTCATTAATTAATTAGAAAAAAAAATCTTTTGAGATGAACTCATAAGGAGCTTCTAATGGAATCTTCCTTTAATTGTAAATCTGTTTTTGATAGCTGGGTTAGATATTTCTCTATCAGGGCTCTCAATTCAACTTATTATGGCCCTGTAAATTCTCTAAGTCTCTATATTTATTACGTCTGATGTTTTATTTCTATTCATATCTTAGCAATTTTTAAGCAATCATCTTTTTTATGTTATTTGAGATACCTGGAGCCATCTGTGTTTATAAAAACTTGTGCCAGTTGCTTTGTAATGTACAAAACATGTCCCGTTTTTTGTTTATATCTGAATGTGTAGATCAGATACATATTTCATATTTTGCACATTTAAGCCCAAAATATTTACATATAAAATGATATGATTTATGTTACTCATCTCAACGGGTTAAGAATGAAAAAACATTACAATTTAAAAAAAAAAAAAAATTTCTTTTGAACATATTGCAATGATATTTTTGAAGTTTTAATTTTGGTTTTAATTGCAAGGAAATAACATGAAGTTAGTCATGAAAGAAGAAAATTACTTTTGCAGAGGTTTTTGACTGTTTCTGATGTAAATTCTTGTAATTTGAAATTAACTGATTATGCCATGATTGATGTTTGCTGAAAGAAAAATCTATTTTTCATGAATAAAAATCTTCCAAAAATAAAGTGATTATTATAGATTTCAATGAAAATTAGTTAATCTAATGATTACTCAAATATTACATGTTTTTCTTGGAAACTAATATCTAGTGAAAGAAAACATTTGTTCAGTGTAGGTGCCTATAACCTGTCAACTCGGTTAAAGGTCAAGTAGGTATTGACTGAAAGCACATTCGTGGATGACCAAAAATGACAAAACCTGATATCACCCACAATGGCAAAAGTATATGTCCAACATTTAAACACCATCATGATAGGTAACTAGTTTTTGAATCATATGTTTCCTGGTTTACAAGATGATTTATACAGTGTTAGTATTGCAAATCTTACTTGCTAGTTATGAGTATGAAGTGTAAAAAGCTTACAAATATGTTTAAGAACACTACTGAAATTGTTTTTGTCTGATTTGATTTATTTCTATTTAATTTATTTTTTTGTGCAGTTTCATTTTGTACATGTTTTATTTTCTAATGTTAAAATAATTTCTGAGTAGAAAGCTGGGCTTTTTAACAAACTTCTCACACATTTTTTTTTTTTTTTTCTACATATTTATTACGCTTCTTTAGTTGATTTATTTTGCTTCCTTAAAAAGTTCTTTAATTTCCAATATGGTAGAAAATTACGTCTTCATAAGCACTATCTTTGGTCTCTTCATTCCCTGCTCTGTAACTAGTCATGTGACGTCACATGATAGCTAATCACACACGGCACTGCACATAAAGTGGGCAGTGGCCTGATTCTCTTCCCAACGTGTGGATGTGTTGTTGATCAAGCTGACTAAGTGTTGGTACTCCACTGTTAAGTTTTTTCTTTCTTTCTTTCTTTTCAAGTGCCCATTTCATTTTACTCTGTCACTTTGAAACTACGTACATTTGACTATTTGGGTGTGTAACATTATCCCCATTGGTATTCACCACCGCTAGATATCCTCTCTCTTAAAAACAGAAAAACTACTCCTTAAATTTTAAGGCTGTTTACTCTAAAATTTTGTATTGGTATATTTCCTTGTATTCTTTATCTAAACTTTCTTCCTTGTCATCAATAGTATCTGTAAGTTAAACTTGTTCAAATGTTTATATAATTTTGCCTATACTATTTCCATAACTTCCCCAACAAAATGTGTGGCACACATGGCTGCAGTCATTTCTTCTCTTGCTCAGCTATGAATGAATGAATGAACAATTTAGATAAGAAATGGAAATTAACATTAAAAATGGCTACTTCAATTGGTTGACAAGAAACAGGATGTTTGTCCCTCTCATATTTATCATCAGTATTTCATAATCTTGAAAACATACCAAACCTTGAAAGCACTCGGGAATGCATACCTCTGCTAACACCCTACACTAACTAAAAAACTGAATGGAAATTAGTTCATATATACCTCCAATGCAAGGAAGGTAACTGCAAGTATTCCATATTTTAGAATATTGTCTTGATATGTAAAAAAAATTCCTGGATCTGCAAGAGATTTTCATTAATTCTTCCATAGCTCATGAATCACTCCTCCACAGAATTTCATCAGAATTCTCTTATGTTATGTGGACTGACAGAGAAACATGAGTGAATACATATAGTTATTTCAACTTTGTTAGCAGAGTGAAATTAGTAGTGTATTAAACTGGCTTTTATTTGATCTTTTTTCTTTTTTCTGTTATACATGTGGACTCTATTTCTATTACAATTACTTTCCTATGCTAATATCATACTGAACATGAAAGTAAAAGGAATTTGTCCAATCTACATTGAAACAACTGTGACTTTTAAAACAACACATATAGTATCAGTAGTAATGATAAATGGGACTAAGATTAGATCAGTTCTTTTTGTTTGAGTTTTCCCTCTTAAAACATGAAAAAATGCTTTAACATATAAAGGTCTTCATTGTGCCATTTGATATTCTAGAATTAGTTGAATGGTTAATTTTCCATCCAAGAATATTTCAAAATCTGCAACACAGTGGAGCCTTCAAATGACTAAAATTTCCTTACAACAATCACAGAAAAAATACAGTTTTATTGATTTTAATGACAAAGTTCTGTATTTACTGTTTTTATAATTTTGTCTATATTCCTGAATTATTTGATTTTCTGAATAGTTCTCTGCTTTAAAATTTTAGAATTCTCTTCCAAAATGTCAGTGTCAACTTTATTGTTTCCTTTGTGTTTCTCTTTTTAGTGCCAATATCCTCACATCTAATGCGTCTAATATTCATACCTCAAACATAGACATGCTGAAAACAACCGGTCTCAATTGGAAGGAATCTTCCACCAAACATGCCAGCCAAACAAAGACTCGGGGTATTGATATCATCCGCAACCCAAGAATAAACAAGGTGACTATTTTTTTTATTCATTTATTTTTTTTCTCTTCTTTTCCAATTCAGTAGGCATATTTACTTTTAAGAATTCTGATGCTGCCGTATCTATCAGAATCAGTGTAATATTTAGCCTGGAAATTTGAATTTGAGCTGAAATTCAAACTTGAAGAAAAAATTCCTAAACATTTAAAACACTGAAGTAACCTGGACATCTTTTTCTGCTCACTTACCAAACTGGTGAAAACTAGAGTTTCTGTTCTAAATGTTATAGTTATAGCCTTCAGATTTAGATAAGAATATATTCTAAGTGCAACTTTATCATAAAGTTCCCTAAATTTAAAAATCTTAGCATATTTTTCAATTAAAAATTGGAGAACTCCATTAGGCATGGTCCCTATCAGATTATTGAATGTCTGGTTGGCTTATTTAGAAGTGTCTTTGCTTTTTAATAGTCAGTTTTTTATTATTCTAGCACATTGTATAAGATTATCGTTAGTTGATGATCAACATTTATCCTCATTTTCAGGTATTAAAATTGGATTTTTCCTCTTTTATTCTGCTGAGGTAATTTTGAAATGGTCACACAATTATTACTAGAAACATTGCTAAGTTTATTGATCAAGCTTTTATGTAATATGTTGTACCAAAGTGCCTTTTACCAGTATATGGTGAATAGTAAGTGCATGAAATTTGTCGAAAATAGTTGTGCTGTCTGTTAGAATCTACGCAGAAAATTTTATGCTAATTAATGTACAGGTTTGTAAAAGCTTACCAAGAGTAATTTAGTTTGACTTGCAGAGTAACATGTTTTTGACTAAAGCAGAATGATGTCATCGTAATCATGCAGTTTAACCTTTTTATTCTTGTGTACAACAACACGTTTGCATTGTTTCTCTGGCACACATTGCTCTCTCTAAATGTGGTTTAATGCGTATTACTAAATATTTCATGAAAGGAATCATATCATACATGCAGGTATAAGAAATGAACAAAAACAATGCAAAGATTACATTTCATGCAACTCTATGTAAAGGCTCATATGATAACGGAGGAGGATAAGAACCTTGAAGTGAAACTAAAATGTTTTATAGGGCTGGATAATGGTCCTATAATTCTTTATGAATCATTTCCTATGATTTGTCAATTTATCCTCAATGATATCAAAAATTAACAATCAGCTGTTTGAACTTCATTCCCATAGTACAAAATACATTTTGGAGATGAAAATTTAGAATATGATTCTTTTTGGATATTTTTATTTTGTGACTCCTTGTGGAGCATAGAGTTGCAACCACTCTGCTGCAGTTTCAGCAGCAAGTAGGTTTTTTGTCTTATTGCTTATAACACATGAAGATCTAGAAAAAAAAGAACTTTTGTTGGATGTAAAATCTTAATCACAAACTACTTGAAATTATGGATTGACTTACAGAACATAGCTGATATAAGCATATGTAGGGTCTTTTAAAGTGTGCACGAAGTGATCACAATGCCTGTAATGGTACAGCACATATCAACAGTTTATACTATGCATAATACTCGATATCAATATCAAACATATATGTGTAAGAAAATAGGCATTTATAAAGTATAAGGCCCATAAATTGGGATTTATCTTATGTATTGCAAAGATGAGAGCACCTTTTCACCCTGTTAAAGGAGCAGGTGAAGTAGTGTGACCTTTTGTAAGATAAATCTGGTTGTGTTAAGACTTATCGGTACCTATAGTGCTGGATAGCTTACAGACCCCTAGGAGGGTTGGGAGTCCTGATGGATGTGTTAATTAACAATGACATCTTATCAGTAGATTTTGCTGCGTTGATGTATGAAAATGGCACACAGATAAATTATATGTATTATTATACTCACTATTGATATATCTTGTATTATTATACTCACTATTGATATATCTTGTATTATTATACTCACTATTGATATATCTTGTATTATTATACTCACTATTGATATATCTTGTATTATTATACTCACTATTGATATATCTTGTATTATTATACTCACTATTGATATATCTTGTATTATTATACTCACTATTGATATATCTTGTATTATTATACTCACTATTGATATATCTTGTATTATTATACTCACTATTGATATATCTTGTGTAAGTATGTGTGTGTCAGTGTGATGGTAAATCTTGATAGACAAAGAAAATCATTAAGGATAGCAGTTGCTTGTTTCAAGTTCAATCTATCATTAGTTTGCATTCTCATCTAAAACCAATTTGCATCTCATGCTGCAAACCAATTAATGCACCATCTGCTCTTTGGAGAGAATGACTTGTGCATTTTGAAGAGGGAAGCAAAATGAAAAAAATATTATTCATAAGTGGACTCTTTGTTCTTAATATGGAATGAGTTGCTTCTCTCTACAGATTATGTACTTTAGGTGCAGAGTTTTCATTATACCTGTCGCAATGTTCCAGCAACATCTCTTTGAAATTGCAATAGGCTTTCTACATTAAGAAAGTTGCATTGGCACATGTGCACAGTGTAGATGTAGTAAAAGCACACATTGGAAAATTACATTATCAGACATGTATGTATTGGACCCCGTGACAAAAGATTTGTAACCCCAGTAACTCACTGGCTGATGTATTTACTCTGCTGTGTTTAAAAAAAAAATCATTTTAATATAAATTGTTCTTACTCACAAATAAAAAGTTTACCATGGTTTTATGCCACAGATAGCTTGATAGGGTTGACTGTACAACTTATGTAATCTTTGATATCCTATTTTAAAAACATAATTAAAATTTTGATGAATGTATTCTTGAGTCTTTTATTTGTTTGCTAGAAAGAAATTCATTCTCCTATCTCGACAAAGGAAGAAATTCATTAACTACAATACAGAATTAAAATGTTTCAATTATGAAGACATTCTATACAGTTTTACTTATATTATTATATGGTATTTTTGTAATTATGTACCTATTGCTATTTTCTACTATACAGTAACTTTAATTCAATAATATTTTTTTAAAGAATGCTGTGTCAATAAACATGTCACTGTACCTTTTCTTTTTACTTGTTTTTTTCCTTCTTGAATTCCTTTATCAATTTTGGGGTAAAGAAGGACTTAACTTCAAGACATTTGATTGTATACAGGATTGCAAAACATGGTATCGAAACATTACGTACCTACTTATATTTAGAACAACGGACAAATGTAAATAAAGGTGAACTTTTGTTTACATTTACTAATGCATATCTATAATGCACGTTATGATATATTTTGAATAATATATATATATATATCTCAAAATTTGCACTCTGTTTGCATTATGGTACGGTTCAGTATACCATAATTGGCTTGTCGGTTATACAGGATTATATTATGTTTACCTATCATCCATCCTACTTCCTCAGACATTAGGCAATGCATACCTGTATTTTTATTGGGGGTCTATAGGAGGAGTTGATAAACTACAGCGAGTGGCAATTTAATATTTTGCTGCCTTCTCTTTTAGTTGATTTATCAATCGGAGATGGTTCATGCTTGAGTATTTTTTTTGAAGCCAGCTTGTTCCCGTTGTTTGTTTTCATCTTGCACTTTGGTGAAAAGTTTGTAGATGCAGGAAGTAGACTTATTGGTCTGTAGTTGTTGAGGTTTTTTGGGTTTCTTTTTTATATAATAGCATTAAGATTGCAGTGTTTCAATCTTCTGGGACTTTACTTTGTTTTAGTCATAAGTTAGATAGAATGGCTAATTTCCTAGTGATGATCTTACCAGCTTTTTTGAGTAGGTTGATGGTGATGTTATCTGGTCCAAGGCCTTTCCTTTCTTTGTTTGATGACTTATTTCACCTCCCATGGCATAACTTCTGGGGAATCCTCAAACCGATTGTTTGCTTCTTGTGCCTCCTGTTCATTCTTTTGCAGTCTCTGTTTGGAGGAGTTAAATTTTTGGTTGAATTCTTGGGCATGTTCAACAATCCAGTCTCTGTCTGTTGTTAGGTCTCCATTTCCTTTGAGTGTACTAGTTATCTGTTTTTGTCCTGTATAGAGAGCTTTGCCAATAGCTTTGAAATCCTGATCTGTTTCAATGATTGCTGTTGTGTATCTTCTTTTGTCTTCTCTTTGTTTCTTTTGGATAGTTTCATTTAGTTTGGTTGCTTCAAGTTCCTCTCTTGTTGTTGTTGGTGGCATGAAATTTCTGCATTTTCCCATGAGATTCTTGATTCCATCTGAGATGGTTAGTGTGCTCTTTGGTTTAAACATAGTAGTGATTTCAATTAGAGAATCTGTATTTTTGTTGTCGAATTCATTGATGTTGGTGTCATTTTCTTCTGGTTCAGCAAGAATTCTCTATATGTTCTTCAGTTCAAGTTTGAAGGATTGATTGAGCTCTTTATATACATTTAGTGATTTGGTGTGGAACGTTTCCCTGCATTCTCTGTTGGTGATAATTTGCATTTTACATTTTATCGTTCTGTGGTCGCTTCCTATGTTGACTCAATTTTGTCTACTAGGATGTAGACTATTCCATTCTTGGTTTCATGGTTGAGGCTTCTTCATTTTTGATTGGGTTTCCTCTTGAAAACCATGCTCATAATTTTGAATCTCTCAGTGGTTGTGAAGTGTATAAGGTATTCACCTCTCTCATTCTGAACTTTATATCTAAACTTGCCAACTCAATGTTCATTCCCTTGTTCATTCCTATGTATTGAAGTCTCCCATGATGGCATTGAAGTATTTTTTGGTTTTTTGGAGTAGAGGGTTCAAGTCATCGTAGAAGTTGTCTATTTCTTTAAGTGACTGTGAACAGGGAGTGTAGACTTGGAGGATATTCTTTTTGAACCTCTTTGAGAGTTGTACTGTGACACTGGCTATGCAGTCCGAGACAGCTTTGAAACCTACCACATTGTCTTTGAGTTCCTTATTTACTTTCACTTTTCCATCGTTGTAAAGATGTTTGCTTCTTAGTTCGATTAGTTCTGCGGTCTTCTTATTTTGCTTATCCTGATTATGTCCCATTTGATATTTTTGATTTCATTTTTAAGATCTCTAAGGTGCATGTCTGTTGGGAGTGTTCTGATATAGGTGCCAATGTATAATGTTGTTTTTTTGGTGAGGGGTTTTGGGGTTTTGTTAGAGTAGTTGCTGTTGGTGCACATCACTCTCACCCAAGGTAAGTGATGTGGCTGGGCCTTTGCTTGTCTAAAACATATGTTTGTCCATTTATACTTTATACTTGTTTTTTATCTTCCATTGCTAGTCTATTTGACTCTCATTATTGGAATGTCATAGTGAGCAGATGAACTGCACAAATCTTCCTATCTAATTGTGTACAAATTTCAAAGCTCTTTGAGGAATGATTTAGCAAGAAATGAGTGACTACTTACTGCTTCATTCTCTCACCTATAAAAAAAGAGTATATATATATATATATATATATATATAATTGAGTCATCCAGACAGCTGTTTTGTTGTATTGCAACTCTTCAGTGTGGCTATAAACTATCCATTATCCCATCCAATACCACAAGGTAAGATTAAAACCTTCGCTTCAGACCTTGAGGCTGGCATTTTATCCCTACCCTACGCTGGATGGTCAGTAGGACCAAATTAAGCGATATATTTACTTATGCACAATTCCCCATCCACCATATATGATATATATATATATATGAATATGAATAGCCATGTTAAATGAAATTTTAGAATAATAACTGTTGCTTGAGAGTCACTTTCCTGAACTCCTGATATGCTAGGTTATGGCTGATATCTCAAATCACAGACAACAAGCATTCAATAGAGGAGTGTCATGCACTCAATAGCAACAAATACTTGTACAGATTCCTCCAACCCTCCTCTCTGAAAGTAGAGGATTCACATAAATCTTTTCATAAGCCAAAATGGTGTAAAGCAAGTAACATGAATTTATAAGTGAAGAATTTTTGAACATTTATCAGATCCCAGATATGGTGATGATGGTGTGTTAGCCTTAGTAAGAGGTTTTGGTTGTGGAAAGGACAGGAGACTGGGGTGTTGTAGAGAGAGGAAGTGGGTGGGTGCTGTCTCTATGATGGCTTGCAGCAAAACATATGCAGAAGGCTATTTTCCCTTTTCATTTTTTTTATGAAAGTGGAAAAGTGGCGTAAAGCAAACTTTCAAAAGGTAGATGATACCTATATTCAGATATAACGATTGTTACATAATTTGCTAGTTTAGTTGCTTTTTTTATTATAGATATTTATCTTTTCTTAATCTTAATTTCTTAAAAGTTTAAATAGAAGCAAGTAACATTTAAAGATCTTGATATTAATGTCTAATGACTATCACAAATAACACTTTGCAACATGATTTTTGTTCATGGGTGATGACGGTTATTTTCCAATTTACTCATTTATAATTCTACAACAGGTGAATTTGCATATTTTTTATTCACATCTAAAAAAAATCATTTTTTTCTGAAAATATGAATCTAAATAACATGCATTTATACTAATGTTAAACAAGTGATCTCAAAAGATTCAGAAAGTTGTCTTTTGAGATTTGATTGTACCGTTACAAAAAGCAAGACTTCTGAGCATTTTGAGGAAATCTTCTTGAAATATATTATGGAGTCTTTTAGTAACATCTCCCAAAGTTGATTATTCGTCCTGACTGTAAATTGCAAATCTGTGAATACTGTATATAATTAATGTTCTAGAAACAAATTATTCCTAATTTGTTTTACTAAACACTTTTGGTGTTTAATAAACAGTAAACAAAAACATGGTTTGAGTGCCTGAAATTTACAAAAGATTTCTTTCTTCTTCCACCAAGGTTTTTTTAATCTCTTAGCGTACTGGTAATTCATTAAATTAGATTAAACTTTGTATAGAATTTACAATGAAGATCCCAAATTAAAAGAAGCAATGCATGAGATTAGGTTCTATGAAAAATGTTCATATGATAAAAGCTCACAAAAATTATTTTACTATGTGAGCAATTTTCATGGAACCATACAGGCTGCACCAATTGAGCTAGAGGGCTGAAAATTTAAACATGCCTTAGTATATGTAGAAAAAAAAATATCCTGTCTTTTAAATTCCTCCTTTAAAATAAGTTTTTAGAGGAAGTTCAATCTACAAATTAAGTTTATGCTAAATTGGTCCTTTAGTTTGTATTTGGAGAGAGAAGTAACTTAATCATTGATTAAACATTTTTCCAATTTTTTAATTGATCACCTCCAACTAGTATGCTGCTAAAGGATGTTGGTCACAAGACAGATTTCTATTGAGTGATCAACCAGAGCCGTTTTAGTTTACTAATTAAATTCTCTTGCAGATTTTAATTGATATAAATACTATTCCTGTTAATGCCTGTCCTCGAGAGCCTGCCTTTGTTTCCTTTACTTGTTTGCAATACTGCTAATTGATGACTGGTGCCGAGTCAAAGATATCTGTCTCTGAGACATGCCAGCAGTGCTGATCATATTATGTCTCATATTGTGCTAACTGAATTCTGTTGAAGATTAGACATATTTGCATGATTAAGTTCAGAGCATTGCTGAAGAATGAATCTCCCTAGAATGAACACTTCGAAATATTTAATCTTAACTATGACTGGTAACTTGTTACTGTAATATTAAACACTGGAAAATGATAGGCACAATTGTTCTATCATCGTATTTCTTCTTCAATGGGAGAATAAATTGTGCTTGATAATTTGGAAGTGCAGAGTGGTGAGACGGTTACTGGCACAAAAAAAAAAACAATCAGAGGTTTGAGTTTTGGAAGAGGTTGTTTGTTTACGTTCACTTCATTTAATCTTTGAAAAAGGCATGAATCCACTCATTCCCCCAGCTATGTGTAAATATCAGAGCAGTTGGAGCCCTTTAGCCCTGTAAGGTAGCTTATCTAAGAGAAGGTTACTCTGACTAAAAAAAACTATTGCTTGGTGCTTACTATAGCTGGTCCCAAGCCCAGGTAAAAGGAGAGGCAAGGAGCTAGAAGCTCCAGCCTTTAAAAACTATTTGCTGTTGAAACTGCAGCATTAGCTGTGGCTCTGTCTCACAAGGACTCTTAAGGAATAGAAAAAATTGAAAGTTGATAACTCACAACTTATATGGAAAAAAAACTGAACTAATTTAACCTGACTTCTCTCAAAATATCTTTCAACTTACTTTTACCCTTTGAATTCAAATATTTTATGAGAGAAACTGAGTCATGAAAATATGGGAACAGTATGAAAAACTTATACTGAATTAACTTGATAACACTTTGAAGATGGCATATTTTAAAGTTGAATCAACCTATATTTTTAGTGTTGTATTGAGAGGTTTCAGATTTAGGAATCTTTCCATTTGTGTTGAGGAAATTTTTAGTCAGCCTTGGGGAATTATAACTAATGAAAAATTGACAGTGTAAATTGTGCTGCCAATAGAAAACTACATATATAAGATAGTAAAAAAAACAATAGAAATTACTTTTTTCAAGGTTAACAATCTTAATAATCTTTGCAAAGTGAAAACAGCTAACTTCTTCTTTTAAATCCATGCCTCTCTCATATATTCCATCTGCTTTTTGGCCCATTTCTTTAACACATTTTACTATCAAGTGTGTAAGCTAAATATGATTTGCCAGTTTTCATTATCTTTTGTGGTGTCATTTGACTCCAATTTAATGTATCAAAAAAATATAAGCTTTTGTGAAGGTAAGTTTGTGGCTCATGCATAGGTAAGGAAAAAATAGATCATGCTTAATGATTGGGAGAAAAGTGCAGTAGTCCCTCAAATTTTGTGGACTTGAAATTTGCGGACATGATTATTCATGTTTTTTTTTCATCAATAAAGGGAAGTTACTCTCACAGACTTGACAGAAAAAAATGTTTGTTTTTCCAAGAAAGAAAGAAAATCCATACATCTAAAAAAAAAAAAGATAGAAACAAATTTTCATTTATAATAATATAGAATCAGTTTGTTTTAATCCTGTGTTTCTGTTTTTTTTTATTTTTTTAATTTCATTGGCAAAACATCAATAGAGGATGTTGACAGCTATTGTCACAAGTGTAAATTGATGGCAACTCAAAATCAGATTTAAACTTCAATTGAAGAAAGCATAATAGTTATAAATACTTGAAAAACTTGATGATTTCGGTATCTGATTCATGTTGAGAATGACTCCTCCAATTAGTGAAAAATTGGACAAAAATAAAATTTCTTCATTCAGTTCTCAACCTCATTGAAATCACTTTGTAAAGAAATATTTGTCAATAGAAATGGAACATTATGAAGCATAAATTGATATTTTATGATGATACAGAAAATAGTTTCCATTTAATCTTTATTCATTTACAGTTGACATATAAAATGCATTCAAGTATTGTAATGTTTGATAAAAAAGTTTTTTTAATTGGGTGTACGATAAGTTCATTTTACATACATAGACTATAAATATGTTAAGATTAAATTAAAATTATTTTCTAAATCATTGTTAGTATCAATTCCTAATTCACAATGTTTCATTTCTATTTCCAAGTATTTGTTGAATGGACCAACATGTAAAAAAATACATGCAGTATTGCATTTATATTTATTCAATCAGTAAAAATGAAACACTTTTTTTTCTCTGTTGACATTGAATAGGCAAAATATTCTAAAAGTGATATTAATGCCACAAAATATAGGTCATAAAACTTGTTTTTGCTGATAGAATAACAATTAGTTAATTTTTATACAAAAATTTTAGCAGTAACTCGATACATCTTCAAGTTTTTCCTTATTTCACAAAATTTACCTATAGACTATAAAGAATGTAAACTGTAGACAAGTGCAGAATAAAAGATACCGTGACCTAAGATCCAATAAGTATTTTATTTTATTTATTTATTTTGTAATTTTAAAAAAATCTAGGTGTTCTTCCCTTTTTACTAATGACACAAAGATTCTGAAGATAAAATTGAGTTTTATGATTTTGACTTTTTTTCTTTTTGTAAGGTATCAATTTTCCAGTTAGTGCGTCATGCCAGAAAAAGTCCATGTTAATGCCTAACTTGTTGTCCTAATTTCTTGTTGTTTATTTCTTCCTTCCATTTTCTTAATCCACTGAATGATTAAATGATCATCATTACATTAGTCAGTTGTTCGTGTCTGATCGTTTGTAAGTTTCAAACAACTGTATGGCAAAGTGTGTTAGTTTGGGGGGGGGTCATTGTTTGTGGAATTCCAATTTTGCTAGGTAAGCCCCCCCATTTCGCACCCCTCGTGCCTCCCACAAAATTTGACGGACTTCTGAATTACTTCTTGACTTTACCACTCCATATATGTGTGTTGATTTAGCCATATAATGAAAGGTTATTTGCAAAATAAAGAACAAACCTGTTGAATGTTAACAAAGAATCGTATAACATGACTCATACAAGTGAATGAAGTAAGGAGTGTGAGAAAAAAATCCTAATTTTTGTAAGTTTTTTTTTATAGTCCCATAGTAAATCGTCAGCCAGGGAAATCAGATTTTTACAAGTGTCCTAAAAGTGCCTATGTATACATATTAACATAGGCATGTTTGAGCTAACATGTATACTGTTAGTAAGGTGGACAGTGGTTAATTAACGCTATGGGTTATTCTGAAATGAAGGTTGCAAAAGTTGTTTTGTAGCAGACCAGAATTATTTAATTATTCTGGTTGATTGAAGAGTCATGCCAGCAGATGGTATCTCTGAATAACTGACTACTGGTGAAATCTTTCTTGAAAGGGTTTAACATGAGAAAATTTTTGTCCTGTGAATGTGTGTGTGTGCATAGAAAAAAGTGGATGATAACAATAAATTTTCTAACTATCCAGTTGTTCAAAAGCTAGAATGAAACAGATGTAGAATCTGCAGTCTTTTCTCTTCATACAAGGAAAGCATATAGACATATGACATAATGATTTTTACTTTTTTGCAGTAAATTTCATTTCTTTAAAAGTATCACGTCTGACCACTACAGTATATTAGTCACAACACTATTAAACATGAATAAAAATGATTTGGGGCTCGTATACATATGAACATATGAAAAAAATTCAGTGGTGGCTGTATTGATTTTAATATTGATTAATCAGCTGCCCTGTAGAATGAAAAAATGTAAATAAAATCTTTTTTTAATCTTATTTAATTTAATTATTATTTTTCATAACATTAGAAAAGTATTTGCTACCAGAGGCTCTTAACTGAAATTATCTTGACCTTAGGTCTGATAATTGCAAGTTCTGAAATATTGAATTTAGTAAAGAAATCTTGTAACTCAATACCAAGAAGTTATGAATTTTTCTTACTTGAAAAAAATGGAGCATAATTATTTATAGATAATATTTATATGAAATTGATACTTGATTACCAAAGAGGATGTGGATCTTAAAAATAGTTCCTGATATTTGTTTCTATGCATGGAAGGAATTTGTATTCTTTTTAATGAAAAAAAGAATTATGGAGCTGTGTAGACAAATAGATGAAAACTCTAGAAAGTGATTTCTATGAGAACTGAATGATGAAACCAAGCTGATTCCTAAAAATTCCATTCTTCTCTTTTTTGGCTTTTTCTTAAAAGTGAAAAAACATAAGTTCCAATTTTTTTTTTCTAACTTTTTTCTCTTTTTTTTTTTTTTTTAGTTAGAAATTTGAAATCAATGCTTTGTACCTCAGTATTTGTTTGTTTTTTTTTTGTTTTTTATTTTGAATTGTTTGTTTTCAAAAACTTGTTCTTTTAAATTTGTTTTTTTCATTTGTATTTTTTAAAATCTTGTTTTCTTTTTTTTTATTTGTTACTTGAATTATTTTTTTTCATTTTAAACATTTTTTATCAGATATAGAAAAAATTCTCGAATGATAAAAATTCTAATCAAATTTAGGAAAAATTTCTATTTTTCAATTATTTTTTTATTTCTTATTTTCATTTTTTATTTTTTTTCAAGAAAAAATTTGTTTCATCTTATTATCCTAATATCTTGGGACTGTGTTCAGATCCTCCAGAAACTTTAGTGAGATTCATGCTGTCATTTTATGGTTTAGATGACTATTCATTCTCAATAGGTTATTTATTTGTACCTTTCTTCTGCTCTTTTTTCAGAGTTTGGCTTTCACCCTAAAAGAACGTCAGGTAATGGGTATTCATGGCTTGCTCCCACCATGTATCATCACTCAGGACCAACAAGCTTATCGCGTCCTGGAAAATTTTAGGCGCCGACCCACTGATCTTGATAAATACATCTATTTGACTGCTTTACTTGACAGGAATGAGCGTCTCTTCTATAGAGTACTCATTGAACATGTTGAAGAGATGATGCCCATTGTCTACACCCCCACTGTTGGGCAGGCTTGTCAGGAGTATGGTCTTTTATTCAGACGTCCCAGGTAAGAGTAATGGTGGCTTTACTTTTGAGGGAGGGGATTAGTATTAAAGCTTCTTGTTAATATTAGAACTACCTATTTGAGAAACAAAACCTTCTTACTCACTCATTATAAACTGATTTACTTTGACTAGTGTCTTCATCTTTGTTGTTATAGTCATGCTTTGTCTGTTGTACCTTCTGGCCTTTTAGGAATTTCAAAGTGAAAGGTGCAACGGTTGAAACTTAGTGAATATAACAACCAAGATAAGGACAATAATGATAATTCCTCATCTTGAAAATTCAGACAAGAATACTCATTTACCTGTTACATAAAATGGAAAAAAACAAATTCAGATTATAGGAGAGCCCTGCTTTTGCTATTTATGTGTCACGGCTATTTTTATTTTTTATAGTATCTAATTGATCCTTATAGAAGTAGAATAGCTTGGTTTATTCAAAGTATCCCAAGTTGGACTATTTGACAGTACAGGACTTTAAAATAAATCATGGTTATTTTGATTTGTTCATCCTGCGAACATATTAGACTAAGCCAATTTTCTCTGATCAATTATTTTAACGAAGCTTTTGCAAATGACAGAAGGTTAGCTTTTTTTTCTTTTTTAATAAAATCAGTTATATTATTCACTATAGAATTGTATTACTATGAGGTTCATCAGTAATTTTTTTTTCTTCCTAGTTTGTAGGGTACAACTATCAAAATGTATCAGCTTCAAAATGAATATTGCTGGTATCGGCCAACTTATACTTCATAATCCTCTCTGTTATTGCTTTGCTTTTTGACTCAAACCCTTTCTTTATAGATCCTCCCCAATTATCCTTATACACTTCAACATTGACAAAGTTCATGATCTTCCTACCATAAAAAATCAAGTTTGTACAACTTGTTTTAAATGTATTTGTTAATATTTCGCTATGATTCACCAAATGTCTGTCCATCTGTCTGTCATAACATAACTCAAGAATGGCTTGAACCAAATTTTTGTGGCTACCAACGGGATATATATCAGCATATTAGTTTTAGAAAATTTCACAAACTTTTTATGAGTTTTTAGCAAGGTGTTCAATTTACAATTCAAATATATTGCTAAACTTGACTCTTACTTTGTGTCTGTAACAACTTAGCTACTCGCTTGCTGCCTAGCCCACTGCAAAGAATTATGACATCACAAAATCAAAAAAAAAAAATGATACGTTTCTCTTACTCATTACACATGACCCTTTTAAATTTTACATCATCTGTACAAAAGCTTATATTATCAAACTCATTCATAATAAATTGGTGTCAGATGTTGCTACATCACCATGCATAAACTGTAAGTGATGTAACGCATTGATTATGCTTGTTTAACTCTATAGAGTAGACATCCAGATGAAATCCCACCTGGAGGCCAGGATTTCAGCTAGTTGAATTGAATTTGTTGTCTACTTGGTGGTGGAAAATAGCACATGAATCTCTTTTTCCCCCCTCTCTCAGAAATTGGAATTTAACCTTCAGTAAAGTGATTCCTGCTAGTCGTATGAGGTCCTTGAAACATATGGGTTAAATTCCACCCCCACCCCCTTTAAAATAGCTGTATCTGTTTGGTGTGTCATTTTTAGTACTACCTCTTTATCTTCATATACCTAGGAGTGTAGAGGCTTATACTCCCACCATTTTCTTTTGTACTCAGGCTGATCAACAGATCATGGAGTAGTTCAAAGTGAAAGAAAGAGAAATGTGCCTGAAAGAGTTGATGGAATGTACTTGATATTTTTGGCTGTAGATTGGCCAGTGTTCCTGGATATGAAGCTGATAGTTTTCCACTCTGCCTGCTTCAACATCTCTGCTAGGGAAAAAAAACCCTTTCATCTTTCAATTTTTTTCATTAAGATGTCTTACTCTATTTATTTATTTATTTATTTTCCTCTCTGGAGAAGAATTTGCAAAAGAAAATATCCTATTTTTTCCATAGTCATTTTCATATTTTCTGCACCTAATTGTGTGGACAATAAGCATGTTGATCAGTTACTCTATCCTTATCATTTTTCAGTTGGAGAACTTTTTACTTTTATTTTCATTACTTTTATTGAATTAGAAAAAAATGAAAACATTTTTTCTCTTTCAATGATGTGCAGGAATATCAATCTGATTAGATATCAGGCACCGGATTACCAAGTGAAAATTATTCTTTTGTAAATCCAGTGCTGGATATCTCACTGGATTGATATTCTGGTACATCACTATTCTTTGTTAATTTTTTTTCATTGGCAAAAGATGTAGGCCCAAATAAAATAAGTCTCCCATATCACTGAGCAATGACCAATCATTCAAATTATAGATATTATTTGGAAGAATGTTAGAGTAGAAAGATGATCATTAAGCTGAAAACTCTTTGCTATATTTTGTAACATGCCTAATCGTATAAGTGAAAATGTTTGAACTATCTAATAATGTTAATCATAAATTAGTTTAGAATTAGAAAAAGTTTTTTGAAGATTTTAAATTAATATATGCATAAATAAACCCTTAATTTTCATGGATTGAAAATATTACCTTTGATTGAATAGTAATGATAAATGATGAAAATCTCCTTCAGTCTATTATGAATTATCCGTATGTGTTCAATGAGCAGCTGATAGCCACTACTGATATCATAAGTGTTACAGATATGGTAGGAAAAGAGAGGGAGGAAAGAAAGATTGTTTGATAAGAGGGTTGGAAGAGAGAGAGAGAGATAGAGAGAGAGAGAGAGAGAGAGGGGAAAAAAGAATCTTAGGTAGTTTAATAAGAGGGTAAAAAGTGTTATTAGGTCACCTTATTTGCTGTGCTTTAACAATACTGTATCCTAAAAGGTCAAGATTGAAAGAAAAGCTAGCTAAAGTTCATTTCACTTCCTTGTTACTAGAGTTTATTCAAAATGAAGGAAATTAAGTGGGGATGGAGGAGACTTTTAAAGTAGAAAGAAATACTACTTATTTTTATTGGCAGAAGTGAACTACTATTCTAATATGAGTTACACATTTAGTAGAATTGAATCCTATATGATTGCGATGGAAGGGTGTAAGGTTTTGATTTCTCGTAAGTATTTCTGCATAGTCCATGAGTAGGTCAATTCGTAACTGTCCATATAGAGTTTTTGTGGATAGCCCTCTAGTCATAATGCCAGTCCATTGGATACAGTGTAATATTCACATCCTTTGTTTTAAATTGTTTATCTTATATACCAGCATATACAGTAGATCTGTGAAAGAAATTGGAACTACCAGGTCATAAAATAGCCTAGATACTTTGAATCAGCAACATATAAAAGTTATGCATGTCTGATAAAAGTAAATTACAATGTTTTGGTCAATCTGATCTCTTATAATTTTCTGATTATGTATGGATTAAGCAGTCCAGTTTATCACTCGTATATTTTTGACTTATTAAGTTTCACTCTTATACAATGTTTGTATCGGAAAAAATATAACAACAAAGATAAACATTTTACTCACCTCTTCCAATTCTCGTTCTTGCTTATTTTATATCTTTTGACTCTTTCTTTTTTTCCAGAGGCTTGTTCATTTCCATCAAAGACAAGGGCCACATCTTTGATATCTTGTGCAATTGGCCAGATCGGAATGTAAAGGTGAGGCTACTCTTACTACTACTGTGATGTCACTTCCTGCCACTTTTTATTCAGTTATGAGCCTTGAGCTTCAACTTTCACTTTTGTGCAAAGTTGTTTTTTTGAGTAAGCTTTCTTCAGGAAGCAGAGAGTGAAGTCATTGGTGAGCAACACATAGGTGAATTAGTTACATTGCAAGTAACGAGAAGTTCATTGTTACTTTATGCGACCAGATACAAAAAGGAAGCAATTACATACAACAATCAATTCACTAGGATTTTGCCGATATTCCATTGGTAACAAAGAAAAGATCGGATATAATGTTAGCAAAAAATATGTGTTTTATAAATGATTTATCCTAATAGCTTTCTCTTTATAAACACATTGTAGTTTGAATGGTAAATTCAGTTTTGCATCTGAATTCCAAAAGTTTTCATAGGCAAATCTCAAAATTTTATAAAATGAATCAAATAGAAGAATTTTTTCCATTTCTTAGTAATTGTATACTTTTGTATGCATCAAAATTTATTAACAAACCAAATGAAAAGTTCTTGATAAGCTGTTGCTAACTATTATTATACAAGGGGTGTCTGAAAAATATCCAGCCATTTTGAATATCTCAAGAACTGGTTGCACGGCCTAGATGTTACTACATATGCGTGAACAGTGAATTTTTGTACTTCTCATCTTCATGTAGGCAAAGTATAATTGACTTATTTTGTATCTATATAGAATCCATAGAAATAATTATCAATTTTTGACCAGTATTTTCTATCTTCTTTGCATTGCTTTTTATCGCAGCTCTCAGACTGTCATTCTATGAGTGTTACTGGATTGGAAATAAGTTAACCAGTGTTGTGATAAAAAGCAATAGAAATAACATGAAAGAAGTTCTAGTAAAAAATGAATTCCTGATTACTGACAAGGCTTCATCTAATCTTTTGTTCTCCTTTCCTTTCTCCTGTTTTCTGATTATAATTTATGTAATATTTCAGGCAGTTGTTGTGACTGACGGAGAACGTATCCTAGGCCTTGGTGATCTGGGTGCCTATGGTATGGGTATCCCTGTTGGCAAACTATCTTTGTACACTGCTCTTGGTGGAATCCATCCAAGCAAGTGCCTCCCCATTTTATTAGATGTTGGAACAAATAATGAGGTGAGTCTTTATAAGTTCGACTATTTGTTTTATTGCTTGCAAGAGTATTCATGTTAGAAACCTTGGTGATCTTTCATCTTATGTTGGTGAATGGGAAAGCAACTCCCACTTAGTGAATTACAAAAATAGAAATAAGGGTAATAAATTTTAAAAATTCATTTATTGGCAATAATAAATTGTTTATGAAGATAATGGTGTCTAATCTTAGCAGTAAAATTTGTCAGCAAAAACTCAAAAACAAACTCTTGTAGATATGTGTTCCATAAGTCATTCAATGAGTCCTGCATGTTTCAGTATTTCGTTTTAATGTTGGACCTGTTGCCTTCAGTAGTGTTCCTATGCTAGGATCATCATTTGGATCAAAGAGGCTCATGGTATGGTCTACTACAGCCTGATTCTGTTGCCCATTGAATGTGTTCCATTCATCAGTATTCATTATCGTATGATCTTTCATTTTATTTTGGTAAATTCAAGAATAGCTGTTAGAGTTGTTTCTTCATTTACCAACATAAAATGAAATATCAGTGTAACCTCTATAATGTAAGCATAAAGATGTTTTTGTAAGTGATGTTTACATTGAAGGCACTCAAGTTTAAATCTTGGCATTTGAAGTAGTGCAACGAGCTAAACTGTTGGCAGGTTTTGTGATTAGTACATTTTTCCCTTGATGAAACAATACATTCTTTTTTGAACAGAGAATTTAGAACCCTACACAAAAAAGCTTTACTTGATTAAAAAAATTACCATTCAGTAAAAACGAAATCAATTTTGAAATGTTATAGTATATATGCTAGCTTTATATTTTGTAAATAACTGTAGCAGGATAACGGTTCTGAATACTGACTATAGTTTTGAGAAGGGTCATTAACATTCAAAGAGTTTTTCAGACCATTGAACTCTTTCTTGTTGTTTGTGTGGTAAACACGACGATCATCTTTTGAAAATTTTATTTACCACCATCACATATGGATATTACACCTGAAAAAGGCCGTAGAATGAATTGGGTGAAATGTGCTTACAACACAAACAAGGAATTCGATCTCCTGAAAAACTTTTTGAAACGTTTCTGATTATTTTGTGTTAATAATGAAGGGAAGCAACTCTTTACACATAATTAATTATTCATTTTTCAAGAATAAATGAATTTGCAAAATTTCATTTTTTCTGAACACTGTATGTCTGTATTCTTTTAAGCTATGATTCAATTTTTTTTTTCTATTTGACAGAAAATTCGTAATGATCCATTATACATAGGTTTGAATATGCCACGTGTCACTGGTCCTAAATATGATGAGTTCGTTGATGAATTCATGCAGGCTGTTGTACGCAGGTAAGCCAGTGTAATATTTCCAATCAAGGCAAATATATAAATTGTCAAATAGATCTTTAAAAAAGAAAATACATTTAGAAAATATTTTGAATAATTGGCCGTGTGACTGATAAAAATCCAAAGTGGGGAGAAATGGACAAGACTAAACTACTCTTTCAAATTACACTCATTTGATCTTTGTCTTTACTATTTTGACTAGTTTTTCTCTGATCAGATGGAAGAAAATCTACTTGAAAATTAATAAAGATGATGCCTTATTCAAGATATTTCAACAGTTTGATCTTTCATTGAATAAATTATAACATTATCTATGATTGTTGATAGTTTAAGAGATAAATAAATTAATGATTTTCGTAAGTTTGGTCTCTTCAAGTTCAAAAGATTCATTTTTTTCATTACGCTAACTAGCTTGTCACATAACTGAACTCTTATCATCAGCCTTTTAGTGTTTGCCGTTGGAAATAGACTTTCTCCAAGATTTGCCAGACCTCTCTATCATTGGCATTGCGGAGCCAGAACTTTCTAAATTTATCTACCTCATCACGCCATCTTACTTTCTGTTGGTCACAATTCTGCATATAATCTCTGGGGATCCAAGTTATGAGTAGCAATTTCCAGTGATTGTCTGACATTCTTGCAATATGTCTAGCCCATTGCCATTTGAATATTCCAACATCTCAGACTCCTGTCTTTTCTCTAATATACTGTTCTGTCTTATGATGTAAGGTAGCGCATGATTCTCTCTTGTACAGGTTGCATGGTTCTCAGTTTTGAGAGTCAAATTTTTGGTTAGGTTCTATGTTTCAGCTCTATAGTACTAAGTATTACAGGACGCACAAAAGTTTCTTCACCCCATGGGAAATGTATGTATGTGTGCATGTCTGTGTGAGGTATTATTTTTCCCTGCCACCTTCATTTAAAAGGTTGAAATGTATAGGAGTTGCCTAATGAGTCAAGTTCTTAGCCAGAGTTTTGGAAACTAAATCACCATATCTCTATAAAGCAAAATCCAGAATTTTTCAAGGTCTCAAATCTGTTATTGGAGATGTGTACAATATATGCTGGATTATAAGACAAATGGTTTACATTACATCTCATATAAGCCCATAATTGTCCACATAGAGCTTTTGGAGATAGCCCTCCAGTCATAATACCAGTGTATTGGACACACTAGTATTTGCATGATTTTTTTCAATTAAATGCCTTTTTTTTTTTTTTTTTTTTTTTCTAAAAAACTTTTTTAAAAGCATAAAAACCAAAGTTGTTATTATAAATCTTTTTTCCAGATATGGGCAAAATACTTTGATCCAGTTTGAAGATTTTGCAAATCATAATGCTTTCCGATTTTTACAGAAGTATAGGGACCAGTATTGTACATTCAATGATGATATCCAAGGTAAATGATTTTTTGATCACAAAAATAACTTATTTGTTTAGAAATGTTTAGATAATTGAAAATTTAAATATGTGAATAGTTCCGAATAAGTGTGTTTTATGTATTTGAAATCTGTCGAACCTAGGAACTTGAGAAAACAATATTTCTTTGCATTTTGGGGATAAGAAGTAAAAGGAAATTTCTAGGTTGAAATTATAACTTTTGTTTTAGAGTTCAGGCATCTATCTGAGATTTTTATTTCCATTACATTTCTTTGTACAATGAAATTAAGATTAAGATTTATTTTCATACCTTATAGTGTTTCCATGTTTGACAGATAAATAAAGACTAAAATGTTAGCCTAGAATCTATTTGTATTGGTAGTAGAAAATTTGAATTTTTTGGTAAGGAATCATTTCACTCTAATCCTGCTATCAAAGCAGTTTTAATTGCTGATGAGTAGAAATCATTGACCAAAACATAATTTATAAAAGATACAAAGATGAATAAAAAATATACAAATGAAACTGTGTTATATCATTCATCATTCATAATGTTAATTTCTTCTTATTTTTTGAAATCCAGGCACAGCATCCGTGGCAGCTGCTGGAATTATTGCCAGTATGAGGATCACAAAAAAGAAATTAGTTGATAATCTATTTTTATTCCAAGGAGCTGGAGAAGTTAGTACCTCTTGATATATAATATCTAAAATTTTAAATTTTGTGTCTACTTTTGATTTCACTAGTAAAACAAACATTATATTTTGATTCAATGTTCAAAGTAATAGGGGCCTATTATTTAAAAAAATGCATTTCTATTAATGCCAAACTTTAAAAGTGTATCAATTCTCCTAAGTGTTCATCATGAGAAGCAAGATTGTCCAATCAAAAAGCATTGAACATAATAGACCAGTGTTTCATTTACATAATATGAACGCATTATTTTAGCTGGCGATTCCATTGTAAAGTTTTTGAATAATGATTCATATGAATTTTGACTTCTATTAGACTCATCACTTAACTTTTTCCCAAAGTCAAATGGTTTAATCACCAACAAGGCTCACTGACAAGTCGAGAACATTAATTGATCTTTTATGAATTACTGCAACAGAAAATGTTTAGTGTACAATCTATTGTTCTCTCTAGATTTAACTACTGTGATTCAGTGTATCAAAATATTGACATGTATTTGCAGAAAAGAATAACCAAAGGCAAGGATATGTTGCAGTTTTATTTTTGATATCAGGAGGTCTGAATCATATAACTATGATGAACTTGTCTAGTTAGGCATGAATCAATGTAAAGGTTTACATTGCTTAACTTTCTATGAAATATTATATGGTCTATGCAATAAACTACCTGACAAAATCAGAAATTGTACCTCTGTAACGTCTTTTATGTTAGTTTTTAAAATATCAACTTGTACTATATTAGGATATTCATGATTTTCATGTTAGTTTTTGAAAATTAAGTAGTAGTCACATAAAAGTCATGAATATTCTAACATAGTACTTGTTAATTTTAACATGAAAATTGTAAATATTGTAACATAGTTTTTGAAAATCAACTAGTGTTATGTTAGTATATTCATAACTTTTATGTTGGTTTTCAAAAATTAACTAGTTCTGACATAAATGTTATTGATTCCATGGGATCAGTAATGCTTACGTTGGTATATATAATTGGATTATAAACTATGAAAATATTTTTGGAGAGTCTCGGTTCTTACATTCAAAAATTATATCCTTAAATTGCTTCCTTCTAAGTTAGCAAAATGAACAAATATTTACTGAAACTTTATCCAAGTTTTATTGATAAAAACTCTTATTTATTGCGTAGTGCAACAAGCAAAGAGAAAAATTAATATAGTGTTGATAAATCAAATGCAAGAATGACAAATTATATAATTTCATTTAATGTGTGTTTCAGGCTAACATTGGTATTGCCAATTTGGTAGCATTGGCAATGATCGAGAGCGGTGCTACAGAAGAGGAAGCCTTTTCTAAGATTTGGATGGTAGACTCCAGGGGCCTCATCGTTAAGGTGAGTAACCTTTTACTTTAATATCAATGTTGTTTTCTGTTCATTATCATTTTGATATAAAAAGAAGTAGAATCTAGTGTCCTCTTTCGAGTAGACTATTGAAGTATAAATTCTATTAGACTCTAACTCACATCCCTTTTGTTTTTGGGAACCTTGCTATACCTACCAGCTGCTCTTTTGCTTCAGCTTTGAGAACTCAACAGCTTGCAGAAGATCAAAACTAATCATACAGAATTACTCATTGCAGTATTTTTTATTGTATATAATACTTACAATATTGATTATAGTATGATTATCTTGATTTCATTTTATTAGATGAAATATTTTCAACCATTATTAATTTTCAACTGGTCTGTTAAGCCTTCAACAGACAAACTTGGCTTCAGGATGAGGAAAAATAGTCAAATGAATTTGTTCAATGAGTGGAGTTTTTATCAGATTACTGACTGCTGCTCTAGCTTGTTGATAATTCACTAGCTTGGAGGAAAAAAAGATATTTTTAAATTGCTCTTTTCTTTATTCATACAAGTAACCCACTTGGCATTGATAACTAAAATAACTGTTATGCTAAATAATATGTGGGAAATGATACAAAATATGCCAATTCTCTCTTTTTTTTTCTTTACTGATCTTATTTTTCTTTTATGTTAAACATAAAGGACCTGATATCTATTAAATCTTTTTCATAGAACCGTCCATCTGGTGGAATTAGTGGGCACAAAGCCCACTTTGCCAAAGATCATAGACCAATAGACTCTTTGGAAGAAGCTGTTGACGTCTTGAAGCCTACAGCACTAATTGGTAAGTTTTTTAGTTTGATAACTGGGATTTTTAGAAGTAATTTTAAGCTGAAGAAAAACTTGAATTACCACATCCCATGATTTTCTAGATCAAGCTTTGGTTGACAGACCCCTAGCCATAAGCTACCAAAGTAGTATAACTATAAAGAAGTCCTTCCTTTTGTTGTGCTTTTTCTTTTCTTTTTTTTTTATATATAATTTTATTTTATGTACAAATGATTGAATACTTCACATTCATATTAAGTGATAAATCAAACAGTAGACATATCCTTTTAGTGCTCTTATATATTCATTTTCCTCTTACTTTTTCATTTTATTTTTAACAGGAGCTGCTGCTGTTGCTGGGGCCTTTACAGAAAAGATAATCCGTAACATGTCCCAAATTAATGAGCGGCCAATTATATTTGCTCTCAGTAACCCAACAAGTAAAGCTGAGTGCACAGCAGAACAAGCTTACACCTTCTCTGAAGTAAATACGTTTTTCTTTAAAGTTTTATTTCTTTTCAGGTTTTATTTCAGAAGCAGCTACAAACTCACTGAGAATGTATGGTCAATTATTGCTGCCCAGAAATATAGAACTTCATTGTTTCTGTCATCAAAAATCATTGTTAATTTTTATTCCTTTGTGCTTTTTTTTCTGCTGAAAAAATATCAGATCAATTGTACAGAATTTCACTTTGCTATCCAGACCTGTGGAAATTCTGTGATGCATCTTTGCAATTTAGGAATACAACATGACTTATATTTTAAATGATTCAGTAAAAATTAACTATTTACAAACTTTAAAAGCTATTTTATCATTTATTTGCTGTATTCCTACAGTCAAAAGATTTCTCTTTTCATAGGCCTATTTTAATCCTAAAAGAAGTTGAATTTATGATAGCCAGTAATCTGAAATCCTATGTATGACCTCTTCATGAATACTTAGTATTAAATAGTAGGTAAATCAAAGTATCATAAATCATTTTTTAAAATATAAGCATAATCACAAAAATTCATTCTAGTAGTTATTTAAATGTCCTATATCAATATTATTAGTATATTTGCTTTCCTCAAATGAACTTGATTCTTAGAAAAAATCAAGTGACAAAAGAAGTAAAACGATATGTTGAAAGGGTTTTCTGGTAAATAGGACTTTTGTAATGAAATACCCACCATCAGATTTGGTTGTTTTCAGCTGTTTTGTGATGAAATATGTTTGTGATACAAGAAGGGCTCCAGTGAAGGTAAAAACCACTGCTTGGCCAAATTGCTTGACTGGAGTATCCTAGCATAGGTACATCTCTACCGTAGGTACTAACTGTAGGGCAAGGTGTAAACTTTGGGGGTAAACTCACTGTGTCTCCATATTGTAAGAAAAAAAAGTGCAGATGAGTGGTCAAAAGGATGTACATGTTGCTAAGCCACCAATGAAACATCTTGGTAAGGTAGATGAAAGTGTTGAGGTCTTAATTTTTATGTTAATTCTTTCTCAAAATTGGGGCATATCCTTGAGGTGGAAAAATGCAATATTTATTCATTTTGAAATCTTCTTAAATAGATGGTCTGAGACTGCAAAGTAACTTGATTGACAGGTGTAATGAATTCTATAGAATTTGATGTTCACTATAGAGATTTCAAGGAATACTGAAATGATTATGCACATTTTAGTTTCACACTAGTTGATCCTTTTGAAAGAGCATAAAAAGCATTACTTACGCATCGTAGCTAAGTAAATACATTGCCATAGAAAAAAAAACTAAATCAATGTAGATGTTTGAGCAAGTTTGTATTCACCATATTTTTTCAATTTTTCACAGGGCCGTTGTGTGTTCGCCAGTGGCAGTCCATTTTTACCATTCACTTTAAATGGAAAAACATATTATACTGGACAGGGAAATAATGCCTACATTTTCCCCGGTGTTGCTTTGGCTATCCTCACTTGTGGTGCACGGCATATACCAGAAGCCATTTTCCTTCGTGCTGCTCAGGTAAGTATCCTGCACCTATCTCATTGGAAATAAGAATATTGTGTAGTTGAAAAATCAAAATTTTGCCTGTAAGAAATTGATTTGAGAGGAAAATCTTTAATACATTAAGTTTTCTTACTGCTGTCTTAGCAATTCCCACTTGGTAGACGATGGGTATTGGAGAATTATTTAGCTATATATTTTACAATTGGCAAACTTAATTTTTTACATCAGTAGAAGACGTTATAAGTCTTTCATGACTAACCTATTAAGGTGTTTAATGACTACATTGATGGGTATAACAAAGCTAAAGATTTGTTAATTCTTATTTGATGACCGAAAAACATTCTTTTTATTAATCTTATTTATTCAAAACTTTCCCTTATTTTGAATAACTTAAATAAGGATAGAGTACATTTTGAAAAACATGTAGCAGATAACTTTGCCTACACTTCTTCCCTGTTCAATCACATGATGCAACTTGATTTCTGTATGGGTTCCAATCTATGAAGACATGATTGTCTATGGCTGTAAAAGCTGGGAAAATTTTTACTTTATTTTTCGTGACACATATGCCCAGGTAGACCCCTGAAAAATATTCAAGGGACATACATATCAAAACAGTCATAGAAACTTCAGGATATATATGTCCCAAGTGTCTCAAAAAGGTTATGGAACAGCTTAGATATTATATATTAGATTAGTAAGGATGATTATAAGGAGGTAATTCCAAAAATGTAGAGTAGAAATGAGGTAATAAATTGTCAATACATGTTAATTCCCATTAATAAATTTAATCATCAATTTGATTGTTTTTCATTATCAATCATTAATTATTGCTGGCACTTTACTTTGTGTCAAGTAATATTGAATATAAAGAATAGACTGTAATGGTGAAAAAGATGCAATTTTTTACCAAAACATTACTTGACAGGGGGGAAAAAACCCAGTAAGATCTTTCTATAAGCCAATATAGACTATCATAGACAGAAACTTTTTTCTGGACCCTTCCAGTGAAATAGCTACTTCTTGGTACTTGCACATGCCTCTGAAATTCAAGTATAAGTAATTAATTTTGTTCAACTATTTGCTTGCTTTTTTTTAAATATTGAAGCTCACAAAAGTGTCAAATGTACAGAACTACTTGGAGAAATATGAATGCTTTAATAAAATTTTGTTGCTATATATATACTAGCTGGGGTGCCCAGCATTGCCCAGGGGAAAAAGTCATCAATCCTGAAAGGTAAGGTAGTAAAATCTAAATCTAATTCTCAAAGTTGGGATTGCAACCTTTCAGGTGGGTTGAACACACCGAAATTGACCTGATCTTAAATTGACTGTCTGAGGTCAGTACTACCCATCCCAAGTTCATCCTGGAGTCAAGTTACCCTCACACAGAGATTTCCAGCCCATAGGGTGCGGCCATGTGTTAGATTTGAGAATGCCACCATTAAATTTGAAAATGTCCAAATTGAACTGACCTTCTATTGATCTCTGTGGGCCATCAGAGGTTGTCATTACCATCCTGGGGTGGTCAACTTACTCTTGTGCACACATTTGCAGACAAGGTGCTGCCATCTCTTTTAGAATTGAAAATGCCCCCCAAATAGACCTGAACTGAAATTGACCTTTGCAGGTCACCAGAGGTCAGCACCACCTATCCTATACTCATCCTGGTGTCAAGTTAACTTTATACAAAAAATTTTCAATTTGTAGAGTGCTACCATTCAGAATATAAAACCAAGTTAGAAACAAAATGACAAAAATATTAATCGTATTTATGGTATTAAATAAATATCACTCTTTTGTTTGTTGGTTTTCGTAAATGCTCATGCTAAAGCAAGGAGACTTACAAAATAAGGTGAATTCTGCTATGATTCGGATGTTTGACCTGGAGGTAAGCAAGCAAATAACATATCCTTCAGGCCTACCCTATGCAGTTCAAATGTTGGGTGTAATTAACTTAAAAGTTTGGACCTGACCAAGCAAGCACAGCTCTGACTGCTTCTGCTAACAGCTTTTGTTGCTTGTCTGCCTGTCACCACTTTTGTTTACATCCAGTGTATGAAAAATTATTGCAATAAATACTTTTATATGAAAATATACATTTGTTCAATATATAAATAATCTTGTCATTTTTTATGGGTACTATGCAGTACATGTGCGTTCTTTTTTTTTCCTTCTACTTTCATAGAGAATGTTATTTTCTTAATTGTAGTCTATTTGAATTAATGTTTTTATCTTTGTAGTTTTTATTTCAACTGGTCACTTCTATAACCTTTTTCTGACGAAGCTAACATTTGGTGAACAATCTTGAACATTTACCTAAAACATCACTAATGGAGTAGTGTTGTCATACATCTAATTTTTAATTCAAAAAACATTTCAGTTACATACATCATTGAATGAGTTAGCTTATTTCCCAATTTTCTGCAAGATTCTTCACGTTCTATCTCCTCAGCTAATTTGAATTTAAAAAAATGAATCTTTGATTTCTTTCATATTTTCAGAAACTGGCAAATTTGGTATCCGATGCCCATTTAAATGAAGGAAGAGTCTATCCCCCCCTGAGTGATATTACCGATGTGTCTGTGTCAATTGCTGCTTCACTGGCTGACTACATGTACAAGGAGGGAATTGCTACCACATATCCCGAGCCAGAAGACAAGGAAGCGTTTGTACGCACATTCCTCTACAATACTAAATATGAAGACTTTGTACCTCCTCAATGGGAATGGGAGGATTAGGAAAATGATCAAATGTTGAATGTCAGATTCTTATAATTATTGTTATTTTTTTTTTTTCTTCTTGTCAGAAGGATTCAGCTAAGATCTACAGACAATTGGTCACACAATCTTAGTGTGTTCAGCCTTCTGTTCTTTCTATCTCTTTAGTAAATTGTACCATTTGTATGAACAAGTGAAAATGATAGTGAGTGGGAATTGTTATAAGTGCTTTTGATTTCGTTCTTTTTTCTGTTTAGGAAAAAAATAAATGAATTGTCATTGCAAGTTTCTTCTTCTAGATTTGATATATTTTAAGAACAAATTGAAAAAAAAATTTCCTGTCTTTCTTTCTCCTCCTCACTTGCTCACGTTGACATTTTTGTCATTAGAACGTTCCTGTACATGAGACAAGATCATTCATTGTAGTTTTGACTTAGTTTGATTACATACTGAAATGTGTATACCAAATCTATCTATATAATGTTTGTTTCTCTGTTAGTAACAATAGACACTTCCACTTAAAGGTAACAAACTTGCTAATAAAAATATCTCCTACCCACCATTTGAAACAATGGACTCTTCTACTTAAATGAGATCAGTTGATTTTTGATGAAATTAAGATATTTTTATGAAATGCATTACGTCCTCATGTGTGTATGTGTGTGTCCTCTAAAAAAATTGAACTCATTGAAATTCAAATATATTTGAATTTTTTAATGGGTAATGTTTCTTATTGGGTTTCATATGTGTGTGTGCATGTTTGTATGAGGATACTGTTGTTTAAGTCTTGTCATATCCATATTTTTCTAGTAAGACAATATGCCTTAAATTTATCAATTAATAAACTTACAACCAAAATTATCAATATATCATTCATGTAGGGTATGTGAATCTTTAATGGTCTAGAGGGTTGGAATGATCCTTATCCTTTTTATAAATATCACATTCTCATTTGATAAGTTGAGTTAAGGCAGATTTCATTGTCTTTTATTAAAAAAATACTATTGTTCAATGCTATACATACTTGAATCAGGTGTATAAAATTGAATAAGAAGTAATATTAATTAGGGTAGATAACAAGACTTCAAACTCTACTGTGTATTTGCTGACTTCTCCATGCAAATGATTCCAGATACCATTCCTCCAATTTGGTATTTATAATGGAATAATATTATATCTGCTGAATATTCAAAATAAAATCTTAAAGGTGTACGAACACTTGTTAGAGGATTATGGTATATTTGTATCCAAAAGTCATTTGTTTATGATTTAGATGATTTTGATTGAGTAGAAAATGTACGTCTGTATATCTTCTGCTTTTATCTCTCTGCAAGTAGAAAATATTTTGTTACCCTCACTTGAGTATTAGTGGAGTATTTCAGAACTTGTTGAAATTCCTTTCTAGTTGCTGTTTTCCCCCCCACCAATAAACATACTTTCGATTATAAATTAATAAATGAAAAAATCCTTCAGTCATATGAATCAGTTGGTGTGAGGAAAAATTAGTTTGTAGAAAGGTATGAATGGAAAAGGCAAACATTAGACCATAGTTTCATCCTCTTTTTCTCTCTAGTTCAGTCTTTCATTTACCTAACTAGTTATCAGTATTGATGAATTTTCTTGAAGTTGTCTCTGAGCTTTAGAGATTTTTTTCTCTATAACAAACTGATGTCTGAATATGCTGAATATTCCTTTAATTTTTTTATTCATTTCTGATCAGTTATAATCTAACATAATTTGTAATTAAAATTTTGGTGCAACTGTTACTCCTAACTGTAATTTTAGGTCTTGTTCGTCTTTTATGCTTTGTAATAACTTTTCAAGGAGTTAATTCCCTTTTTTCAATCTAATACTACAGACAATATGGAGGAAGCCGCTCATTCTGATCACTTTGGGCCTGGGTGTTTTAAATTACAGTAACCGGCTGATAACATTATAGAAATTGGAACAATTTACATTCATTGTTAATTAAGGCAAATTGATATTAAACTAATATGAATTTTCAATTCATTTAGCTCTGCCAACAAAGTTGGAATAGGTACATGTATTCATTTATGCTTTTGTCCCTCATGATATCTCAAGGGTTCTTGATGGTTTTCAATGACATTTTGTGGATGATTGAGCCATGGGACAAGGAAGAACTAATTAAATTTGGGGGTGGATCCAGGGATTTTTCCCTGATTGATATTAGGTAAATAGTCTGAAATTTGGAAAATTGAAACATAATTACTTCCCTTTATTGTAGCTACATATAAACCAATTTTCATTCAATTTTTAGAGTATGGCGTTAACTATTAGTGCTTCCTAGATCAGAATAAGGTGTTTGTCAGCATCTGATTTTGATAATATCAGTGATTTTAATGAACGGCTTCCTCTTGTTAAAATAAGGTTTTCTTTTTAGCTTTTCATTATTAGCTTACAATTTGGATAACAGGAAAATGAAGACCTTAATACAGGATTATTTCATGGCATAATGAAGAGGCACATCAGATATATAAACCAGTTAACTTATTTAACATTCAGATAAGTAATTCAGTTGCCTGATTAACATGGCAATAAAGCAGAAGATCAGTATGTTAGAAGGCTGTATCATATTTTGGGATAAAGGTTTCAGGAGTTCAGTCCCTTGTCAACCAGGTGAATAATGTTAAGAGCACTATTAAAAATGGGATAACAAGTTGTAGGTTTAAATGAAATCCCTGCAAAAAATGGGAAGCAAAGGGAATTGAAATTATTCTTATATAGAGATTTGTGGTGATTAATTAAATAATTTAGTGTAGGATTATTTATTGATTAGAGAAATTTTTACTGGTTATAAACTATATCTTTGTTTCACTTCTTGTATTTTACCACAATCCATCTGAATGAATTATTGAAATGTCTATTAACATTGCAGTGAGCGCTCATAAAATGATGTTATAAGGAATTAAAATTAAAATATTTTACCACCCTGTTTTAATGACTTATTCTTTTATATTATTTGAATTTATGAATACACAAAGAATAACATCAAGTCAAATTTTATGTATGATTGATATAAAATTTCTTGTGAACTTAATTAGGTATAGCAAATTATAACAATATGGCTGTTTTATGATAAATACACCTTCAAGTTTTAAGGAATGGCCATAGCCTATTTATCTGGTTAGGCATGAGTTTTAGTCCCACTTAGACCTATATCAAATGGTTCACCGACATTTCCACACTAAGACAATTCAGTGCAAGAACCAACAAAAACAAAATATAGTGTTAAAACAATTTAAAATAAAAAAATTGAAAATATTTTTTCTTGTTTGCTGGCACTATATTTTACTGGCACACTTTCCATAGTCATTAGCCACCTCCTTCATGGCTGAATGAGTTCAAAAATAAACTATGGAGTTAAAAATGATTTGAGATAGTATGATTCCATAGCAACTTAAAAAGAAAACAACCCTCCTAGAGTTGCCATACATGCTGAATTGTCTTGTGCGGAACTGCTGGCTCCTCATCATAAGTCATTATGTATGTACAGGTTGACATCATTGGAACAAGTTATCAAAAAGAATTATTTTTATTATTCCTTGTGTATTTGTGTGCAAGAAAGTAAATTGCCTTGAAAAATTATGGAATTACTCCATTATAATGACAGGTTATTTTTTATGATAGAATTTCTGTTGTAAGAAATTCTTTGCTATAAACATGACCACTTTTGTAGTCATCCATAAGTCTCCGTTCCAGCCTAGAAATGGACAAGATTCTACTTGACAGGGTAGATCTTAAACTGCTTTCTACCAACATTGTTGCAAATCTGAATAACATTTTATTGTTGGTTGAATGAATGAACGTCTGTCTATTGTTAAAGCAAGAAAAATTATCGGTCCTCAGAGCATCTTTACACAAACTAGTTTATTCACTTATATTAATTACTGGGCTCGGATGATGTAGAAAAATCTAGCTTTGTATGTGTCTAAGAATCTTACACGTCCCAACTTTTTGCCTTTATCCAAATGTCCATGTTTGCCTCAGAAAGTTGCATTGCAATTCAGTAATGCTATCTTAATTTTTTTTTCTTATTACATCCTGCAGTAAAGTAAACTTCCACAATAGTATATATAACCTCTTATTTAAGAAAAAAAGAACTATCTAATGAATGCAAATGACCAATTATAATGCATGTTTAACAAGAGAGTAGCTGATATGACTGTAAAAAGGATTTGTCAAAGTAGTGGAAGAAAATCTTTTCACTCTCAAGATTTGTTTTGTCTTCATCTCCTCTCCCAAGCTAGTGACTTTATTCTCTCTTATCCTTTTTATTGCAACATATTTTACTATTCTTAAAACATTAACACTGGCAGCTTCTAGCAAAAAAAAAAATTTGTTCTGGTCCATGAATGAATATTGTGTGAATTCAGTGATTATTTACTGGAATGAAACAATGGCTTATAACTCCTGTGGTGTTATTTAGAATATGATTTTCACAAATGCAAGAATTTTTACATATTTTTTTTTTAACCTGTTTTTCAATATTGGCCTAATGGGCATCCAAAAGATTTAACTACTGCAACATTCAACTCGTCTACAGATTTTGACTATTTACAATAGAAAAAAAAAACTATTATTCTTGATGTTTCACTTTAATAATAAATAGAAATATTGTTTTTTTCCTTAGTGTCTGGTTTTATTTCATTCTTTGAGTTTGTTGTGTGTGTTCTATTTTTGTAAACAGCTCAATCATGCTTTGCTTAGTATCAACAACTATGCATTGCTCAAATGAATTGCAGGAAGGAATAAATAAGTAAAATAAAAAAGATTAAAATCAGTAAAAAAAGAATTTCATTGTTTGGTACAAAAGTGGTGATAAAATCAATCATGGCAGTATTAGAATAATAGGACTGAGTAAACAGAAATAGGTTGATGTTTTTAAAACTTAAATCTTTTGCAGTATAGCACCAGAATTATAAGATTTATCCCCAGTCATAACTTTGGAAACAAACTGGATCATTTCCATCAAATTGTTGCACACATTCAAACAATTGTTTTTTTTTTTTTTTAATGTGAGCAAACAAGGCACAAATTTCCCAGGAAGCAAATCAGGTAAACAATATGGAACGTAAGTTAAGTCAATTATCAAATTATTTATTTACAAGATTACAATTTACTTGTGAAATGGACTTTCTGTGGTTATTTATTCTGAAATATATGATCCAAATGATTACAATATGAAAAGTGAGTAAATAAATAATGATTTTGTAAATGAATAATCGAATAAATACATTATAATCTGATATTATATATTATGATTCAGATGACGTAGATAAATATTCAATAATGTACCTTAGCGTAGGAAATAAAAATTACAAGTACATGTTGGGAAATCATCTATTATGAAAAGTACTGGAAGAGAGAGATTTGGGTGTTGAATTTAATGAACAATTTAATTTTGAAAAACAGCTCTAGCTATGGCTGAAGAGATATCCTCTAAATTGGTTAGCATAGCAGATATAGTATATCAAGAGATCAATACTTAATGCTAAGAATTTATTAAGGAATAATACAACTATTTTAAGTACTGTATTCCGGCTTATGCCCCTCATGCTAGACAAGGTAATAGGAAATTAATTTTGAAATTGGAGACTAAAGAGAAAATTTAGATAGAATGTGAAATTTACTAGCAAGGTTTGTCACGAAAACTAGTTGATTTTTCTTCTCCCAGAGAATTTTGAAATAGTTTACCATCTTACGTTAAAAAAAAAAAATAGTACAAATATAGATAATTTTAAGAATAATCTAGATGAATTTAGATCCTATAGAATAGAAAATAAATTTTTAGGGCAATCTGGAGTTAGAAGCTGAAATATATAGAATTTAGGAAAATGAATAAATAAAATGTGCCAGGTAAATGTTCATCTAAACTGGTAAGATTGTCAAATCTTTTATCAAGTTTCATACATATTTGAATGAATGTATACTTTAATGTTGAACAAGTATTTATAGTATAAATTGTTTAAGGAGATACCCATAGAAATATTTTTATCTGATAAATAAAAAAATAAATTTTAATTAATGCTACAAAGCATGGGGGTCAAATTATATTTCAGATCACATAGTCCTGGAATGAATATGGTAAACACAAAACTAACAAATATTAGCATGCTAACAGGCAAATGGTCAAAATCAGTCCTAATCATATATTATCCAGAACCATGTCACGTGGCAGACTGGCTCAAAAAAGTTTCAACTCATAGGCTTAATGTGCAACAACATCCATTTGTGTGTCACATTCGATTTCTGTTTTTTGATGGATACCCCTCATACAATAGCCATCCATGAATTTTATCATATAAATTGCAATAAACTCTACAATCAAATATACAGATGTCTAAAGCACCAATAATCGTATATTATAGGAATAAAGTTCACAATGTTTGATTTCCTCAACTCCTCTGGAAGGCTTAACTAACTCCATGCATCAGGTCATGCAACCTACTTCTCTGTAATTTTCAATAATCATCTTCATTGTTTCAAAAGCTCCTTCAAAATCACTCTAAAGGAAGAGGAAAAAAATGTCATTTTTAATACGTATGACATGCACACAAAAAATTTCAAGTTCTTCAATAGAGGTTGTTTAAAAATTAATTTTTTGCTTTGATTTTTTTCTCCTTGCTCTAACAAACAAACTCAACACTTTCAGCCCTGTTCTTGTTTTGCTGACATGTGTCGGTCAAGAATAGAACTATGGAGATTCTCTAAGTAGCATCTTTGGAAAACAGATGTTAATTCTGACAGTGTACAAAGGACAAAATGAAGACAAATTACAATTTTCAAAAAGAGGGACATTATATAATTAATACTTTTTAGTGTTGAACATGTTAAAATAACTGGGTTGGTGAGGTTCTCTTTCAGGACTCTCATTAATGTTCTCCTTAATCTCATCCACAGTCTGATATCTTCCCCTTTCCACAGTGAAAGGCCAGAAGTTGCAGGTAGCCAAATCTGGATTATAGGGTACTGACAGACCTGATGCCAAAAAACATTGCATGAGATGTGAAGAATGTCTTGCAGATGCAGCAATCACAAGCTAACTCAATTATGTTCCACTTCTGACTGAGTAACCCCATGGGAGAGTGTCGGTCTACACTTGAGCATGTAAAATCCTTTCTTACTGCTTGCCAAGTTAAATCCAGGCTGCACCACTGCTTCTCAAGCTCTTCAAAATAACTGGATACTTTACTGACAGATCTTGTATATTTACAATGTACATACATACATACATATAGCATAGCCTGGCTCTGGACAACAGTGAGCATCAATCTTTTGACATTGGCACGAGTCTGATGGTTAGTAAGCTAGTCTCACAATCTGAAAATGTAGCATTTATGGCACAACAATCATTGAAAACCCCTCAATTGTAGCAAGATCCTAACCAGTGTATATAGATAAATGAAAAATTGTTTAACTGTCAGTTCTCATTTTAATTTCTGTTGCTTTTTATAGCAACTTCTAGATCGTCATTCCACTATTCCTGGTGATCAGTGTGAATCAGAAATACAGCAAGACCTGAACTAGCATCCCTTATCTTTGGGAGCCTCTCTTAACTGGTACCAGCCATTCTCATCTAATCAAATGGCTTTATACAATTTCTTTCCTTTGTAGTCTGATACATTGCCATGTTTAGTTGATATTCAATAGTAGTATTAGTTATAGTATTCAAATTTCTTAAATAAAGCATTTTCAATTGATTTTTTATAAGTATTTCTTCCACCTTCTTAATTTCCCTTACTTTTTATCACAACTCTCAGATTGTCATTCCATGATTGTAAGTTATTTCTTACCCAATGACTATCTTGGAGTTGCAATAAAAAGAAGCTGAACTCAAAATGAAAGAAATTCTAGTTTAAAATCAACAATGTTTCAACTAAAAAATTTGAATGATATTACAACTAATGATCTGGCTCTTTTTTTTAAACCTTTAGCATTTTGTAGGTGACTTGAGTGAGCAAAAAGTTTGTTCTGCCTCTGATTGCCAATCAATTGTCAAACATTTCATACAAGAAGTCATACATGAATGGACACAAGTTATGGGCTCGCAAAATTAGTAAGTGCAAAAAATCTTAGTCCCTTTGAAAAAGAATTCAGTGGTAGAGGAAGTAATATTTGTGAATAATGAAGTGGGCTTAAGGTTAATAAATGGATTGATGTCCATCATTGAAAATATTTGTAGCAGAAAAAAAGGTTTGCTTTGTTGTCCTACCTTGTCTGCTCCATATTTCCAGTACCAATGTAAATATGCTTGTGAGGAGTACATTGCTTCAGCCTTCTCAAGTGTCATCTGCAACCAGTGTGTCACCCTGCCGTGGTTGGAGGCTGTTGTCAGAGTAGAACTCTTCTCTCCGGGAAGATTACAGTTTGCTGAAAATATAATAGGTCCAATTTATCATTAAATATCATTATTACTATAAACAGAGAGGGAGAGTTAGTGGATATATGGATAGATACATGTATCTCCAGGGACATATTTACCCCAAAGTTTCTATGACTGCTGGGATATGTTTGTTATGTAGATTGCTTTCAGAAGTCAACTGGAAAATTTAATTCTGTCATTAAGAACCTTGATAAATTAGTTTTGGAAGAGTTAAAGGGAGAAAAATTTGATTTATTGTTAGTTATAGATAGTTCACTATTTATAGTGAAAAAATTAAATGAGGAGTTATAATGTATTTCTGGAAGTAACTAAATGATAAGCAAAAATAATGATTGATATATTTCTAGTTCTGTTGAGCCAATACACGTTTGCAATTCTTACCTGTCCAGTAAGCCACAGGTTCAGGTGCCCATTGAACACAACTGAGGAGTCTTTCAGTTTGCTTCTCTCTTTTACTGGCATATTGGCTGAAATCATAGGCTTGGTTATCTCCTCGGCCAACGAGGATGTTGGCTGTTGATTTGTAGACAAGGGAATCAAGGAAAATCTTTTTCGTTAATTCAAAGACAAAATCATCAGTGCACATAAATTGTTCAAATTTTTCAACCCAGAATTTTGGATTATATGGAACAGAACAAATTTACGCTATAAAAAGTAAATATTAAGGAGTAACAATAATTTATAATCCCTTTCTACTTATACAATGTGTATCTATGTACAAATGGAATGCCCTTAATCATGGTTATATTTTAGTGCCTACTGTATTTGAGCGTGGTATGGTTTGGGCTTTTCTCTGAATTTACCATGAACCTACCATTCCTTGGTTTAGCCTAAGCCATTTTATGGTAGAATAAAAAAAAACTGATGATTAAACACTGAATTTTGTAGAGTTTGACCTAAAATAAGTTTTAGCAAATTTTGGTTAGAAATCTGTTTTACGCATTGAAAATCTGGAAAAAAAGATTAACAGAGGTCAGGAATTAGGTCAAGTTTTTCTGATTGAGTCAAGCTATTATGTATGTGATATATATAAACACATATTGGAACACTCTATACTTTCTGTTTAAAATTTTCTTTTATTGAAATTTAAAAAATTGGTTGATGGAGATTATATATCATGCACACATATACATATGCACAACTTATGCATATAAATCCCTGTGTAAAAGGATACTCAAATGAATGAACAAAGGTATTTACATATGTATACTATTGAGAAATGGATATATAATCCAATGGAATAATTATGAATGTGTTATATCATTTGAAACAATTTGAGATAATCTCCTGTAATTACATGGAAAATGTATCACTTGGCCAAGATAGCATAAATAAAATAAAGAATTAAAGAAAATCGGGCAGCTGCAGGAATTGAATCTTCGACTGATTGGATAGCTGCTTAAAAGTAGTGTTGCTCTTACCATCAAGCTGAACAGCCCAGTGGAAAAGTGAAAATCCAAATAACTGCTTTATCCTCGTGTTCTCATTTTGTTGATTCACTGTCCATGTCAGCACTATTTTTTCTCAACACAGACATTTATACTATTGGGAAATGGATACATAATCCGACAGAATAATTTTCTTTGGTTTATTGATTTATCTACCTCAAAACCAAAATTATGTACTCTAATTTCTAGAATAATCATGTCAATGTCTATTTCTTAAACTTTCTAGGTCACTAGGTAAGTAAATACCATCTCTATATTTCTATGCAAATTTTGCAAGATTCAAAAATGGAAGGATATGAATTTGAGACCACTGATACAGAATGGTCTTTGCAGTAAATTCAAACACTGTTCCCATGTGGAAAATCTGGAATAGAAATATAAAAAATAATAACAATGAAAAAAAACAATAATTTAAAAACTTTCTTGGTAGCATAAAAATGAATACCATATGGGAGCCTTTAATTAGAAAAGAAAAGACATCAAGCAGAAGACTAAAAAATTCCACTTCCCGATTACTCTACGGGTAGCACAAAAAGTCATATATTCTGGTTCAGTTGACAAGGAAGACAGGCGACATTAGGTTTAAGGCTTCAGGTTTCTACAACTGGATGCCCTTGGGGACAATGGCCTATTGGATGAAAGCATACCTAGAAACCTGCCTGTTGGTTGCGAGTTGGTTCACTGGAAGAGACAAGGTCAAATTGAATAGAAAAAATAAACTGACACAAGATATTCTCTAGCATAGACAGAACAATCTACGCCCATGGTAGGTTTAGAATTTCCAAAAGATTATCAACTACGATAGAAATCTGAAGTAGGCTGGGGGGTACAATGACTATAATCACAAATGTTCAAGTATTCATCCATGAGTTTTTCTCTTCTAAGGCTTAGATTGAGTGAAGATTTCTGAAGAGTATGAACAAGAAAACATGCATATTTGGGCCAACCCTACATGAGGGTGTGTGTATTTTAGAGTTAAAACGACTACCTAACAGTTACAGTTTAGATTACAGTAGCAGCCTATTTCAAAAAATTATTTATCCTATTCACACTGTCTAGGTCGAATGATGCATTCATCATGTATTAATGGGAGGTCATTTCAAATAGAGTTCGAAAGTAATATAACACATTTATAATTATTTTTGTTTGATTATATATTCATTTTCTTATATATATATATATATATATATATATATATATATAGAGAGAGAGAGAGAGAGAGAGAGAGAGAGATTTACAATTTTGTTGTTACTGATCAGTTCCACACAGCCATTTCAATCACAGACAATTGTCTTTTTCTGTTTTCATCCCATCTTTATAAAAAAAAACTATATATATATATATATATATATATATATATATATATATATATATATATATATATTTGTATTTCTCTTTTGAAAATCTCATTGAAACTAGTCAAGAGAATTTTTTTTTTTCTGTAAGCTGAAAATACAACTTTGAACACCATGTAACTGTTTCGGGATTTAAAAACAAAACAGTTATATATAAAATAACAAAGTACATGTAGTATGATATAAGCTAAATATGTGAAACAAAACAGTTCCCGGCAATGTTGATCAATTCAGCTATGATTTTAATATATAGCTTACGTCATACTACATGTACTTTGTTATTTTATATTGGGTATTATCAAAATTTATTGTATATGGATGTTATTTTATGTTACACATCATTTAATTTTTTTTAAACATGGGGCTTACTTATGTTGGTTACCCCAAAAATGTATTTGATGATGAGCTATTAATAACTGTAACCACAGATGTGACCCGTTTTTTTATGTCACTATATATATACATATATATATATATATATATACACACAAGATGCTACCAAAAATTTTGGAAACTAAAGGCACAAAATAACTTCCTCAATGAAAGAAAGAAAAAATGATAGAAAATGTAGTTATTTATTACCAGGTTGAATGAATTTTGAGAGTTGTATAAAATGTCCGTTTAGACACAGAAAACATTGGGTAACTTAAAAGGGGAATAGGAATGATGAATCAGTTCAAATTCCAGGCACTTTTTGGGAGCACATTATATATATATATATATATATATATATATGAATGAATGGCTTGGCTTTGTGGACAAAAATTGTCGGGAGAGATTACCACATTAGCAGGACCATAGATGGCAGGGACCTATGAGTGGATTTTCCCTCCAGTCTGAGCAATGGATTTTTAAGGTGAGGCCAGCTTGCCCAGAGGCAACCCTATCCTTTAAACCATGGCTTAGCTTCCTATGGTCCAGCAAGGTAGCACAAACAATCTGAAGTTGGTAGATGCCAAGCTGGTTGTAAGGTTCAACTGTCCCTTTGAAAGAGAATTGGTCTGTGTGTGCATGTGGAAAATAAGAGATGTATCAATTATGATAATGTCATTTCAATTTTTGAAATGCATATTTAAAAGGTTTTGTATTTTGTTATTAAGACATCATCAAGCTAGTGATTTATCATCATTATCATTATTTGGAGAAAGGGGAGAGTCTGTAATATGTAATAGATTAAGGTTTCAATAAATTCAAAACTATTTCTGATTAATAGGTATTAATACATATAATAAGGTATAGAATTATTGTTATCAATATATCTAATATCTATAGAGTTCTTGTTGAGGAATGGGTAGCATGAAGATGTTGGTGAAGACGAAGGATTTTGTTTCCATGTGGTTTGGTGTTAACACTGTGAGCTGACCTCACAGGAAATGTTGAAGGCGGAAGGGATATTATATGAAGAACATGTGCGCCAAGTATGAATATGGACACAGATATTAAACAGAATAAAAAAGATGCATACAAGTATGCGGATGAACTAATGAAAGGTACATTTAATTCATGACTTTTATGACAAATAAAGAATGGAAATGAAATACATGTAATGAAAACATTATATGATTGATCATGTAAAGAGAAGAAGAGAGGCCTATCTGGTCTAGGTTATTTCTATACATCAAAATGAAACATAGGAAAGAATAAGCATTTACAGGACATATGGCATAATGGTCTAATGTTGTTTGGTTTAAGGAGCCTAATAAGTAGTGCCTGTTATAATGAGTGGTATAGTTAACCAAGCTAGTTTATAAAAAGGTGTTTAAGTGCAAGAAGTTGCTAAAAGGGGCAAAATAGTAAGTGCAATGTTCGTGTTGTCGCCAAAAATAGTAGTCGCGGTAATTGCATTTAGTAGCTAAAAAGTTCTTGTGAATTCTCACTTTGAGGAAAATAAGTGACAAAAGATAATATACATATAGTCAGGGTCGAAGAATAGAAACTATGCCGGCCACGAGTTTAGAGAGAAATAAAGGAAGAAAGTAAGCAACTAGAAAGCCAGGGCAACTAAGCATAACCAGCCAGAAGTGCTGGCACCAAATAACGATTGACCATGTGTGTTCAGGGCTTTTATAGGGAGTCATTGTAGGAAGTGATGTTTTAGATATCTAGCTAACAGAAGAGTTCCCTATAAAATTCTTGACAAAAATACAGGGGGTGCCATAAAGGTATTAATTATAAGGTATATTGTGCTTGAGTGTAATCCAAAATGATGCAAGGTGGATCCAATTAGTTTTTGGATATCTAAAAGAAAATTCAATCTACTTTAATACCTGAAAGAAGAGGTGTTTGATGAGACCCAGGATCAGGATGTAAATACAAACCTTTTCTGTTGGTGAGCAATAGAAATCAATTTTAAACTTGGAAGTGGACAAAGTTGTTGAAGAAGCTGCCAAGGTTCTGTTCCTAGGTTGTAACCACTGAAACATTCAACAATTGATTTTGTTAATGTCACTTTGAGAATGGAAGGAATTTCTAATAAGCAATGGTAATAGAAACAGCAACTAATATATATATAGATATATATATATATGAATGAATGACCTGCATTCTGTGCATGAAGATCATGGGATGCCCAGTCGTCAGAATCCACGTCTTGGCCTTGCTGATGTAGACCAGTGGAAAGAAAAGAGCAATATGTCTGGCATCAGCTTGGTTGCAGGAGCAGCCAGAAAGACATCAAACAACCTCAAGGGGGCTCCATTCCCTGGTTTGGAATCAGAGTTCTCCTTCTCCTACACTGGTTGCCTTCCAAAGGCTAGAGAGCCCAATCTGCCTTCCTATTTTACCCATAGCTGGATTCATGCCTTTCCCTTACGGCCATTAATGCAAAGTTAACACATGAGCCCTGACCAGAGTCTGAACTCAGATTGTCAATTCTATTGTCTGTCCCCTTACCACAACGCCAATTGTGCCTTATACTTACTGATCCCTCATGGTTTAATATGTTTTTTGAGAAATCTACATAAGTAAGCCCTATTTCAAAAAACAAATCATACGTGGTATAAAATAATATTAATATACAATACACATAATACCTTGTATAAAATGACACACTACATGTATGACATAAGCTATATAGAAAAACAGCTGAATTGGTGGAGGTGTATGATTAAAACTGATGGGATGTCATATTAATATAACTTCAGTTACCGATTTCCCAATATCTATCAATGCAATTCATATAATTTTCTTCAGTGTTTATTTTTCTCTATTTCAAATATACCTTGTTATTATGGTACAATGTATAAATTGTCTCTTGTTGGGATCATGAGTGGTTGTATACCATCTAATTGTATTGGAGATTTAAAAAACAAAACAGTTATATTAACATAACACCCCAGAAGTAGTTTGTGCCATACATGTAGTTTGTCATTTTACATAAGGTTTTATGTGTATTGTATATTGATACTACATATCTATTTTTTGTATATAAATGAAACCATATATATATATATATATATATATATATATATATATATACACAAAAAAATATCTCATTTGAATGTATATAATATTCATTAGTGTCATTGTATATTTGACTTTGTTATCATGAATTAAGTAAACCACCTTTTATTACCACAAATCTAATCAAATATTCTCATGTGGTAAACCTTATCCATCAAATAATTTCAGCCAATCATCATATAAGAGCTGCATCTGTCACACATAGCATCATTAACAGCCAACAGTTCTAGTCACTTTGTACCCTCTTATTAAACTACCTTACTTTCTTTTCTCCCATCTCCCTTCCTTTTGTGTCTGTCACACTCATAGTATCAGTAGCAGCCACTAGCCAAGCCTTTATACAGTGAAGCAACCAATCATGGACAAATAAAAATAGAATATAGCAACATCTCTTCTCGTGTAACTTCTATTATCCATATAGTTAAGTGAGTTTTGTATTTGTAAAATCTACGATACTCAGGTTACTACTGTCTCTTTGAGTAAAATCTTTGATCATTTATCTGAATCCAGAATTTTTAATTATAATTCTCATTTGCATTTACATTTACTCAATGATTTAAAGGAAAGATTTTGAGGATGTAAACTTGAAAATTTTGAGGAAAAATATTGAGGTTCTTACTTTGTAGAAGCTAAGGTGTCTGTTGGATAAAGAAGTCCAGCCAAAGCCGAACTCATCTCCTTATTCACATCTTTTAGAGTACATTGCACATTGGTTGAAGATCCAGCATTCTTATGAAGGGCAGCAGGAAGAAAGGTATCATTTGGTAATATTAATACCCCATCTGCATATCTGCAAGGAGATAAATAAGAAGATTATCTCAGAATTTATATGTATATAAATGTCTGGTTAGTCACTCAATAGAAACCTTCATGTGACCAATGTCTTGTTTGAGGGTGATCAATTGAAAAATTGGAAGAAAGGGGGATCAATGAATAAGTTACTTCTTTTATCTTTTGTTGGACAGTAATCACAAAAAGTCAAAATTAAATGAAAGACACAAGCATAAATGTTGTTGCACACAGATTAAGGGACCAGTTTAGTATAAATAGCAAATCAATTCCCCAGTAAAAAACCTATTTAAGGAGGGAATTAAAAAGAAACAAAAAAAACTTTTTTTTTAGATCAATAAGGTGTGAATGCTCAAATTTTCAGCACTCTAGATCAATCGGTAGAGCCTTCATACAGCCAGATCAAATTAAACACTGAAGAAACTTTGGTTAAATGGCCATGCTGCAGAAGACCCACCTGTGATAGGCAGACCACATGGCAAAAATGAGAAACTAAGACCCTCCTATTTGGAGGACAAGTTTATTGCCAGTGGAGAAATGAGGCTCCTTTAAAAGCACCCTCTTCTCCTGTGGAATCAACCATAGTTAAAGAGCAACTGAGGCATTTGATAGGAACAGATTGTGGCACAGAGTCTACCAAGCAACCTTCCTTGCTGAAGCAAACTGCAGAGCAAGAGCAGAAGAAAAAAAGGCAAGATAGGAGCTTCACCCAGATGCCATGCATTCTCCTGTGCCTGTTGCAAAAAAGCCTGCTGTTCCTGCATAAGCCTCAATGGCTGCATTAGGGCCTGCAACTGATGTGGAAAACCCTTCTAAATCTTTGTTTGCAAAGCCAACCTGTGATATGTATGTACACACCTAAACTTACCAACAAAAGGAATAAAATCATCACCTAATCAGCATACCTAAAATAACAGCAGATATTAAAATTTAATCTTTCCTGCCTGTTTCCTGAATATCTTTTAATTCGTCTGAATTTTTCTTCAGTCAGGGTATAATAATCATTGTGTATGATAGAGTCAGACAATTTTCCTCTTCTGTATGTTCATTTATGCAGTGACACGTTCAGATCTGGCATGGCTGACCACACATAGACACAGGCCCTTATGGAATGAAGTTCAGATTATAGATAGGGGGAACAATTGGCGAATATGATGTCTGAAGGAAGTGGCACACATACTTTGTTAAGTCAAATCAATTAGCAGACCAAGCATTGATGCAAATAACATGTAGGAACTCCTCAACAAAAAAGCCATTTCTGAAAAAGTAATCAAGTAATCTAATCAAGGGGAAGCAACTCGGAATTCGGTACTAGAACAAAAAACACCAATGAATAGGAATATATACACATAAAAATACCCCGAAATAATTGATGTAATGTATTACTAGTCCAATACGAGCATACATTCTTGGAAGTGATTTCGCATTCTAAAACAATGAACACTTATTAAATGTTGTAAATATACGAACATATAGACAAGGGAAATGGTTTGACCATATCATACACACACTGATCTTATAAATGTAATGTTACAAATTATACCATAAATAAATTCTGGAGAGAAATATCTGTTCTTACTTTTGTAGGCTGGAGAGAGATAACAAATTGTTATAGTTCTGTAATGGACTCTCTCCACTGGAATGTGGCAAAATAGCACAGGATAGAATGTATTGCAGAGGAAATTCTTCGCGGAGAGCTTCAACTAAACGGGATCCAAATCCTGAGGAAAAAGGATACGTGAAAACAATTTGAAGAAGAATTTATCGCTGAAATATGTTTAAAAACTGAAGTTTCTAATGTTAGTAAATTGATAAGAAGAAAGAGATAAAATATGATGCTTCATCAGAAACAATCAAGTGATACACAACAAAAATTTAGTCATATAGGAAAAAAAAAAGCTAACACTTTTATGAAGTTAATAACAGATAATGTTATAGATGAACAAATGTAGTGAGAGATCTATTATGAATCAGGGAAGGCCATCAGCTGTAGAAACGAAAATCTTGGCTGTCTTTTGTTTTATGCTCCTAAAAGGGGAAGCTACTCCCACTTGATGAAATACAAAAATAAAAGTATGGGTAATAAATTAGATAAATTCATTTATTGACAACAATAAATTCTTTACAGTGGATAACAGTCTTTAATAAAAAATATGGAATTCATTAACAAATTGTCAACAAAAACTTTCGTTCAGAAGACAGACAACTCTGAATTCAAATTGGAAAAGTTCAACTGTTCATCTAGTATCATAAGAGGCTAGCATAACCAAAAGCAAATTATGATAGATTGCTGAAGTGAAATAAAGAAGAATAAAAACAGACGGACAAAATAATGAGAGCTCCATCTCCAAATGACACCTCAAGTACAAGAGGAAGATTTAAAAAAGACAAGAAATAATCAGGTGATTTTGATGACTAGAAACCTTTGAATAACTTCAGTAACTAGCCAGATTTAGAGTATGGGTAAATCTGGGATCATAATAAGGTAACTGTTCTGACCAACCATCAAGTATGGCCAGGTACAGGGTTAATAATAATTGTAAATAATACATTGGTGACTTTGGTGAAAGAAATGTAAAATAAGAATTGTAAAAACTTAGGAAGTAACCATTCTCCTAGGTTGTGCTGTTCAAGATTTCCAAAATAAAACAAACTGACATACCTGCTCCTGTTCCTCCAGAGATACTGTGCAGAACAACAATACCTGAGAAGCATTCACACCTTTCACTTTCTTTCTGAATAATTTTCAAAGATTCAGCCAACAAGTTACATTTGCTGCCATAGTAACCTACAAAATGAAAAAAAAGTATAATTTTATATTTACCAAAACCAAAGTCTTGTACTTATAACCTATATCATTAGTGTTTTTGTGTGTATTAATAAAACTAAATGGTTGGAAGTTAAGTAAATTTTACGGAAATTAAAACATAGGATAGTTTAGAAAGTAATGTTGCGTTTTTGGAGTCAGAAAAGCAACTTGTTTAAATGTAGCAATAGTTAGATGTATTTGTTAAGAGCCCTTCGCCTATTTATCCTCAGAGGCACAAAAGACCATCAGTGTGTGCAAATGTTTATAGCATTAAACAGTTGCATCATTTTTCAGTAAAGTTGTCTATCTATCAGGACATTTCATTAGAGATGTCCTAGATTCTCCAAGAACTTGATAATGACCAACAAATTTTTAAGTGCACCGGTAGCTCCTATTTCAAGCCACTGAACTTTCCCCAAAATTATATATTTCTAAATTTGAAGCATAACAATGTGAAAAATTGAGAGACATTTCTTTTTCTCCCACTTTGATCTGCTCCACCATCTGTTGATCACAATACTTCAAAGGATTAATAGACTTACCCATTGCCCAGTTGGAACCACATCCTTTCAGTCCACAAATCAGGTTTTCATCTCTGAAAGAGAATAGAAGTTTGATTTTTAGAAATAGAACTGTTGCAAAAAATATGAAAATAACAAAATATACAAAAAAAAATTAACTTACCTTAAAAGATGATTTTTTCTTAGTGTATTAATTACTTTTGGTTCACTATCAATATTTACTGAACGGAGCTTGTTATCAAGAAATTGGAAGACAGGACTGGGGAAAAAATGAGAAATTAAAGAAACATAATATATAGAAGAATTGAGTAAGTTATCATTTTAACAGAAACGAGCTTCCATTTTTTTAAATATTTGAGTTTCTTAATGACTATTTAAAATAATTTAAATCGTTTTAATATATAGAATTAGTTCAAAGTAAATAAAAATTATCAAATCACGTCAAGTAATCTCAATTTTCATTTTTGTTGAAATTTCTTTAATGTTCGAAGTTGAAATTGGCAGCCCAACGCAAGTATTTGATATGATTATAGTGCCTATGACCTCCCATACACAAAATACACCGCACGATGTCATAGCAACGACTAAATTTCTGAAAGATAAAGTAAAGATTTTGCACACACCATCTTCTGTTACGCTTAATATCTTCAGATCTTAAAACAGAATTGAAAAATGTCTCTCCAAGTTGATTTCCTCCTTGTCCAATTTGTACAAAAACTGAAGACATTTTTAAAACAAGTTTTACTTTAATTGTGGTTGGTTAACTTGTTGTTGATGAAAATCTCGGGAACGGGTCGGCTCTGTGAACATGTGTCTCTTAAAAGAGACTGAAAAACGATAGTAAGAACTTTAGAATAATGCATGTTAGAGTTTTGATATTCGCTGATATGATTATCAGAGGGAAAACAATAAAAAAAGAGCGAGAGAAAGTGAATGAAATTTTCCTGCGAACAACAAAACATCCGAGACAGCGTCAATTAAAGGGAAATAACTCATGTTTTATCTGAGGTATATTGCTAATAAATTGGACATACATTTTACAGTAGAAATTTAAAATGAAATGTATATGTTTATTTGAAACTTGATTTGATTCAATGTCAAATCATGTCAGTATCGAATTAATCATGTTGAAAAATATAAACGCATTATATCCGGGGACTGCATTATAACGAACCACAGAGTCGCATGTACCAATATAATAAGTGTGTTCTCGATTCGAACAATGCGCGCGCGCGCGCAGAGAGAGAGAGAGAGAGAGAGAGAGAGAGAGCATTATAAAACGGGGCACGAACCACACTCTAACGAACAGCGTTATATCGGGGCCGTCTGTACCAATATGGTAAACGTGTCTTTGATTTATATATACCGAAGTATAAATCTGTAATTCAATATACGATGTGTGATGAGTTTATTTCATAAAGGTGCTCGCTACAACCAAACATTTAGTTAAAGCATAGCTTTAAATATGATAAGATAGCATATTCGGTACCTCCCAATAACATTTTTGGATAGGGATGCGGAAAAAAATCGAACTATTCGCCTGAAGGACCCCAAGAGGCAGAAACACAAGCATATATATATATATATATATATATATATATATATATATATATATATATATATATATATATATATATATATGTATATATATATATATATATATATATATATATATATATATATATATATATATATATATATATATATATATATATATATGCACGTGTGTGTGTGTTATCAAGAAATAGATATATGATTCGACAGAATAATTATAAATTGCGTTTGGAACTCTTATTTGAAATTATCACGCTTTATTACACAGTGAATGTACAATTTGGCCTAGACAATGTAAATATAGTTAACAATTACAGAAAATGAAGCTGCCGACAGGGTAGACGATTCAAAGTAGCGTTGCTCTTACCATTGAGCTGAACAGCCGTCGGTTATGCAAAGGCACAAATAATTGTCTCAACTCCAAATTCCCGTCTTGCTGATTCATGGTCTATATCTTCTCAACTTGTTTCTTTCAATGCAGTAATTATGTTGTTAAGAAATTTATATGTAATCCGACAGAATGATTATAAATTGCGTTGTATAGAAATTCTTATTTGAAATTATTTCCCGATATAAGACAGTGAATGTACCGTTTGGACAAGAAAATGTAAACGCAATAAACAATTAAAGAAAGTGGGTTTGCTACAGGAATCGAACCTGCAACCGATAGGGCAGCAAATCATCTGATATACATACTGATCCCCCATCGTTGAATCGGTTTTTGGAATAACCTTCGTAAGCTTTGTTTCAAAGATTAGATTATATGTGGTATAAAACAATATTAACATACAATACATAATACCCAATATAAAATGACAAACTACATTTATGACATAAGCTATGTAGTAAAACAGTAAACCAGTGTTGACGTTTGATCAGCACTACCTGGGTACCGTGTTATTATAACTGTTTTGTTTTTAAAATCCCCGAAACAGTAATATGGTTTACAATTGATGATTCCAATGAGAGAAAATTTATACATTTTACCATGATAACAAAACGCTCTATAAATATCACAAAACACTCTATAAAGGGGGACGCCTATACCAATGTAAATAATTATGTCTTAAAAAAGATTTTTGGTGACTTCGTTATATTTTTGATATCCTAAAGGCTTGCAACAAAATAAAAGTTTATTTGATTTATTCAATTTGATTGTAATTGTATAGTAAATTGAAACCCCTACTAAAACATAATGTAACGGTTGAAAATCAACTGGGTTTGTTTTATTCTCTAAGTTAGAGCATCCTGATGAGGGGCTAAAAAAAAACCTCAGCTGACGATATGTTGTTTTTGCTTCAACACACGGATATACAGAAAACTATCTTTTTTATGAAGATATTCGATATGGAAAATGAATTTTCAAATAAAGTTATCGAAAAAAAAAATCAACATAATATATAGATTTTCATATGTTTACTTTATACAATTAAGGAAAAAAATAGATTGGCCTACACCATAATGTGTGCCACCATAAACATACCAGTGTCAAGGCACACCAATCTATTTCTAGCCCGACAGTCATACCAGTCTATTTATGTACGTCAGTCCACTGAAGGCATTGGTACTAATTCGTAATTTTACTTAGAAAAAATAAATCTTGTAACTGAATTTATTTTTTTTCATCAAGATATCAATGATAATGATAATATTATACATGGTTTAGAATTAATTTGTTGACCCTACTGGTCCCTAATGTATTTTAATTACAACGGACTGGAGAGGCCATACGGTAGGAGTAAAAAGTAGATTGAATATCAGAATTTCTCTAGAAATTTATTGCTGTAGGACTATGGAATGGATTAGCAATATATACTCTGGTAATTTACAGGAGTATATACAGCTAAATGAATTTTTTTTACAGAGAATTAGGATCCTAATTACCTCACCGCTAATGTTTGTAACTGTGTAATTGTTGATGTGTACTTGTACGATATGTATACGTTTTTCTTTCTGATTAAAATGAACGTTCTAATAATGCCACACTTTCATTTAATTTTGCTAAAGATAAATGACGCAAATAATTTAACAATCGTTAAAAAATAACAAGGTTTTACTAGTGTTTTAAATTGCCTACTTTGGCATAGAATGTATTTAATGATAGGACTCGGTTGTAAATTATATTGTTTTAGATTTTAACCGTAACAGCCAAACAGCGCATCGGTAAGCGCTATATGTTTAAAATGCTCCAACTTGAAAAATTAAGCAAGTCCTAGTCCCATTTGAAACCTTATAGCAAAACTACGCCTGTCCAGTAAAAGGCGTTGGGTCAAAATCTTTTGACAAAGGTCAGCAACTCCGTTATTTATTTACATTTATTCACAAAGAACGGTAACTCTGTTTTACTGTTGATTGCAGTTTCTCTCTTTATGTGTCTATCGATGTCACGTGATCAGTTCTTTATCGTCTGCTTTTTTACAATTTACTCTTGACTGGGAAGGAATGTGTTATTTTTGCTTATACGGTTTTAAAAATGCTTAGCTGTAAGATGGCTACTTCCTTTTAATTTTAGCTATAAAAGTGGCTATTCCCGGTAGGATTAGGTAGGGTTATGATTAAAAAAAAATTTCTTATCTTATTACAGAGGATTTAATTTTAAGAAGCAAGAGGAAACATAACAAAAAAACTAATTTAGTTTAAGAAGAAATAAATGGGGTGGGGGATAGGTTTCGACTCGTTTGCTTTTTAAATTAAAAACGAAAATTTAGTGGTGACTTATTGCTTAGGCTTAGTGTGGGTATGGTTATGACTTTTTTTTTCTTTACGAAAGACGATAATTCAGTAATAATGTAAATTATTTTTAATCAAATGATGATGTTTTTTTAGATTGTTGTGAAAAATAAGTCATTTATTTGTTGTTTTTTTTTTTACCCTTATCTTTGTTTTTAACGTTGTCTTCTCGTTCTCGGATGAAGAAATAGCCAATTTCATCGCTAAAATTAAAAGTAATAGCTATTTTATAGCTAAATGTTTTTGAGCCAGTATAAGCAAAATAACCACAATTTTTAATGATTTTGAAAAGAAAAGTATTTTTGAATGTTTTTTTTTTTAAGGTTAAATAGAACTATTTCGTGCTTGTAAGCATGTGTGCCTGTTACCGTAATACAGAAAACTGAATATAATAGCAACACTTTTGCTGACGCTAAACCTTTGAAATGCTCTTATTCAAAGAATAAAATAATTGCCAGTCCAATTTGTAACTGTGGAGTCAGCTTTCGCACTCACTTCGATAATAACGATCCAATTCTTGTTCGTTTGTACGTGTGTTTGCTTCAGCAGATGGAAGTCGAAATCATTGCAACACTAAAAGAAGAACAAAAATGAAAAGACTACTAATTACTGCTAGCCGTTCAAGTGAAGAATTGTAATGGAAATCTTACAGTTTTTAGCGTCGTGCTCTAACCACTGAACCATATTTATAAACTCCTTCCCTGGAGGAATTGAATTGGAAATCTCACAACCTTCAGTGCTTTGTCTTTACCATTGAACCATTACCAAATAACAGACTCCAATGTTTCTCGTCACATTATTCATTAGGTTATAGAACCCTAGACACCTGCTGCTTTGGGATTAGTAGCAGTACAAGTAAAACAAACTTGAAATTATGAATATTGGTCAAGTTTACTTAAGGACCGAACATCAGTCTGCTTCAAAGGTGAAATTCTGGTGTGAACTAAAATCTTCCAAATTTGATTTTCGTAAAAGAGTTCCATCGACGGGTTTCAGCAATTCAAAAAGAAGTCTGTTGATGTACTATCAGGATAGAATTTTTTTCTCGATTTTCAAAGCAAAGTCTTTCATTTTGCCTAATTCTCTACTGACCCCAGTAAGGTGATGGTCAAAATAACCATCACAATTATTGTCTACGTGTTCTTTTAAATGTTTTTTTCTTTCTTTCAATTTGACATTTCGATTTAAACGGCTACATGTTTTGAAAGTGTTGATCAAAAACAAATTCTAAAATTATCGAAGTTGCAAACTAATAGCTTGAAGATGATTGTACGATTATTCAGGTTTTTAATGGAGTTAAATTCATTCATTCATTTCTTGTTGCCCGCGCCCAAGAGTTCAGCGATTTGCATTATTGAGCATGATAGTAAGATCAATCTCCTCCTTAGAAAGATTAAAGGGATCGCCACTGGGCGCACTCTCTCCAGGATCCCAAGCTGCTTACGGCCCTTGGTATCCACAGACGGTCACCCACCTAGGTAATAACCAGGCCTAACGTTGTTTAACTTCGGTGGTTGTAGAAAAATCAGTGCATTCAATGTGATTTGGCTGTAACATAACATGAAGTTGAATGCATATTACTGATTACGTAAACAGTTTTCAATATTGCTACAATTTCTACATTGCTTTGGTCCTAATCTAAATCATTCAGAAAATATTTCTTTTATAGAATATGCCTTATCGAATTTAGATAATGGAAAATTTCTGGACAATGAAATGGTTAAGAGGAAGGAAGAAAAGATGGATGAGGAGAGGGCTGAATGTCCTCAGAATAAAAGGTTAATGGCAAAGAGGAGGTAAGGAGACAGATGAGGAAAAGGTCTGACGTCTCAAGGATTGGGGGAGGGAAAATGGATTCTATTAATAGGAAGTCACCTCACATCAAGCTTAATGGCCGCTGAAGCTTTAAAGCGAGTAAATTTAGGACGTAATTTATCTAAGTGAATGCTGTCAAATACGTAAATATTCCATTCGCCTTTAAATGTTGGTAGATAGGATATATCATTTCAGTTTCCATCAATTTGTGAAAATTTGCTATACAATAGGATGATGAATAAATACCACACAATTTTTAAATCGCAATTAATAATTTTGATATCGGCAATAAAAAATAGCGAAAAAAAAAAAAAATTCAACAACTTTGATAGCTACAGGGGAGGTAACCTTGAAAAGGAATTTGAAGTTATTTACCTTGGTACATGTCTGTAGATTTGAAATTCAAAATTGTTTTCTGTTCAATTCACTATTTAGTCGTAATTGATCCGTAAGACTGGCTCCCTAACCAATGATACACTACAACCTGTTGAAAGTTTTGATAAGGCATTGGTTATTTATTTCTACCTTTTCTACAACATCCATGTTTGAATGGAGTCACGTAAGTAAAATAAAAACCGAATAAGACATTGTTGATTTTGAGGAAGAGGAAGAAAATAATCCAGGCTTAGATTAATATTTTTACGTAAATTTGTCCATTATTTTTTGAACAAGAACCATTTTTTGGGCGTCCATTTTTCTTATAACTAAAAAGTAAGGCTTTGTAGTATTTAGCCATTACTGATCTAAAGGTTACATGGTGTATTTACGCAGCTGTTGCGAGTACAAAACTTCTCTCTTTTTTACGTTTTGTAACGTTTAAATCTAATAATTTGGAATTAACTTTTGGTAATTGCTTGGAACAGATTCACCAAAACATGTCAATATTTGCAAGAGAGATATTTTCCCAGTAGATACAATTAGTTGCTGCTGCTTTTGAACTTGCAGAAAACGGAACATTTGAAATTATTTTATTAAATTTAACTACAAAGGATATAATTTTTGGTTGGAGTTGCAATTAACCACATAAAAGATTAGATATTTAAAACTTCTATCTTGGTTATCCCTGTTGTGAAATATCACCATAGTGTTTTGGTGAACCTATTCTATCCATTAGATTTTTGTAACTAGGTGGAGAGTTGAGTACTTGCTACGCCTTTGCCTGGAATTGAAGAACCTCCAGGAATTAACCCAGTCTCCCACAAGAGAGAATTAAAATCAAGGATAGACTTTTCATACTTCCCTCTCTTAAGGCCTACCCAGAAGATACTGTCTTTTCCCCTGAAAGCACCAATTTGCAACATAGACTCTGTAGAATAAGCTAGAATCTACTACTACTTGCTCCACCAATTATTCCCTCAGACATTGTGGTGCCTCTAATGGGTATTAGCAAGCCAACTCAAACTGACACCTTGGAAATGTATTTTAAAATTTGTTTTATTTATTTATTTCTGCCATGTTGTGTCTCTCTGTCTGTCTGTTCATGCAACGTCTCCAAATCCAGCAAAGTTGGAAGATATATATATATATATATTCAGTCATGTCTGTTTGTTCACACAATATCTCAGACGTTCTCAATGAATTTCAATTAGATTTTTTGTAAGGGTGGGCCATGGGCTAAGGAAGTAAAGTGATGTAATTTTAGGGCGGATCCATGAATTTGTTTTCATTTGAGTTTGTGTATGCCATTAACAGAAGTGTGTGCTCTTCGAATGCTTTCTAGTTTTTTGAGTTATTATGAAAGTGGAATTGTTTTAAAAAAATGACTATAGCCTCTGCTTACCACATATCAGCATGAATAAGCAAGAACTGTGGGATGATGTAAAATTTTCTACTATTTATTCCTTCAGATATTGTTGCACTTCTAAGTGTGTATACAAGCCCACCCAAAGCTAAGTAGAATATAGAGATCTATACTAAAACATTGAACCTTCATAGTATATGAACGGTAGTTTTGCGGAAAGATCAGGACCATAGCACTCAATTTACTCTAGCCAGCCTTTCAATTACATTTCAATCAGCAGCAGACCTCTGGAACATGCATGGCTAGCTGACCAAGAGAAGGAAACTCCATCAGAAAACCTACAACTGAAGGACCTTACTACCATTATCCCACCTTCTGGGCCATGCAAATAACCCCTTTGCTTAATGGTTGGAAGTGGTAGTGTGCACCTCAATTTTTTGAAAAATCAATGCACAGGTCTGAGGGCTTTCCATGCTTTCAATCTGAAAGCACAGTGCTGTAAAACCTGACCTTGCTCCAATTGACTGACATTTTGAAGCTGCCATAGTAGAACCTGCTCTTTCTTTGAGGGCCTTGCCAGCTAAAGAGTGACACATAACAGACTTGGAAACCCTTCCAAAATCTTCATCCATGAAGTCAAGCCATAATTAATATTCTCAATACTTAATGATATAAAAAAAAGCCGAAGGTTGATGAAAAGCAAGAAATAAAGATAAACGATAACTGATTATAGTAACTCAGATGTTCTTGAATGAGTCTGTACACAGAAATTATACCTATGAAAAAAAATTTAAACTTTGAAAACAAAGGGGACCAAAGCAAGAAGAGTGATTTGATTTCAAGTTGTCATAAAAATTATGAAGCAAAAATAGTTAAGCATAAAAAATAGCCATGAAATAAGAGAGCTTACTACTTAATCAAATCAATGTCTTTGTATTCTAAGAAATTAATGATGTGCGTTAGTATGATGTACAGTGTTTACCTTTCTATGCCATAACAATATCATTGTTTCCATAATTGTCAAACTCCAGTCCGAACCTGGAGTTGACTCTGTTTTTCTACCAAAGCAAGAACAACAAGAATAATCCTCACCAAATCTAGGGGAATAAAATTCAACATTACTCTACCTTGATTTGAAATCATGACCAACTTATTAGTAGATGTGATTCTTACCAACTGTGCTAAATTGACAAGTCGTCCATATCTACCAAAATTTATGTTAGAGATATGTAAGGGCTTATTTTATTCAAATAAATCTATATCAAAAATATACATTTATATTAAAAATGTATTTTTATAATTTTTTGTTTATTATATGTGTAATACAAGATTTAATCTAATGATCTTCAGTCAGAATAGAAGTCGGAGTGGAGTTTAACCCTGCAGCAGCCAGGATTGTCTTATAATGTGTTATGCAAAGTGCAGGTAAATCATGAAATAACTGGAGTTTTTATTTTCATATCCTTAGTTTGTTGGTTGTCCATTAGGAAAAATATAAAATGGTTTTGCCTGTTGAAAAAATTAAAAACTATCAAAACATTCACCTTTGTTTCTTCAAGTCTTTGAAGCATCCTTGGTTAAATTCTGTCCCCCGTTTGAAGGGTTGATAATTGCATGGGTCACTTTTAATACCACCTTTTTATTTTCATATATCTGGGAGCAGAGAGGATTATAGCCTGTTTCATCATCTTCTTTTGTACCCAGACTGATGAACAGATAGCAGAGTAGTTCAAAGTGGAAGAGAAAGAAATGTGCCCGAAAGAGTTAAGGTGGATGGACAATTCTGTCATCTCTATCATGCATGCTTGAATTTTTCATTTTATGATTAGAGACAAAATTCTCACCAAATTCTTTTTTCATTTATTCCATAAAATCTTCCTATATCCTTAAGAGCCTTACTGATCCTCAACTATCTTTGGAGGCTCTGTTTGGGATTGATCATCGGGCGACCTTCTGTTCTTTGGTAATGTAGTGCCCCTTAATACTTTTAGTTAGGAATTAAGTACAAAACTCTTCTTTTAGCAAGATATTCAAGATGTCACTTCCTCTGACGACCCCTATAAAACACCTGGACGCACATGGTCCAATGCTCACTAGCTCTAGCAACCCTAGCTGGTTACACTTCTAGCCCTGGCCTCTCTCTCTTTCCTTCTCTCTAAGATCATTATCATTTTGCTAACCCACTGGCTGATCCAATCTTAATCATTCTTCCTCCATGACTTATCTCTGTACTAACTTTGCCCATTTCACTTCACCGATATCGAGCCTCAAACATATGCACAGCCTCGCATCTACGCCACCGTGTCTTCACACCACGTGCTACAAATGTGTATCACTTCTCACTCTGGTGAATGAAATGGCAAAGTCCTTTTACTATCCGATAGTCCCGATAATCTTTCCTGAACTTCTTTACTTTGGGAAACACGCTTGGATAAAACTTCATGTTCTCTATCTTTCTTGGTCTGTTCGTCGAAAGTCTATCAGCGCCAGAGAATAGCCTCAAAGTTAACTCACTTACATGGCAGTAATGCTCACACACTCAACCCGGTTTCCAAGTGTTATCTTGGAGCAGTCCAACCATGTGGAATCCAAGCAGTTCAGACAAACTCCAATTCGACACCAATGCCAGTACTATCAAGACAAGAAAGCTCTCACCTTCCGCCATCTCTTCTCCTTCTCTTCTCCTAACATCACTTCTCACAATCGATCGTATTTATCTTATCCTTACATGTACCTCAACTTCATTCTTCATTCTTCTATTAAACGTCTTTTCTCTGGCCTGAATTTTTGTGTATGTTTATTCCATCAATGCCCATCCAATTCCATACTTGGCACGCTTTCCATTCCCTTCCTAACATCTCTTTTCTCCCTCCACAAGAACAGGGCTGGCGCACTACATGAGGATCCAAAATCTTTGTTCCTCAAACTTCATCACTTTCATCGTCGCATCAACTATCCACCACACTATTCATCTCAACAAAAGTCGTCACCCAGAGTAATATTTTGGTGACATAGCAAGAAAGTTGGAGATTTCTTTGATTAACTTCTACTCCATCCAACTTTATAAATCACCTTCAGGATTGAAACCAAAGATAAAGTTGAAGATGGTTGAATGGAGTACTTAAAAGTGAACTAGTAATTACAATGATTGTGTCTGTAAAGTTGATTACAAAATTGATGTGATTCAAACCAAAACTTCTGATGTGTACATATGTATGTGTTACTTGTGAGGTCACTGACATGTGTATTTGGATGCTATCATTTGAAAGGGGCTGGAATCAAACCAAATTTGTTTTTCTTCCTTTTTTTTTTCTCTTTTTCTTTTTCATTTAGTTTTTGTTTTTTATTTTTTCTCTACCCCCCACCCATCACTAATCTTTATCTTTTTTTTCTCTTCATTTTCTTCTCGTCTTTCTCTTTATCTTTTTCATTTTTTTTCTGTTTCTTTTTGCTTTTTTCTATTTTTTTCTTTTTCTTTTTACTAGTAATGTGTATATTGGATAATAGTGAGAAATATCTAGTTGCATGTTTCATACTCTCCCAGAAGTTATTAGATTAAGTTTTCAGGATAACAATCATATAGAAAACTACCATTTATTGCATAGCTTTAATATTAATAAAAAAATTGTTTAAATCATTGCAAAAAAATGTTACCTCCTGAAGATTTCGGGTTTGGAAGTACCCGTGTAGGTTTTCATTAAAAATATGAACATCATTCATAATTACAGCCAAATGTTATTCATGTGGATTATTTAACTATGGAAATAAACATGAAAAGAACTCATCATCACAGTCAATAATTAAACAACATTAGTGTCGAAATTTGAGGTTGCAAAAAAATTCCTTCAAAGAATGAATATGATGGGAATAAATTCAATTTATGACATCATTGGCATTTTTCACTGGAAAACATCTAAAATATAGTTTAGAAAACATCCAGAAACATCTAGATTTTTGTTATTAATAAATCTGTCGGAATAACACTCAAAAATGGTCAAAAAAGATTCTTTTTGCAAAAATAAAAGAGGCATTTTTAGAGAGAAAACACTGGAGTACTGATAACAATTTTCAAACCTTCAGACAAAACAGTATGGCTAAGAGTGCAGGAACACACAAGCATAAACATACCCATCCACAAATACATGTATATAAAAAGGGATAAAAACCTTTACCACTTTTGGTGACTATGGTTGTTCAATATTTTTGAGAATATTCTATACATAGTCTTTTACTGCATTCATCTATCAATATACACACACATGCATTAACACAAATCTTTATTCATTCTCCTACTTGCAAATATTGCATGTATGTATACATTTATTTAATATAGACATCAATGTCTGTTGTAAACATTAAAATATAGAAGTAAAGATGCATACATCAATACTTTTAGCCAGCTAGCTCATACATGAATATGTATTCAAATGTGTATGCTTATTACTTTATATGTCCAAATCAATTCCCCAATTATTTCCCAACTCATAAATTCTAATAAAATCAATCAGAGGATGCTTTTGCTATGGAGCAATCGTTTCAGATTAGAAAATGCTCTGGGGTCAAAAAGAAGGAAGAGGCAAAAAAAAATCTCATTGAAAACAACAAACAAGAATCCCTCCGTATTTTTTTTTTTTTTGTGAACAATTAAATGAAACATCATTTTGGACGATAACTGATCAAATCAGTAAAATGCGTATTGATCGTTTAGAATTTTCGAATAATTCTGCTACACTTAGATCGAAAAGTAAGATTACTTTCTTGATATTGAAACATGTAAAGGTAGGAAGTCATTTGTTAAAAAGCATTGACATACACGCTCCAAAAAGAAGAGCTTACTTATAAAAACGTTTCATGAGCCAAAATGGTGTAAAATGAAGCCCCAAAGTGGATGACCATTTCACATCTCATAGTGAGACCCATCCCTATTTCAGCAGGGAATACCATGAAAAAAATGCATTTTCTTAAATTCCTCTCATTTATTACTTAGTATCTCAACTCTTCCTCAACCTCTTGTCTCTTGTCAATGTGAAGCTGGACGACAAAGATTATGTTTACCATTTTTGCTTTTCACTTTTTTTTGTAAAAGCAATAAGTAGTGTAAAGCAAACTGTAGAAAAATGGAGGAAACTTATATACATATATATATACACATATATATATATATATATATATGTATGAGGTTAAACAATGGAGAGGACATTGAGATAAGTGTGCAAGGTCCAATAGGGGAATACTTTGAAGAAGACTAAGGCAACATTGCCCTAGGTAGGCTATTTTTTTTTTCATTAATGTTAAATGGCTGGATACTTTCTGGACAAACCATGTATAATTTTATCTGCTGGAGAAACTCTGGCTTTTTCTTGGCTACAGCAGTAGCTGCTACTATCAAGTCATTCCAGTGTGCACTTCAAAGAAAGAAATTGCATGCAGGTCATGATGGCAATTTTGGTTGTCATCATCCATCAGTGAATACAGTAACCAATTACCAAGTTTAAAGACTTCACCAATCAAAGCCAGACTATTCAAGACAGTGGAATAAGCGCAATTTTACCGTTGCGTCATTTCTCAGCTGGTCAACCATGTTTTGGTTTCCATGATGGTGCAATTCCTCCTGATACAGCTTCAATGGTCATCTACTTTAAGGTTCGTCCAATGTCTTGAATTCACACTCCTGGAACTTTAACCATTTGGTGCCTTCTTTGAATGCCTTGTTTATTTGGTTCATTGATTCAGCTGAACAGAAGCACACTTTAAAATTATACAGCAGATGTTCTCGAATGCTTTGGAGAAATCAATTTTTTCTGACATTGTGAATGTTTAATGAGAATGTTGATTCTGGAGGACAACAACTATTCTATATGTCTAACAACCTCATATATATATATATATATATATATATATATATATATATAAAATTGCCATCATGACCTGCATGCAATTTCTTTCTTTGAAGTGCACACTGGAATGACTTGATAGTAGCAGCGACTGCTGTAGCCAAGAAAAAACCAGAGTTTCTCCAGCAGATAAAATTATATATGGTCTGTCCAGAAAGTATCCAGCCATTTAACATTAATGAAAAAAAATAGCCTACCTAGGGCAATGTTGCCTTAGTCTTCTTCAAAGTATTCCTCTATTGGACCTTGCACACTTATCTCAATGTCCAATTGTTCAAAACACTCTACAAAGTCCTCTTTTGTGGTCACCATTAGCTGCTTTATCACATTTTCTTCATTATCATTCATGGGCTGAGATCTGCTCTCTTTCAATGGTGAAAAGCCAGAAGTCACAGGAAGCGCTAAATCTGGATTGGAAATGGGGTGGGGAGGCGTCTGGCAGACTTGGGGGATACAATGTTTTGGCAAAATACCCTGCATGAGACCTAAAGAATGGGTGCGCTCCGCCATTATAAATGTGACGGTCACACAGTACACAAGCTCACTCAAAGACTAAAGAACATGCTCTTTCATGATAGTGTCTTGATTCTCTGTGAGTTTAAGGTGCAATGAATTTCCTTTTTGACCTACTGAATCAAGCTTTTCCAACCTCTTCATGCAATACACACCACTCATTTCTTCATCAATGAGTCAGTAATCAAATATTTTTTTTTCTTTTCTGATTATCTTTTATTCATAGCATTGTTATTCAGTCATCAAATTGTTTTCTCTGATTTCCTATGTCTTATACCACCTTTGAGGTAAATTGTGATTCTAGTTTTGATTCAATGAATTATTTTATTCCTTTCAACCATTGGAACAGTGGCAAGGTATCCATCGCCTCACTCTTACAGCACCTCAACAGATTGATTTATGAGTGAACAGAGTTGAATGTACATTTTTTTTGTCAAAATGAAGAGTATGAATGCAAGGGCAATGAAAAGTCAAGTTAACTCCTAAACACTCCTAAGATTTCCCTAGCATTGTGCAAGAGATGGCACAGGAAACTCTCCTATCAACCCAAAATATCAAACTTGTCAAGGAATGTTTCTTTTCATTAAAAACTGCTCTGACATGAATACAACTTAAAAACACAAAAAACCCTGTAAATGTCTACCATTATGTGATGGTGAGTAAACACATGCAAACACACACACACATATATATATGAATTTGTCAACCATTATATGAATATAAACATACACACACACACACATATATACATACATACATACATTATTTATACATATGTATATATGTACATATATATACACATAATGGTTGACAAATTTTCCTTGCAACTTTAATAACCAAATAATTTTTTCACGATAAAAACAGAAGTACACCAAATTTACTTAAGCTCTGATTTATATCTATTTTTCTTTCCTTTTCTCCTCCGTCCCATGTTGTACATGAAATTTATTTGGTTCTTGCCGTGTATCTATTTTCCCTAGGAGAATATAGAGAAAAAAATTACCGTCTTTTCCTGTTTTCATATATGCTGAAATGTTAATAGAAATATTGACTTTCATCTCCCTAATTACACTACAAAAAACGTGGATGTAAATTACCAAACATACTGGACCAGTAAATCAACAGAACAAGATGAAAAAAAAACCTAGACAAGTTAAAAGCTTTAAATACTATCCATCTTAATATGAAATACTTTTTAGTTAAAATGTCTTTGAAGCAACTGATCAAATTCCAGGATGTAAACTCATGCTCTAAAAATAGAATTACAACTTTCCTCCATTTTAATAAAGTGAAGCATTCCTATAAAAATTTCTTTCTAATCCTAAATGGCATAAAGCAAAGAAGTAATCACCATTAATTTATAAGAGGAAATTTTTCTGAGAATTCCCAGACCCCCAAAATGGTGATGATTAGGCAGAATCATTGGGGGTTGGGGCGGTGGGAAGTATAGGAGATTTGATTGTAGGAAAGAAAGGAAGAGGATGTACATTGCCTCTGTAACAGTTGGCTGTAAAACAAACATTAGGGCAATTTTTGATTTTTGTCATTTTTCATAAAAAGCGTGAGATACTTGTATTTTGTAATGGCTGTTATTCAACACATCGCTTCCAGACAAAATTTTTAACGTGCACACAAGAAGAATTTTCCTAATAAAAGTCTTATCAATTTTTAGAGCGGAATCATTAGCAAGTTCTCATCGAGGATCATAAAGTAGGCTTGTGTCATTTCATGAAAAGAAAAAATAAAGATGAAGTCTTTCTAATCAAATGATAAGTCAATCAGAATATTCTGTAACTTTTAGGATGATGTAAGTCAAGATCAAGAGAAATGAAACAAAGTGTTGTAACTAATTATACATCAATTTTTCAGACCTGTTCCCTCTACTTGGTTGCTTTAGCCAAAACATTTTGGTTGCTGTACCTTTTGGTCTTCTACAGAAACCTTCATATAGATTGTTGTTCCCTTTGCACTAATGTTCTATAAATACATCTCTTTCTTCTCCTGGCTTTTGACATATAGCAGTGCAGACTAGGCTCCCCAGCTTTGGCTGGCAACCAGCCGAGGAAATTGACAGCTCTGAATTCAAACTTGAACAGTCCAGCATTGAACATATTCCCCAAACGTTGGTTTGACAGGGCTCTGGTGAAGGTTCAATGGGTCTAGCAAATTAGAAGTGGATTATAATAAATTGCTCAAAAAATACAGGAGGATATTGAACAGATGGATAAAACAATGCAACTGTTATTTCCACTTCCCCATGACACTTCTTGTATAAGTGGAAGATCAAATAGAAAAAAAACGTGGGTATAAGAGCAATAAGACATGGATAAAATAATGTGTTCTGTGTAAAATTCCTGATTGATGTTCCACTACTCTGAGACTTTACTTTGTTTAAGGCAGAAGTTGAATAGGATGGCTAGTTTCCTAGTGATGACTTTTCCAGCTTTTTTGAGTAGGTCGATGGTGATATTATCGGGTCCAGGGGCCTCTCTTTTTTTTGTTTGTTTGATGGCTTACTTCATCTCCTGTGGAGTAACTTCTTAGAAATCTTCAAATTGATTACTCTCAGCTTGTATTTCCTGTTCATTTTTCTGCGTCCTTTGTTTTGTGGAATAGGGATTTTTGTAAAATTCCTGGGCACATTTGACAATTCATTCCCTATCCATAGCCAGGTTTCCATTTGCTTCGAGCACACTAGTAATTAGCTTTTTTCCTGTACTGAGAGATTTTCCAACAGTTTTTAAATCTCCTTTCTTAGTCAGGAGGATAATTTAGAAAAAACGCAAAAACTGCTTTTCCTAGATATAGCAAGGGGTAAATGTTTAAATTTTAAGCTTCCCAGCTCTGTTGGTGCGGCTTGGTGCTTTCATGTGCAATAGATAAATGGATAGATAGCCATCCAGACACGCTTAAAAACTGAAGAAAAAACAAAAACATGTCGATGTTGGCAGTTTTTGTTGATGGTTTCTAATAATAAAGTGACAAAAATGATGCTCAACTTTTGTGTAAAAGCTCAGGTCACACATTGGATGAGCACTGTCAAAATAATTTCATTAGAATTAGCATCCTTAACAAAATCAGAAATTCAAAGAATCAATTTGCTTTATTTCAAGTAATCAATCCGTATTAAGCTGTGTTCTGACTTTTTTTGTCAGAGGATAATTGATTATTCTTTTCAGGAAGAATGCAGAGTAATCATTTTTACACTGAGGAGGGTGGAATAAATCCAATTACTAAAATTCATTATCAAAAGTGTTAACATAAAGAGGGACACAGAAGAAATTTGATCACATGTTGTATTTTATCTTCTGATATATCAAATAAAAATGGAACTCGGATAAATATGTGTATTCACTTGTATGCGTTGAATATTGATTTGCTTCTGACAAAAATGGGAATGGTGAAAGAAAAGAAGAAAATGAGGAGAGAAAGGCATTTTATGATATTGATGGTGGCATTTTATTTGATGATTTCATCTCGATTTTTATTTTATTTTTATTTGATGAAGCATTGTCAACCATAATTATTTTTTGACTAGTATTTCCCTTTGTACATGAAAGAATTACGCTCAACCTCACATGGAGAGATCACAAAACAGCACAAAATATCTCGGAGAAGAGAGGAGTCAGAGACGTCACAGAATCCATGAAAAAACTCAAATGGCAATGGACTGGCCATGTTGCAAAAATGGCAGACAATAGATGGACATCATGACTCATGGCATGGATCCCTAGAGGTCACATGTGCAACCAAGACCAGCAGAGTATTAGATAGAGATGAGCTAGACAAATTCAGAAAGTGCTGGCTCCATGACGCCCAAGATAGAGAAGTGTGGCGAATCCTGGGGAAGTTCTATGTCCAATGACGGACGTTAAGAGACTGATGATGATAATGATGATGGTTTTCCTTTCATCTTGATTTTTTCCAGTTGCTTTCCATCAGAACTATTCTGGCTGTTGGTCTATGGAAGTGAGTTGAGTGCAGATAGGAAAATAAAGGATAAGCTCTCGGTGAGGCTCAAACTCACATCCTTCTTGGCTTAGGGAAACCTAATTATCCTTACCAGCTGCTCTCCTACAAGAACTTTTGTAGCTGGCTGATCAAATCTAACCTTTGAACTTAGTCTTTCATTTTTTTCCTGATCATTTGATGCCATATTTGTTATTGTTTTTACATACAATAGTTATATTAGTAGTTGTAATCTTATTTAGACTTTTATTTCATTTCTAAACATTTTTTTGATCCGATTTTTGATCCATGCTATTTACTCACTGTCATAAAGTGACGGCTTGAGTAGTTGTGATGAAACGCAAATAAAAAAAAATCAAAACGAAAGAAAAACAGGTCTGGTTAGTCACTCCATAGAAACAGTCATATGACCAATTTTTTTTTGGCAAAATGCAGTGTTGGTGGTGATCAATTAAAAAATTGGCAAAAAGGTGACCAATGTATAAATTACTTCTCTTGCCTTTGACGTCCTTAATACTATCAGATATTTTGGTAATTGGATTTATTCCACCCTCCCCAGTGGAAAAATGATCACTCAACAATTCCAGGCATTCTTCTTCCTAAAAAGAAGATCTATAGGTACTGCGACCAAAATGTTTTGATAAAAGCAACCGAGAATAGGAAACTATAAAAGTCTGAATTTTCAAAAAATAAGACTGAATGCTGCTGGACACAAATTAAGGGACCTATTTAGGATAAACTTGGATTGCAAATTGAATCCCACACTAAAAACCTATTCAGGAAGTTAATTTTCAAAATAAACCCCTCAAAACGTTTTTTTCTAAACATAATAAGGAGTAAACTTTTTAATTTCCAGCTCTCTCATGAATTTGTAACTTCATTGAAAAGTGAAAAACAACCTAGGTCATTCTAGAGTGAAACTCCCTTGCTTCATTGAAATCTTAAAGGAGAACAAAACAAAATTCATTATTTCCATATAGTATTATTCTAAAACTGTGTATCCCATTTCAACTCCTTTATTAGTACTTCCTGTAATTGGGATAAGCAAACTTTAGTAAAAAAAATTTGACTTGGGTTGGGCTTAAGAAGTGGGAGTGAATTAGTCATCAGTTTTTATGTGCGTTTAAACATGGCTTGCCAATTCCATCTTCTGAACTGCCAATTGTTATGCCACAATGCATATGCAGATTTATGTGGCCATTTAACACATAAATGGGAAAAGCATGAATTCAAATTCTCTACACTCTGAAGGACGGATGCTATGCCTATTGTCGTTGTTACATTGATGGAGGATATTTCTATTTAAGCAGGCAGGTTCTGTAGATGGTGTACATAAATGTATTGACTGTTGAGATGCAGGAAGATTAATAAGCATCAGCCTCCCAAGTGGAGAAGACCAAAAGACTTTGAAAAACAGCATTTGAAATCCGTCTCATTACCTGCAATTGAACAATGGAACAAGTGGTAAACTTGGTGCCATCTCAGCCATCAAGCAGGTTCAAAGCTTGATTGGTATGAAATCGATGTGGATTTCATGGATTTGAGAGGGGGTTGGCCTTACCGTTAACAGCGTGGATAATGGAATTGGCAAACTGAGTCAGATTCTGGCTGGGACAGCTTGTGTTCACTACTCACAAATGCCCTTGGGAGAAGCATGAATCCACTTCTCTACCCAGCTATAAGTAAATAGCAAAGCAGTTAGAGCTCTTAGTCCTTCAGGACTATCCATCTTGGACGTCGGGTTAGCACCGCCTTATAAAAACCATAACTGCTACAAATAACGATTGAGTCTCGATGGATCGTTCGAGAGAATAGAGACAAAATCATTGCCCCACGTATCGTACAAGAGGGGAGCAAGTGAGAGCTGAGAGAGAATGGATTTTATTAGATACGATCAAAGCACAGAGATACCAAACCTGCATAAGTAGTGTTTATAAGTTAATGTATAAGGGAGGGGTGAAAAATAAGGAAGAGAGTATTCGACAGAAAGAAAGAAGAAAAATAGTGAAGGGGGGAGTGATACGAGATTGGAGGAGAGAGTATATTTGTGAGTGTATGGATGAGAGAAGACAGGGAGGGAGAGAAAGGCAGAGGGGCGAGATAGATGAAAGAGGGTGAATTTCAGAGAAAGGTAGATATTCAGACGGACATAGATCACGGAAGAGATTTGTTAGAGAGGGAGAGAGTAGGACTGAATTTGAGCAAGGTTGGGGGTACGATATGAGACAGTGAAATGGATTGAGAGGCGTGGAAGACACCTATAAGAGAGTGACTTCGGCAGAGGGACAGAAAATAGATGAAAGAATGATAGTGGATATGCATGTCTCAGTGTGTGCGTGTGTGTGTGTGTGTGTGTGTGTGTGAGAGAGAGAGAGAGAGCCTGCACGTGCGTGTGTACGTGTTTGTGCAACGGTAATGTGGATAAGAGGAAGAAGAAGAGAAGATGGGGGAAGTGTAGCAAAAAAAAATGTGTACTCAATGCTTCTCTTGTGCACATACGAGGATAATTGTGTGTGTGTGTGTGTGTGTGTGTGTGTGTGTTGTGCAAATATGAGTGGCTAAATAAATGGAAAGATGGAAAGCAGAAAAAAAGTGTGTGTGTATGGAAGGGGCAAAGTGGATATTGACGCTGGAGGTGTCTTTAAGGAACCCTTTCTTCAGAATAGCTTTTCCTTTCTTTCTTTTTTTTCTACCTTACAGTGTACTCGTGCATGCACATGCATACACCAGCTGGATTAATGATTTTACCGGATCAATTGATTCCAAGTTCTAATGCATTAACACTCTTTTGATTCACCATAATCATCAATCGATTAAACTCAGTAATTAAAAAAAAAGCAACATATTTCAATGTCCTTCTATATCTTATTGCTTTTTTTGTTATTACTGTCCACAGTCAATATTTCATTCTTTCACTTTTCCATATCATCAGCAGAAGACGAACAAATGCAACACTTGTGTGACACGAAAAGATTGTGGTACAATTTTACAAGAGTTTCACGTTCTACCGATGTTTCATGTAATTGACACTCGAATTTCATTCAGAGCTATAGCAATTTAAGAAAAAAAAAACCCAAAAACATCACGGTACAGTTTTTTTTAAAGAGTTCCGCGTTCTACTGATGCTTCACGTTATGAATTAATGTCATAGCTATTTCGATGTAAGAAAAATACTCAAAATAGCAACATCAGTGTAAGAACGCCAGGTGAATTAGTTCGAGTATTCATTTATTCCAGGTACTCCATTTCCCCGCGAAGACATCGCACCACAATTTTAGCTCGCAAAATTTTGAAAAAAAGAAAAAAAAAAGAAAAAAAGAATAAGGAGATCAAAAAAGAAAAAACATAAAAATATGATTGGACAATGGGGAAATAACCATTAGACTATGGGACGCCGAGCAAAATTTTCAGACTTCTTTCAAGAAAAAATTGCGTCTTAGACGTCACGAAATACGACACTTTCGTAATTTGGGTCCCACGAAGAAAGGCCGTACAATCGGTTACTAGGATATCGGTGGTGGTGTGTATGTGTGAACGCGTGTATTCTATATTAAAAGTGTCAATCAAATAGCATGAATCAAAATCAAATAATTCTCGAAAGTTCTCCACTGAATAGTTTCAATGATATTACCTGGACACAACTGAAAGAACACGAAATTATAAGGAACTCCAATACCATATTTGATTGATTATATTGAGAAAGTCGTTAGATGAAAGGAATGAATTGAAATGATCATGAACGGTAAACTTCGTGATGTTGAAGCAAATGTTAAAGAGGGTGTAATGAGAAAAATTTCACTTCAGAGTCGGGATTTTTTTCTTTCAAGAACTATATAGAGTCGCTAAAAGCATACAAAATTTCTCAAAGAGAGCAAAATTGAGCCGTTCACGTTGCGTGCAGCCTCCAAGGAGGACTATAATTGAAAATAAGTGAATCGGGTTGACTGCTGTTCCTTTATTATGGGGTAAAACAAATACGAAAATCTTATTTTTCTGTTGGTTTGCAGATTGGTTTCTGTCATGCTACAATAAACAAAAGGAGAGGAAGGGTTAAAACAATTTGATACACATGTTCACATGATATAATCATGGAAAACCCTCCCAAAATCTTCAACCGCTAAGCCAAGCAATATATATATATATATGTATATATATATATATATATATATATATATATATAATTTGGCAGCATATTTTCTTTAATACATCTTTCATCTGAAATATATATATATATATAATCGGTTCGTTAATACGATACATTCAACAGTGCGAATTTAGTTGGCAATAAGGAAAGAACACCTTGCTGGAAAAATATTTACTTGAGAGCCCTAAAAATCTATAGCCCCAACAATTAGAGGAAGAGATGAAATATATCGAAAATTTTTTCAAGAACCTCCACAACCAATATAATTTTTTGCGTCATTCCAAGGGGAAGCATACAGAATTTGAAGAAACAAAAAAGATAATAGAAAGAGTAATTACACCTACGATAAAAAGCGCATGATAACACCAACGAACTGAATAACAAATAAACTCGGAATAAATTGAAAAAAAAATATGAATATACAAGTCATACCTACCGCTTCCAAATTATTCAAAAACGTAATCAAGAAAACACACAACGAAAATACCTCTGAAACTGAAATTTACCAAATACTCTTTGAAGATTGCAACGAGAAATATATTGTGAAACTCCCAGGTACGAACATCGGAGAGCATTGTGGTCGGATGACAATCACTATACCTTCGTTATTCATCGTAACATGGGCCATAATTTCGACCTGAGGGAAGCACAGTTAATCAAAAGAGAACAAAGTAAAATAAAAATGGGTTGCTTTGAATCTACATTAATCTCAGAACGTAGAACGATTGAACAAAGACCAGGATTTCCAATACATTCCCTCACTTTTCAATATATCCAAATTGATACTAAAACGACGCAGAATATCGATCGATAAATGTGATCATATGCAATTTGAAGTAGGCTGAACATCTTCCAATTCCCACATTGAAAAACAATCACAGACACACAATAACTGACCATAAAAAAGCATAAACCTGAAAAAGTTGATCAGTTTTTAACCAATGTTCATACCCTTTGTTTGACTCCTAATTCTGATTTCTCGAATTTATAAATCCAAATGAGTGTTACGGTTTCCAAACAATTTCAAAATACTTGACTTTTGTCATCATGCGTTGTGATAACGTTAAACATTGTTCCTTAAAATAACCGAATTTTCGAACATTGTTTCATTCGAACGTACTACACTGATAACATGTTAATGGAATAAATTTTTATTTACATGCAATTATTGTTTTCTTTCCTTATTGACAACTGTACATATATATATATATATATATATATATATATATATATATATATATATATAACAAGAGCACAAAAGAACTAAATTGATTGTTACTATTTACTGTAAGCCCAACGTACACAAAGGGCTTACGTGAAATAAAGATTAGGGACCTCTGAATTCCGTCATGTGGCCCCCTTAGAGTCTTAGGGCCTGAAGCCGGTGCCTCAAGTGCCTCATTGGTAATTTGGTACTAGTAAAATATATGAATGCCATTGACCAAATAATAGACATGTAATGTTTTGTTTAGTAATTTATTCAATTTAATATTACATTTTTGATAAATGGATGAGCTTGGCTCTTTCTAACAAGTAACTAATTTCTAAGCACAGTTTCAGAGAGACACACCTGCATATCATTCTCAATAGTCTTTAACGTGTTATAAACTCAACTGAAAAAATTGTTTACAGTGGTAAGTGGATGGGAACAGCAAAGGGGTCTTCTCTCGTCTTAACACATTTTTTTAAGATACAGATGTGTAAGACTTCATCATATAACACCAGAATATTTTCAAGTAAATCATTTTGGGCGGTAATTTATACATTCCAGCAATTCATATTGCCCATTGTCAGGAACTGATCTGGGATTAATTCTAAAGAGATTTCAGATGCGTTGATAATCCAATTAACGAATGTCAAGAAAATTGGAATCTATCTCATTGCGTTGCGAAACTAAATGTTCATGATCTAACACACGGTCTTCGTTGATGTCCCTTGCTTCCTGCAGTGTAGTACATTCAATCATGTTCTCAAAAATGTCGTAACGACCCACCTACAGTTTTTCGTTTCACAACTCAAGTTTCACCCGGAATGATTTTAATTTGTCGACGAATTTAGTAACTAAATAATATCATTCTGATAAAACAAACTTCAATAATTGAAAAAACCCCAAGAAGACTTCCATCAACGAAAAAGGTCATTGAAAACGGTTAGCGTGTTTCTGAAAATAATTTTTTGACAAGAAGCAAAAGGGAAAAGAAAGGTAAGGGATGAAAGTAATTAAAAAAAACAAACAAAAAACTAACACATACTTATAGGTTATTAACATTTGATCAAGAGGCCAGAAAACGAGTAATTGAAAAATATTGCTCTGTCTATGCATAGCATAACCTGAACACGGGGACAGAGTATTTCATGTTGTATTTTATATTTGTATAAAAGTACAAAGAAGAAAGGTTAGCACGGAAAACAGAATAGGTAAACCTTGTTCGAATTCCAGCTGAGGTATCTTATGTTCACTTCGCACAAATGCCCTTCAAAAAGGCACGAACCTACATCTCCCTGATCTCTATCCAATCATATATACAAGCAAACAGTCTCATCGCTGGTGAGCCATAATGATCGACAGTAGATGAGATTACTTTCTTGGGCAAACCACTCACTCATAACAACATCAGTGCCCAAGCAATAGAAATAGTAGAAAGCTGTTACATCCACTATCAACCTTGACATTGGGGTACAGTAGAATATAAGGGTGGATCAATAAGTCGCGAAAGTGTTAGCTAATTTTTAACCTGAAATCCTCGTTGTATAATGTTCGATCTATGTGATTTATATTGCCCACCGAATTCAAGTCATTGATAAGACTGGAGATTAAACTGTAAAAAAAAATATGAGTAAAATAGATTATTTTTTCCTCATTAGACTGCGGACATTAATATACCTATGCATTTGTATACGTTAAATGATCCTTGTTGTACTTTAAGTTTATCAAAAATCCTTTTTTCTATTTCACATGCCCCCCCCCAAAAAAAAACTCCCTAAATACGTACAAACGTGTGTACAGACATAAACTTTGATGCACGTGGATCCATACAAACTTTAACGGCAAAACCCTGTTGATGCAGAGATGCCCTTTCTTTCAACTTGTACCAACTGAATTTGTCGACTTATGTATAATGTGTATAAATTTCATATATCTTTCACTACAGTTGAAGACTTCTTGTACTTCTAGCTCTAACTATGAATAGTGATGGAAATGGGTTTTTGGGAACGGGGTATACAATGAGGCTTGATTTAGGGAACTAGGTAAACAGTAATGTCTCGATTAGTAGACATTTATCATCAGTCTAAATTTGTCCAGGACAACGAATCTCCATAAGACCCTCAAAAAAAAAGAAGAGATCAAGCGAAGAATCACCCTAGGATGGCAAGCCTTCAGCAGAGCAAGCTCAACCTTCAAAAACAAGAAGATCCAATTCATCTTAAAAAGAAAGGAATGCAACCGATGCATCCTCCCGATAGTCACTTATGGAGCTGAAACATGGAGCCTAACCAAGAGACAGACCCGCAAATTGAGAACTATGCAACGAGCACGTAAAAGGATAATGCTAAACCTCACATGGAGAGACCCCAAGATAGCACAATAAATCTGGGAGAAGACTGGAGTCAGGGACATCATAGAATCCATTAAGAAACTCAAATGGCAATGGGCTGACCGTGTGGCAAGAATGGCAGACTACCGATGGACATCACGACTCACGACATGGATCCCTAGAGATCACATGCGCAACCAAGGCCGACTGAGTATTAGATGGAGAGACGAGCTAGACAAATTCAGGAACTACTGGCTCCGCAACGCCCACGATAGAGAAGTGTGGCGAATCCTGGGGATGGTCTATGTCCAACGACGGACGTTAAGAGACTGATGATGATGATGATGATGATGATGACACACCGTACCCCCAACGTTGCCCCCGTTTCCATCTCTGACTATGAAGAGAGGGAAGCTAAACCCTACTTCACACACTTAAAGGCACGTCACTGCTGATAGAGCTAAATCAAGTGTCGCACTTTTTGTCACCCTTATAAATGGAGAATTTCAAAATATTGATTTGCAGTTGATTTTATACTGTAAGTTCTGGAAAGTCAGATGTTTCATTGGCGATCTCCATTTTTAATTTCATGACAAATAAATGTATTCACGTAGAATCTTGGAATATAACGATGTAACGTGACACGTACAACTACAAGAATAGCCGCTAAGTGAAATGTCATTTTGGCTTGTTTTGATAGAAACATTCCCCTTGGGCGAATCTCATAAACCTGAAGTTGACTTTAGTCCAAAGATCCATTTCGGAATCTTGCCCACAAGGGTTTGACTAAAATTCACTCAGTTTATTACGGAACATGGCCACAAATGTGGAGCAGTTGTTGATAAGCTAGTCCTGTAGACTATTACAGCTGTAGTGAGTTCAACCTTCACTGAGCGCATTTCACTTGTGGCCTTGGGCCAGATTAGGGGTTGAGACCGTGATATTTTTATGCAACGTCATATCGGCGAAATATCTCGTAGGCTGCTGTGGAACAATCATTGCTTTCACCGCTTTCATCACCACCTACAATTTGTCTTGAATCGCCATCTGATTCACACTCACAGGATAGAGAAATTTCTCAGGACATACAGCGTCTGTCGTTCTAGTAGCAAAAAAAAAGTAATTCTCGCGAGATATCTCAACAACAGCTCCCAAGTAGTTGATTGACTAAAGGTACGATTAGGCGTAGATGCTCTGTATATGCAACTCATATATACTAAAGAGTCAGTGAAGACTAGCATAAGACCACATTTTTGGCTGGTAGTGTGTGTGTGTGTGTGTGTATTTCAGAGAGAGAGAGAGAGAGAGAGAGAGAGAGAGAGAGAGAGAGAGAGTACGTGTGCGTATACATGCGTCTGGGTACATATCTATGTGTTTGAATCCATTTCTATATCTGTATTTAACGTCCATCTATACCTGTATTTTTCCATCTGTCAGTATTGAAGATTTAGCATGTGCGAAGTGCACGAGCGCGCGTGCGCACACACACACACATAATGAAAGGGTATAGACGCTTTTTAACTTAATTTGAAACCAGAATAACCATTCTCTTACGTGTGATAACGAACTCCATCTACTGAGCTTTCAGTTTTATACCCAATCTCTGCGGCTAACCAGAAGTGTTAATCGATTTTAAGTATACAGATGTTTCTAACCGGCGAACGAATAAATCTACTGCGTTTCAGTCTTTTGTTATCCGACGCTTTCCAGTTACGCAACACTTTTCCCTCCAAGAAACCAGCCGTATAGCCATGACGAATAAAAAAGATGATTGAAGATTCCGCCTCGAATATTGACGAACTACACACGTTCAGTAAGTAATAGTTCCACGACAGAGGGGTTTGGCGAATATTGGGAAGGTCTATGGCCAACGACAGACGGATGATGATGATTCTCCTCTCCGAGTATTTAGTTTCTTTTTGGCTTGGTTTGACGGATCATTCGTCTTACCTGTTTGTTCTCTTCATTTCTGTGATATTTTTGTCCTAACTGTTCTGCAGCAGTCGAATATAGTCCAGTAAATATGGGTTTTGACCAGGAAAATGATTAATCCCAAGCTGAATTCTGCACTATGCACTATATTACACCAGTGTTGGTACCCCACGGTAACGAAACCCAAATCTGCTCAAATTCAAATTTAGGAAAGATCCATGTGCATATGAAAAATAGCTACATGTATATTACCAACTACATATTTAAGATCTGGTGCTCTTCTTGAAGTTACAAGAGAACTACTTTGATAAAAAATCTCTCCAACACCCCAGTGTTGTACTTCTCACCACATCATTCCAACCTCTGAAGAATATGCCTAACATATCATCATCACTATGGGGATCTGGGATCATTCAAAATCTTTTCCCCTATAAATCAATGGTAATTGCTTTTTCGCTTTATGACACATCGGCTTATGAAAGGTTCTGATCGGAACGCTCTAGTTTCAGATATTTGGGGAAACCTGTACTTTACAATATGTTGGAATTTTGAATGCTATGCATTTACGTATAGATATAAATCAACGGAACATTATAGAGAATTAAAACCTTTTTAGCAATACGTTGATTTTGAAGAGTGACCTAATGAAAAGAAATTGCAAAGTGTTCTACATCGTTTTTATTTCTAAAGTAACTAAAATATTTCATATATATATATATATATATATATGTATATATATATATATATATATATATATATATATATATATATATAAGAGCTGTATCCGTCTCACTTGTGGTATCATAAGTAGCCATCAGCCCTTCCCCTTTCCTATGCTCTTATTGAACTACCAAACGTGACCCTCACCTTTTTGCCCTCTTATAAAACTACCTAACTCTCTTTTCTCGCAACACCCTTCCTAACTTGTCTGCCACGCTTATAGCATTAGTAGCAATCATGATCCGTCTCTGTTGTTCAACACTTACGGTGACTGTGAGCAAAGGGACTTGGCTTGGCACTGCGCTGCTTTCGCAGATTACGTTCATTTCCCTCGTGGGTTGGGATTCATGTAGTCTGTTTCTCAAGGTTATTACGTTGGCCATTCGGAAATTACATTTCTGTCTAAGTGATCACAAACGAAATTCGCATCTACTCTGCTTTGTTACGTATTCGAAATCAGGTAGAGATTTTGAACTTTGTGACACCTTGCGTTACATTCGATCAGCCTTTTTCGCTGGAGACTGTCGAGATCGCACCCCAAAGAATTTGTATGCAGGATGTCGGTCAGGAGGCTTCCATACAATGATAAGCTTCTTAGGGAAATACACTCCTTAATGAATGGTTTCAGAATTACATGAACTGGTAGAAAAATACCATGATCAATCATTTGATAGGATGAAAGACAGTTTCACGAGCTTTGCGTGGCCACTTTATGGTTGAAGTAGCTTTAATGACAAAGGCTTAGCAATTCATTTTGCCTGAGATAGATGCTCAGTAAAATAAGGCTAAAAAGTTTGAAAAGGGACGATAAAAGGTTCAAAATAATGAATTTAGGCAAGACAGAGGTCGATGACTTATCAACTGAACAATTTACAAAGGCAGAAACCCCTAAGAGTTCATATGTTTCCAGTGAATCTGAGCTAATTGAGCTGCAAGACATTGCAGGTGTTTTAACAGTCATCAATAGATTTAAATAATCTAAAACTTTTCGGTCTTTGTCAGTTGCCCTTTCTAATCATAGGAGTTTTCTCGAAAATAAATCTCAAACTTCGAATTTGAGGTTACAGTGTATGATTCTATATATTCTCCATCAAAGACACTCCTGACAGTATTGTTCATTTACCAAAAAGCATTTGAATACAATGTTGTGCGTGCCTGTCGGTCACGTTTATCAAAATGGCCCCATTGTAACTAAGTTTCAATGATCGAATACAGTGTGGTAGCCCCTTTATAAAGGTGTGTAATATACGTAGGCGCCTGTCTCGAAGGGGGAAAACAAATTTGCTGGAAGGCTGGATGATGTCCTTATCAAAACTACACGAATTAAACGGTCACAGTCAGAAATCCTTGAATAGAAATGTAAAGAGGAACAGAAAGAGTGTTAATAAATGAATATAAAAACCCGCCCATTGAATATTTTTTAAAAATACTTTCGTCTGATGGCTTTTATTGCCTGAGCAACAAACTAAAATTAAAAAAAAAAAATTAGGAGATATAAAGAAGCAATTTTTTGTATGAGAAGCAGGAAATGAGAATCCCTGGTGAATCACCAGTAAATTTTATACATAAGAATTTAATTGATGCCCTTCCACACTTTGTTAACGTCCAATGATACCGTGAATTCCCGATCGTAAACACAGGCCATTTTCGGGCTGATTTTCAATTGCCCGTACCCTCAATTGAACCCTCTGTAAAGCTCTATGAATAGTAGTTCACCGACTGCATTTCTATTAACATTACACAATAACAAATCTCAATGTTAGAGGAGCCCCTCAAGAAGATAATCTCTCTACCTAAGCCCTTAAATCCTCAGTATCATCATTGCTTTTGATAATTTTTTGTTTTATACTTTATACTTTTTGAAAAGTCTGCTAATGGAACACCAGTAATACCTTTGTGGGTGTCCAGGGTTCCATGGCTCCCAGGTTGGGAACATCTACACATAATGTTGATGCGGAGCCAATCCCCCAGAACCTCCAAATCTCCAGCGATGCCCCTGAATATAGTTTTTCAATAGACTTTGCCACACCAATTCCTACTTGATCACCTAAGTTGAGCAATTCACATTATGGTAAGTACCAAATGTGCAATAAGAAGAGGAAATTCTCACATCAACCCTTCTCCCAGAAGTGGTTCTTGTTAAACTCTCAACACATTTCCCATTTTTGTCAACATTGTTAAATTAATATTGAAAACATATGAAGAGAGGGGCGGCGTTACTGGCATAGAAAACAGAGTCAACGAACCGATTTCGAGGCTGCTTGCGTCTACTACGCACTAATGCCCATGGGGAAAGGTATGAATCCACTAATAGTTAGAGCAGTTGGATACCTTTAGCCCCGTAAGACTGTCCAAGTAAGAGAGGGTTAGTTTGACAGGAACCTCTGAGGTAAACTGGTCGTAAACCCAACCTCCTTCAGATAGATTTTACCTCCTTTCCAGCAATTCACGCAGACAAAAAGGCTCGTCGTAAACACCTTGGAGACCGAGAGAGTGCAACAGACCATCCACTTTGAAAAATATTTTCGCACAGGTTGCCATGCAGATCTATTGCAATGGATCATATTCTGATATCTTACAATTCAAAAATGACATTTCACCAGTAACAAACTAATATTTCATTCTAAATAAACTTACTTGAACAGAATCACACTCACCAAAGTTAGAGCGAGATTAGTTTAACGTAAGAAACCACCACAAAGAAGCTTTTTTTTTGTCTTAACATTTTCTTGAAATTTATTTGAGAGAGAAAATATTGATGTAAGCTAAACGCTTCTGCTTTGCACCATTATTGAATTCTGATGAGTGTTAACACCTGTGTAGACCTATTTCTATCATGCCTTGGGGTATTAACGCTGGTTCTACGACCTTAAAATACAGGTAAGAAGATCCTATTTGGAAGATGTATGCTCCCTGCGAAATGTATGCCAAATCGCACTCATATATACACGTAGGTGCACACCGTTGATACGATTGTATGTTCACCCGTATGAACATACAATGACATGCAACAGTGATTACGGTAGAACTGTGGTTAACAAGCCAGTCTCATTGGACCATTACTAGTATAGTGAATTAGTTTGCTACAAGGTGTCAAACTGTTATGACCTGTGCCACACTAAGCTGAGTTTAGTAAATGGTTATAGTCTTGTGCAAGGATGCCTATCGTAGGACGATGATTAACAAGCAAATCTCATTGATCATTGATACTATAGCGGTTTATATCCCTACCAAGTGTTTGACTATAGTGGCCCTGAGCCAGACTTGGCTAAGCTTAGTAAAAATCAACACTCACACGCATGCACATACTTCGTAACCTACTCACAAATGTACAATACAAATAGATTTCACACACACACACACACACACACACACACACACACACACACACACACACACACACACACACACACACACATCCTAAGCGGTTAAATAGAACATGGAAAGCGTACCATTCACGAAAAACATTGATAGTGAGAATGGTCCTTGCTATAATTGCACCAGAGTTAGCTCAGTCAAAAAAAATGTATGCTCATAAATCATAGCATGGGTAACCTATTCTCAAAAGTACAACGACAAGCGTGATATTTTCTTTGAGCTAGGGAAAAGAATAAACATGGGAAATTCATTTTTCCTTTCATTTCTTTTTTTCAACATAGCAGGGCATAGGCAAAAAATATCGGTAAATCAGAGGTCGATTCGGTTAAGATTTCATAATTGTTGCCCTGGCTCTGAAAATTTAATTCTTCAATGCGTTCGTTGATTGATTACAATAGGCTCTAGGCTGACTTCACGATCTCCAAATAATCTTAGACGAACTAAATAAAGCAAGCAAGAAAATTGGCCTCCATTTGAACTTAAGCAACTCAAATGTCATGTACGACAAACATATTGAGGACAAAGACACAATGATTGAAATCGAAAAAGCAGAGCTGGATAAAGTAGACCACTAAATTTACCTAGGACAGCAAGCCTCCATGAAGACATCAAAGGAAGAACAAATGAAGAATCACACTAGGTTGACAAGCTTTCGGTAGAGAAAGCTCGACTTTCGAGAACAAGAAAATGCCACTAGTTCTACAAAGAATATAGAGTATACAGCCAACGTTTATTCCAATAGTCACCTATGGAGCTGAAACATGGAACCTAATCAAAAGATTGACACTCAAACTGAGAACCATGCAACGTGCACATGAGAGAATCAAGCTCAACCTCATATGGAGAGACCACAAGACAGTGCAGTATATCAGAGAAAAGACAGGAGTCAGAGATATCATAGAAACTGTTAGAAAACTTAAATGGCGATGGGTTGTGCATGTTGCAAGAATGCTAGACAACCGCTGGACATCACGACTCACAACGTGGATCCCCAAAGATCATATGCGAAACCGCAGCAAACAGAAAGTAAGACGGTGTGACGAGCTAGATTAATTCAGAAAGTACTGGTTCTTCCATGCCCATGATAGAGGGGTCTTGCGAATCTTAGGGAAGGTTTATGTCCAACGTCGGACACTAATCGGATGATGATGATGATGATGATGATGATGATGATGATGATGATGAAAGGCTACATTTGAGAGATCATGTTGGTAAGAAGCTATTTTGCCATGTATGAATTCGACGGCGTTCCAAAATAAATGGCATAGCAATGTCATTTCTGAAATTTGGGCAGTATGTTGATCTTCAAGCATTGAAAATTGTCGAAGTATCTAACATTTCAAGTTTTATTCAAGATGTAAATAAAAATTGTCCCATCATAATCATAATGATTAAGTTTTGTTCATTTGTTTTTATACGCAAGCATTGTATTCGTGGGACAAATATTCATTCACTGAAAGAAACAAAACAAGAAAAACATAAAGAAAGAAGCACAGCCACGCTGAATGGAGAAGGATTCTTACCATTGCAATCTGAATATTCTTTAGAACAATAAAACCTGGTGAGAGAATGGGTGTTTTCGTGAAAATGTAAGCAGTAAACATCGGGAGTAAGGATTAGTAAAGTGCAATAAAACCCAATTGACTGATCATTTTTGCTTAGGTTCAATTCAAAAACAATTGCATGTTTTTTTAAGGCCTTTGAATGAAAGATGTATTTATTTTTCCAACAATGGACCATGAAAAAATCTTGATAAAACATATATTTTTTATACCAATAATCATTTAATTTGTAATGTTATTCTCATGTATTCATTCATAAAATTCTTTTATCTATCTATCTACCCGTTGACCCGACAAAGAATAAAACAAAATCAATCAAATCCATCGCTGTTCGTTTTGATCTTATTTTACTCGGCTGTCTTGATTGGTTGTTTTAATACATACGCCCTCAAGGGAAGTCTTCGCCTCAGAAGAGAATACCAAGCACCAAAAAACAACGTAGTATGTAGCATTTACAAGGCTCAAATGCTTTATTCGTTGTGACTTGAAGAGACAGCTCGAGAAATTAGTAGCGAGTGACTCGTCTGACGGCAATAAGTTACGTAACGAGGGGCGTGGCAAAAGTTAAAGGAGGAGATATGCATGTACACCACCCAAGAGTAAAAAGAGCGTTGTGTTATCATCTGTCTGTATGCGCACGGGTAGCTTTCTTTCATCTCCGTAGTGTGATGTGCTGGTATGGCGCACGAAATATACGGATGAATAATGGGGCTCACAGGAAGATATAGATGTATTTATAATTGTTTTACGAGTAAAGTTGCCACAAATTGTTCCGGTGTTAAGTATCTTAAACGACTACGAGCTTTTTTTTTCTCTTTTTTCTAATGGAGCCGAGCGAGCGTGTAAATGAATTTAGGTGTCGTAATAACTAGTGTAGTCTCTCTCCCGAGTCTCTCCATACTGTTGCAGAGAAGTATTGAAGAACATTTTTCACATAACCAAGTAAGCCGACGGAAGTACATATGGCATTGAGGAAGTTCTTTGTTTCAAGCCATCGATTGAGAATAAGCTTGATCCGTGACGTATGCTCTCGAAATATGGCCTAGTCCAACAAATATCTATCCACTAGTTTTAATTTTATTATTAAAGTATTTTATAGACAGACTTACAACTGACTGAGAATTATCAAGCCATTTTAAATATCTTGAGCGCCGGTTGCACAGCCTGGATGAAATTTGGCAACCAATCAAAAGAAACCTAGCTGTGCTTGTGTGAACAGGCACTGTCCCATGGGGTTACTCAGTCGGCAATATGACACCATTGAGTGAACTTGTGTACTGCTAGACCATGACATTTACAATGACTGAGCAAGTCATTCTTAATTTCTCATGCAAAGCTTTTTGGTAAAACCTAACATCAACACGGTCTGTCTGCCTCTCTACAATCAAGGTTAGTGGACGAGATTAAGGAGAATTAAATGAGGCAGCTGATGGCAAACCTGGAAAAGGACATTGCAGACTGTTTTGAAAGTGAAAGGGATGCTGGGATAAGTGAGTAAGGTATTAAGAGGGGGATCTTTGAATCTTTGAAAGGGGATTAAGGTGTCATTGCCCTATGAAGGCTATTTTTCGTTAATGTCAAATGGCCAAATACATTCTTGACAGACTTAGTATATATATATATATATATATATATAAATACACACACACACACACACACACACACACACATATATATACATGTGCGTATATATATGTGCGTGTGTTTGTGTGTGTAATACGTACCTGTAAAAATCATACATGTGTATTAACATATATATATATATATATATCCTGTAAAAATCATACATGTGTATTAACATATATATATATATATATATATATATATATATATATATATATATATATATATAAATAAATGTCAATGTTTGTCATTGTGTGAGTAGATGTTTCCAAGTACTATATTTGTCATCTTTTAGTTAATACCTTTAAGAAAGAAAAGAAAATGACTAAAAATTGACGATGGTCTTTTTGGTAGCTAATAATAAGCCATAAGTACAACAAACTAACTTAATTTCCAGTTTAATTTGGAGAGTAGCTTGAATGTTCATTCATCTGATTGTCCATTAAATATAATACTTGAATTTCTCAAGGACAATACTGTGTTGGTCAGAATAGAAGATAGGTATGGTCCATTTGAGATGGGCCTACAATTTTTAGGGGGTCAACACCCCCTAGAGGAAGCAAATTCAATTGTATTTACTGTTTCATATTACAGTACTGTATTCTATTGTCTTATTTACATTTTGAATGATATTGCTTGTTTTTCTATAAAACATTTTAGTACTTCTATACTGTTCTATTACTGGTCAGTACATCATGTACACAACATGTACATATATATATATACCTATGTATAAATCATGTGTATTTAACAATACTTACAAAAAAACTTAATGAGTAGTTTGAAATGGGGCCGACATTTCACATCTGGTCTGGGTCCATTATTAGCTTTACACGGGCCTGATAATGTAAAATGACTCTAGCAGTCATTAGTGAAATTTGAAACCAAACAAGTAAAAGCCTGGAACAGACGTAATTGTATTCAAAATATATGTGCTGGAAAAGTGAAATGTAATATGTTTAAACCAGTCTGATGCTGCAGAGTATATTAGAGTCTTCGGGGCTGTGTGTAGGGTGGCTGTTTCCAAATAACCCCAAAAGATGACATTCCCCAACAAAAGAGGAGAATTTTGGCGGACTGACCCTCTGGATGTGTTAACAAGAGGCTCATCGACAGTGTTGACAGTGACAATAACATGTAATAAAAAATACGTTAGTTGTCTTTATAGCTTCGATTTCTCACTAATTTGAGTTCATCTGAGGTAAGTTATGTAAGTTTTTCAGTCAGACCTGAAGTGTAGCACAATAACAGTAATAATGTCATCACAGTGATGTCATCATGATAGAAATATAGTGTGACAATGCATGACGATGGCATTTGAGGATATATACGCTCTTTGGGTGGGTGGGTGCTGGCTTTTTACTTCTTATATAACAGCCTGCAGCAGTCATTCTAGGCAGGCGAACTGAATATACATATATGACAGAAAGAGGGTATGGTATTTTTTCATTTGGTTTGTCTTATGCTCAAAACATGTTTCAAAGAAGGAGATACTTTTATGTTTTAAGACTCCATCTTAAACTAGGGGTTGCTGTCTCATAATCTATAAAACTCATGATATATAATGTAACTTTAAAGAAATTATTCATAATTGTAAATAAATGGATATTTATTCAGACTCCCTTTCAACATCCCATCTCATTCTAAAGATCATAATAATAGACCAAATATCAATAGCTTTTGTTCAAAAAGTGACTTGTAAATGTATCTATAATAAGTTATCTTTAAAAACTTCTGCTTCTATTTCTCCCTCGGTCTGTATGAGTATGCGCAAGAAAGAGAGATCATTCACATATACATGTATTGTATCTTTAAAGTCTATATTCAAAATCTTAAAAAGATTGTATGGTAAACAACAAAGATAAATTTACACATAGTGCCATAATAACAAAGTATACAATACTGAAGAAATTTACATAGATTACATCAACAAATATTGGGAAATACGTGACTAAAGTTGTGCAAAAAAATTTTGAAAAAGCTTTTTAATGTTTAGTGTTTAAAGCTGTAAAACTTTCTAGACTATATATATTCACACACATGCACACACATACACACACACACACACACACACACACATACATACACGCATACATATATATGTATAAGAAATATATTTCTTTTCTGTATTATAACATACAATTCATAAATCTTTCTTGCACTAAGCTAACTTCTTCAGGTTCAAAACTAGGAAGACTGTTCATTTCATTGAATCTGGAATGGTACTAGGCAGAGGATAGTCACTACATTTTACTAAATGTTGCTGTGCCCTTATGCAAGTCACTCATGATTTGCAGGAATGTCTTCGAAATCGGGATTTCCCATATTGTAGGGTAAGACCCATCAACCCTATGTTTTACAACCAGGTGATTTACAATGTCTGGAATGATACATCAAACCATGAACAGAAGCCTGAAATCATGTTAACAAGAGGAAAAAAAGGTTCTAGATTTTCCAAGTCCTCATTACTGAAATAAAGAACCCAAAGTTAAATGAGATCTCCTTGTATTGAGGTACTGGGATTTTGAATTTACCTGATGACTGATTAATAAATTCTATCCAGAGAAGAATCTCACTTGTATGTTGTCTCCCGCATGATGTGATCATTATATACAAAGTCCATAATACTGACACTTAAAAGCTGAATGTCGAAATCACAACTAACATCTATTATGTATTTTGTCTCCACCTAATAACATCTTGGATCTTGATATCATGGCTTGGCTTTGTAAACACTGATTTAGGAAAACTTTCCATGTCTGTTGTAGGCTCTCAGTTGGCCTGCAAGGCATGTGCATTGAATTGCCCTCAGGCCTATGTTGAAGTTTTTAGGTGAAATGCAGCATAGCTAGGTGAATTGCTAAAATCTCTTGATTAGAAACTTGTGGACAGTTCTTACATACCGTAACCAATGTCGTACATTCACTTGTTGGCAAACAGGTTAAGTAAAAATAAACAAAGCAAAACAATCTTTGCATGTGGCCCAAGCTTAATTGAAATTAATGAAAAATTATTGTCTGAACACACACACATGCGCACGCACACACACACACACACATGCGCATGCACACACACACACACACATACACACACACACACACACACACACACTTTCTCATACATTCCTATTATCACTATTTAATATTCCTCTCTCATTCTCAGCAATGCAGCTCCCATGTCGCACACAAGGCAGTAATATCTCCATTTATCAAACGATCCATAGAAGCCCGACCATTGTTTGTAGCAATTGTGAGTTTTCATACAGCCAGGATGCTCGCACGGTGACCAAGATGGATTGCGTTAAAGGGGCTGAAGAGCTTCAAATGCCTACGGCCGGGGTGGGGTGTATTCATGCCTTTCTCAAGGACATTAATGCAAAGTGACCAACTGTTTGAATTAGGAGTTTGAATTAGGTTCACCAATCCATTCTCCATGTTGTCAACTGTTAGGCCACCCTCATCTCCTTCTCTCACTATTGTATTGTAGATGTGAAGTGATCCAACAGAACGTTGACGAAAATAACAATTGGCAGGTGAAGAGAAAAAACTCAAGAGGTAGGTGTTACGTCTCAAAATTTTTTTATGATTATCTTCAGCATCAAAATGTAAACAGCATAATTTTTCTAGGAGAACTGCCTCCAATATTTTTCTCCGAAAAAGATGGCAGGCCCCAGTCGGATAGTATCGAACTACACCCACAAAATAATTACAAAAGATTCAGAGGTGTAACACCTATCTCTTGAGTTTTTTCTCTTCACCTTCCGATTGTCATTTTCATCTAGATAGATATGTATTGAAATGTCTATTTGGATTTGCGTTAGAAAGAGAAAGAAAAAAGTGAATGAGATTAAAAAAGGAAATGAGAAAGAGCAAAAAGATAACGAAAATGAATGGAAAGATTATGAATGTCGCCTGCCTCCCTGCATTCTATGTTGTTGTAAAGTATAAACTTTCCATCACCCAATAAAATTACAACACAAGTAATGAATCAAACATGGAAATACAGTGAAGTAGATTTTTCTCACTCAACGTATATTCAAAGCAACTAACTTAACCAGGCTGGTTCAAAGGATCTTCAAAGCTTGATTTGGATGATCTGAGTATTTTGGCTATCTCTGACTTCAAATACTGTTGATCGTTCTCGTGTAATGTCTTGATTTTATTTCTATCAACCTCAATTGGTCTATCTGACAATGGAGCATGATTTAGATGGAAATCTCCCACACAAAACTTTGTAAACCACTTTTGACACATTCAGTTAGTCACAGTAACTTCTTCATAAACTGCATAAATCTTTTCAAGCATTTTTTTTCCATTTTTCCATTTCTTAAAATAGAAGAGCATAATATGCAAGACAATGTTGAGTATTTCCTTCCATCACCAGTGCTAAGATCAATAAAACAAAAATATTTCAATTTTATCAGAAAAAATTTCTTAAATGTGCACTAATATGACAGCTGTCAAAATACAATCAAGAAGTATATATATGAAGTATATATATATATATATATATATATATATATGTATATATATATATATATATATATATATACATATATATATATAAGGTATATATATATTCTCTTAGAAACCACTACAAGTTTAGCTGAAAAAGTGGCTGGTGACCATTAAAATGCATCAGAACCTACCTATGCGATAACAAAACTTCTGAAGATGCAACACCTATTTTTATGTTAAATTTCTCTTCCAATTGTCATTTTACCAACATATATATACACACAACAAAGATTTCAGGTTCCTCAGGTTTGTGGATAGTACCTTATATATATATATGTACACATATATCTCATCATAATTCTCCAAATGTCAGTCCACCATTCATGTGCAACAACCACAAGAAACCACTCAAGATAACCCCATGAAATTTTTCCTTGGCAAGTTTTCAGAAAGTTAGATTTAAAAAATCTACCCTACCCATATGTTTTGGATGGGGGGGATCGATTTTCAATTCAAAGTCATTCTAAAATGGTCACATTTTTTGTGGCTGCTACATTTGCTGTTGGTTGATAATTATAATTTCGTACGACTCTTCAATAGGAGGTCATTTTTCAATCTTTCTCTCTCACTTTCCCTCTCTCTATGGACATCGGCTCTTACTCTCCCCCTCTCTATCAAAGATAGGAATATGTAAACAGTTGTATTTTAAAAGATAAAAGGATGAGATGTGTATATTGCACAGAAAAAAAGAACTATGTTAATTTAAAAAGAATTAAATCAAAAAATACCTGATTTCCATCTATCTACCAATCTATTTTGTCAATTCAATGAATAGCGAGTCATTGAGTTTGAAAAGTTGTTTCAACTCAAGTAAAACATTATCACTTTTTTGTTCTATGGAAGTTTACCATTGTGAAGTTGTAGATGAACTTATATTTCTTTACATACAGGAAAAGCTATACTGATCATACATTGTCAAGTTTCACACCCAGGCTCACTCGATGTTAAAAACAGCACACAAATAAAAAGGAAATAGAGAATTAATGAAAGAAAAGCTGGAGCAACATACACAAATAAAATTGAAATTGTGATTGTACTCAGCTCATCTGTAGGTTTACACTTTTTTGGTCAGCAAACTTTCCTACCTGTTAGGGTGGGTATTTCAGCTAGTATATAAAAAAGGAGAGGAAAAAAAAAAATAGTGGAGTGAAAGTGTGTATGTGTTTCTCTCTCTCTCTACCTATGTATGCGTACGCGGGTATTTATATAATACCGTATGTAAGCGCACATGCATGCGGAGTAAGGACATATATTTGTGTTTCCCTGAGTGCAAATATTTTTTATGAATTCTGATATATTTCTATTTGCATACACATAGATTTACACACACGTTATGAAAGCTCAATACATCTGGAAATATGCCTGAATGAATCTGACTGAGTGGGCGTATCCACCAGGTAAGTGTATGAGTAAATATGTACTCTTTGTCTGGCATTTTCTTTTGTTAGTCACTGACTCTGTGTGTGTGTTTGTGTGAGTGAGTAAGGTGAGGAGGGTTAGATTCTGGCTATCTGGAGAAGCAGTATCAATAGTAATAATGGTCAGCTGCGAGAGATGATAGCTGCAACAATAACAAAAATAAATAATGATAATGATATCGGCGTGAAGCAGCAGAATTTATGATTATAATTAGTGTTTATTTGGCCTCTGAGCATCCCTTCTGCAACTCAGTTCGATGAAAACTGTTATCATGTTATCATCATACATACTGAACCTATGCCTGTGTAGACCTATTTGATATTATATAGGTGTATATCAGAATGTAAAAATGTGTAGGTGTGTACTTGAAACTCTTTGGGATTGCAGGTGTGTATCAATGGCAGCTATTATCTTATGATCATGTCCGGGGAGTGTAGTAATTGGGAGTGACTCTTTGCGTATGTCTGTACATACGTGTGTGTCTATTTTATATATATATATATATATATATATATATATATATATATATATATATATTTGATACACAATATAGTATATATATGTGAGTGTGAGTACATATATATGTATAGAGAGAGAGAGAGAGCGAGAGAGATGTATACAATACACAGTGCATATACATGTGTGAGTGTTGTATATATATATGTATATATATATATATATATATGTATATATATATATATATATATATATATATATATATATATATATATATATATATATATATATATATATATATATATATATATATATATATATAATACACAATATAGTATATATATGTGTATATGCATATATATATATATATATATATCTATCTATATACATATACTCTACCCATGGCAAAAGATATAGAATCACCAGACCTGGAGGTTGTACATCCAGCCTTTTTCTTCATGGCAAGTAAACAAATCCCAGATATGATAAAAAACAATTTTGGCTACATGGAATATATCTAAAACAAACTAAATTATATTATTTTGATTATTGGCATATTTTTTCCTGATCAAGAAGAGGGAAACAGTCAATGCTATGGAAAAAAAAAGAATCATCAAAAGAAATCACAATTAATACTTTGTTTCTCTGCATCAAATTTTTGACAGCCTGTATCCTTTGAAGCGTAGATTTCACCGATGAAAAAAATTTTGTCCATCACGCTGGTTCCAAATTCCTCGAATAGCAGTTGACAGATCAGCTTTACAGCATGGAGATTTGCCTTTTTTTGAAAATTTCTACCATAAATTTTCAGTTGGACTGAAATGCAGACTGTTAGCTGGCCATATCGTTTAGTTTATATGCCTTTTTTCAAAGAAAAGTTTCAACACCCTTTGTACTGTGACAAGGTTTATTACTATCATCATCACCAAACCTATTTTTTATTTATGGAATGAGCAAAGTATCCACAATTTCAATGCATATTGACAGTTGGGGTAATGATTGCCATCTCTCCTGGTTCTTTACCAGACATGCAATCTCATATCATAAATGAGTGAGGAAATTTGCTTCTTTCCTTCCGGCAGTAATCTTTATATATTTCATAGGAATGGCAACAGACAAAAGTTGCAGCATCACTGCGTTGGCCAATGCGGATTTTCAATTCATCAATGTATATCACTTTCATCCAATCATCCACACTCCATTATTGCTTTTCTTTAGCCCCGTTGTAACCTTGTTTTATTCTGTTTCGGTATTAGAGCTAGTTTTCATTTTGGCTTTTCTGTATATTGTTCAGTTGATTTCTCACAGTTCTGTCACAAACACTGACAGCTGTTTCTGTCCATTTGTGTTCTAGTTGTTTTGATATGCATTTTTTATTTCCAAGGCATATTGCTGAGAATTTTCTGATGCCTAGATGACTTCTGGTGTCCAACAGTATTTTTTCCTTTATAATCTTGCCATTTTCTTTAAACTTGCATCCAGTATTGTAAACAGGGTAGGGTGGACAGAGCATGTGCCCTGGGTGCAACTTAATAGTGGCACCACTTGATTGGGACACCACTGAGGAATTTCTATTAAAGTCAGCAAAGTTAATATCAGATACTGAAAAAAGAATACCATCATTTTTTTTTCCACTTTTTTTTTTCATTACTTCCATTGATATTTCTAATTTTTCATGCAACAATTCCATATTCTAACTCTTAGGCAGAATGACTTTTCCCACTTGATTTTTTCAGTGCCCTGCCTCACTTCTCTTTTTTATGCCATGGTGAGGTTACTGAATTGAAACCCAACTGTAAAGCCAAACCATGTATGAAAACAGAAAGTACCAAAAGACAAACATTTGATACTTATGTTATAAAACATATCGTTGTGTTGCATAGTGTCATTGATGACAGCAAAGCGGCAACAAATAATAGTAGAGTGAGTAACACAAGATATAAAGACAATAATAGTCGGTAACAGAAAAGCAGAGAGCCAGCTGCAGTTTATTATTTATAGCAAAAACTGTCTTTAAAAATGGCTAAAATCTTTATTATACTCCAGATCCCAATTAGCAGTGAGAAAGGACACATTACCACATAGCTCCTACTGCTAAAGACATACTTGCTTTTTTCCGCAGAGGATGTGATCCTTTGTAAGATGGATGCTATTTTCCATAGATATTCCCCTTCTTGCCCCAATTTTCGACATATGTACACAGATATATATATATATATATTTATGCATATATGCATGTATGTACATATGTATGTTTGTATATATATTTGTGTATATGTATATGTTTGAATTATAAATTGTGTTGTATATATAGAAACTTATTTTAGATGATCTCCCTTTGTTACATAGTTGATAACCCTAAAGAACGTCAAATAGAATAAACAATTAAAGAAAATGGGGGTGCTGCAGGAATTGAACATGCCACCGATAGGGTAGTTGCCTCAACATAGTGATGCACTTACCATTGAGCTATTTTCTTTGTTGTGAAAGCAGTTAATTTGGCCTTTGCATTACTGGCAGCTGTTTAGCTAAATGGTAAGAGCATCGCTATGTTAGATTGGCTACCCTATTGGTGGCAGGTTTGATCTCTGCAACAGCCCCATTTTCTTTAATTGTTAATTCTATGTAGGCTGTTGAGGGCAAGTAATGTATGAACCATGAAATGAAGGCAGATCATCTACAATGAGCTTCTATGTAATATGACACAATTTATAATTCATTCATTTGGACCAAATATGTCCATTTCTCAATACATAATTGTCGTGTTGAAAAAGAGGAAAACCCCGATTATAAACAAGATGAGAATTTCGTGTGAAAGTGGTTATTTTGGCCTTGGCATTTCTGGTGACTGTTTAGCTTGATGGAAAAAGTATCGTTATGTTGGAGTGACTATCCTATCAGTGGCGGGTTTAATTCCTGCAGCAGCCCCATTTTCTTTAATTGTTTATTCTATTTACATTGTCTAGGGCGAATGATATATCAAATGAGTCACAACAGGAGGTTATTTCAAATAAGTTTCTATATAACATAATGCAATTTATAATTCCTTCTCTTGGACCGAATATGTCCATTTCTTAATACATATGTTCATATATAAGTATATATATATATATATATATATATATATATATATATATATATAAATAGGGAACAATAGGGAATGAGACAAGCTCTGGAGTAGAAGTATATGGAGACTTCATTTGTTAATTAATTCATTCATAAATGAATTAATTAGTATGCTATACAAATTTCAGGAAGGGTTCCAATTTTCAGTAGCGTATGTGTACTTTTTAGTGGTTAAAAGGTGAGGTTTGCGTAGAAAACAATGTTAGCCTCAGATGTTTTGCTTTGAAAACAAAAATGGAAATCAAATATGAGGATTCATAGGGGGTCATTGTAGTGATTCCTGACTGTTTATATCTGTGAAGGAATCTATGGGGGTTTGGTTGGATATTTAGTTGGTAGTCATAGTAGTAGTAGCAGTTATGGGTATTTTGTTGGTTATGCTGGTCAGAGGAGGTGGGCAGTTTTAAGAATCGGTTGTCATGGATATGGGGGAGCTGAGTAATGGCTTAGTGTAAGTCTATTTGGACATTTGATAAGTTGGGGTTGAGGCTATCTGTAGTAGTGATCAACGTAGTGGTATATAGGTTAGAGGGGGTCCTTGTTATCAATGATTGAGTATCTGAAGGGAAATGCATGTTCTTCATCTTTGATGGTCATTGTAGATGTTCTAGAAAGTTAGATGCCTTTGAGTAGTACAAATAAAATGGACCATACGTAGGCGTCCATAGGTAGGGGTCTTGGTGACTGTGTGAATTTCCCAATGTTTGATATACATAAAAGGGGAGTTAAGCATAGATAGGGTAAGATAAGTTTGTAACATTAATCATATATGGGTGGGGGTCTAGATTGTATAATGGAAGTAGGGGGGAATAAGGGTGTATATATTTGTAGGGGCCTGGGTAGAAGTGTAGTCCAAGGTGCAAGTATGAAGATAGTGAGTTGGTAAGTGTAGAGTAATTACGAGTGAAAGGATTATGGTGGTAGAGATTGGTATGTTTAGGGTTATTGAGTTTAGTGTTGAGTCGGTCAGGAGAGAGAGTTTCAAGTACATTAATCCACATATCCTTGAATAGTTCTAGAATTTTAGATGTTTGGCAAATTTTTTCCCAATTTTTTCAATGATGGTGAATGTAGTGTCTGCGCTGGAATTGTGGCCAAGGGTGTGGAAGTGTAGTTCTCTTCAGAGTATGTTGGGATGATTGGGTAATCTAATTCTGTACCTATAGTTATTGTTTATATATTGCGGTTTGCATTTATTATATTCGCGGAGATTGATGACATTTTTGCTTCTGCAGTTAGAATTATGGTAGATGTAGAAAGTCTTGTTAATGATAGAGCTAGAGAATGTGTTGGTGTGCTTAAGGTGGTTGCAGTATAGACTATTTCTTTTGTTGCAAGGTTACAGAATTTAACGGTTTTAGGGATGGTGTTATTTGAGACTTTGCCCAACCATGAAACCAAGAACAAAACAGAGTACATCCAAGAGGACAAAAATGACACTACCAAACGCATTCAGGTCCTAAATCAAGTTAATTTAGGAAGTGACCGAACTGAATAAAAGAATCCAAAAGGAACGGAGAGAAGATAAAAGAAGATACACAACTGCAA